>OY978223.1:5428395-5670558 GCA_963854785.1 Vaccinium vitis-idaea | reverse complement strand
GTACTCACAGCTTGGTTCCCAGACAACCCTGGGGAGCCCCGCCGAGCGACGCGCCGAGCACCCAAGGGGCTAGGCCGCACGCTTGCCGAGTCGGTTGACCTCGGTAACGTGGGGCTCGGATATATCCGGTTTGTGGAAGTGTGTCGGGCACGCCACACAGTCCATGATGAGGCATTAAATGCGGCAGTCACCTACTCTGCCACCGCCGCCTGCAGAAGCACGTGGGTGATGGGGAATGTCTCGAGCTGATTTGACTACTCGAACCCACGTGCCGTGACGTCAGCCCAGACATGGCGTCTGGGGCTGGGGTGAAGGTCATATCACCTGTCATTCCGAGCGTGAATGACAGGCGCGTGAGGGGCGCCGAGCGCGTGGGACGCACGCCCCTCAGCCTATAAATACCCAGCCACAACTACCACAATGGGTATTCCTCTCTCCTCATTCACTACCCTCATAACTCTACTTCTTTACTTCTTTCTCTAAGATTTCTGGTGCATTTCTCCCCTCCGGTGACTGACTTAATCATCAGAGTGCCTTCCCGGACCACCACCGTCCGGGCTAGGCGCTGACGTGGTTATCTACGTGTGCAGGTTACCATCTCCGGCGAGCGACAGTGGCTCAGGCGTGCATTGCCCTCTCCACCGGTGCTCGTCCCACTTCAAGAGGTTCAAAGAGCTCACTCCGGTGAAGAGACCCCCACAATTGGCGACTCCGCTAGGGACTGGAGAAAAGCCACTCCTCCCAGCCTCTCTGAACACATTGGTGGTGTATCTTCCCCTTCTCCAAGAAACTCCTAAAAACCTCTTCAAATATTGCTCCAAATGGCCGACCTCACTCTGGGCCTTGATGCGTTTGGTCCCACCGGAGAGTTCCGCAGCTCCGCCGACCGGCACCGATACCATCGGGTCAGGAGTGACTTGGGCCTCACCCTGTCTCCCGTCGTCAACAGAGACGGAACGGTCACCATGGCAACCAACGGCGCCGGCCCCAGCAACGCCGGAGCCAGCAACATCCTTTTCAGTATGGACGGAAACGTTCTCTCCCTTGACAACCTCACGACTCCAGCGCTCACAGAAGTTCTTCCCCCACCCCCTCCTCTCACTATAGAGGCCGAACTAGCGCTACTAAGGAAAGAAGTACTGGCCATGAAGGAGGCCAGGAATCAGCCTACAAGATCAAGGTCTGGCGGGCGGACGAGGACTCGGAGGCCACCGCCGAGCACGAGGACTGACAACGAGGGACGTGCCCCAGTATTTTCACGTCTCGGACAGGTCGTGGAGGTAGACCGCCGAGGCGGCGCACTTGTCATCCGGTCGGAAACGGCGCGTTCGCACCAGCAGCATACACGCGGCTGGAATTCTCAGCGGACTGACCACGCCGAGGATAGCGCCACGGCATCGAGCGCTCGGACACCAAACGTCCGAAGGGATGTGGAATACGCTCGGGAGGTGGAAAATCAACAACACAAGGGAAAGGGCCCGGCGAACGCTCCTCAGAACCACAACGGCCAGGACCGATCGCACGAACAACGGGAAGATAACCGTAACCATAACCAATCGAGGGACCGGGACTGTGACCGGCGTCATAGCCGATCGGTGGATAGGCATGGCGTTCGAAGCGGGGCAACCAACGTTCGGGGTAATTGCCCGCGTGGCAACATGGTCACCAACCCTGTCGAAGTCTCGGCAGGTCATGGCCATAACGAAAACAACGGTCTCAGGCCCGGGGACAGATACACACTGCGGAATGACGGTGGCAGCATCGTGCTCGTCAACGCACAGACGGGCGAAACTAAGGTTTATCATGCCGAGCCCGACACCAGGGACCGTCGCCACCGGGAAGAGTTGACGGGGGCCCGGGAAGGGCGCAACAAGAGGCTGTCCTCCGAGAGGAGCAACGTGCACGCGGACGGGCACGATACGGAGCACCGAGCCGCTGGGCCAGCAAAACGCGCCCATGGGGAATACCGAGCGGTGGACCTCAACCGCCCTTACCCTGCCGACTCCAGGTTAGAAAAAGCAAAGCGATCCCCTTTCTCACGAGCAATAACCGAGGCAGCCCCACCGCGCGGGTTCAAAATTCCCAAATTTGATAAGTATGAGCCCACGACGGACGCGATTACGCACGTCCAGCAGTATCGCCTGGTCTCCGAGCTCTACGGCCATAAAGATTCCCTCATGTGCCGGACGTTCTCCATGAGCCTGGGGACCACGACCCTCCTTTGGTACAGCCAGCTCGCTCCGGGGTCCATAAACGACTTCGATGAGCTCGAGCGCGCGTTCACGTCTCGGTTTGTGACTAGCAACACACAGCCGAAGACGCTCGACGCGCTTGTCAACATGAAGAGAGGCTCGGACGAGACCCTGAAAGAGTACATTGCACGATATTGGGAGGTGTACAGCCTCGTGGAAGGTTGTGATCAAAGGATCGCTTCCACTTCATTCAAAAATGGGCTCGATGACCGTTCCGACCTTTTCAGGGAGCTCATGGTGCGACCTCCGAAGAACATGGTGGAATTGATGGAGACGGTGAACCGTTTCCGAGAGCTTGAAGAGTTGCTCTTTGACCGAGCGTCGAAAGGAGTCTCCGGCAAGAGCATGCCGAAGGAAGCAAAGAAACAAGTTAACAACCTGAGGAAGGGAAGAAACGATCAAGGCGGGGCAGACGGGAGCAGGGGCCCCCGGGATGCCAGCGGGAGCAACAACGGCAGAGGGGGATGGGAGAAGCCCCCCCGAAATGACAATGATTATATCGCCGAGACCACAGTCTTTACCATGCCAATCTACAGGTTGCTGACGGAAATCGGCAGGAAGCGGTGGTTCTACTGGCCGGAGGAGAAAATGGGGTCAGATCCCACCCAAAAAGGAAAGTGCACATACCACAATGAGGTGGGCCACTACACGACTGGTTGCCGGCCGTTTAAAGCGCACCTCGAGCGATTGGTCGCCGAGGGACGAATGGAGGATTGGATAGACCACAACCGCACGCCGACCGCGCTCAGAGGGGCTGCCCCCCAGCCGAACCAGCAAGCTATCGTACCTCAACCGCTAGGGCAGCAGGCGCAAGGAGACAGGGTGCGTCCAGGGGTGGTCGTTACAATCCACGGGCCGGTCGGGAAAGCCCGAGCCGACGCAATGCACATAGAACTGCAAAAGATGGAAGCTGTTATGCAAGTAATGACGCTCGGCAGAGCGCCAAAGCGGAAGTATGTGGAGCCCAATGACCCGTACACTATTTCCTTTTCCGAGCAGGATCTAGATGGGCTGCAGCTCCCACATGACGACGCCTTGGTGATCGAGGTGAGTATCGATCACGTGGAGGTCAGGCGGATCTTGGTGGACCAGGGGAGCTCCGCCGACGTTCTTTACTACTCGGCATACAAGGCCATTGGACGAACGCGTGATGAGCTTACCCCTGCCGACACCCCCCTTGTCGGGTTCTCCGGGTTCCCGGTGTACCCGCTCGGTAGCATCACCCTCCCGGTCTGGGCGGGGTCGATGCGTTTGGAGATAGAATTCACTGTGGTGGACTCCCCGAGCCCATACAACGCCATTCTGGGACGAGGTTGGCTCCACGCAATGGGAGCTATCGCGTCGACCCTCCACCAGTGCGTCCGGTTCATTGGCACGTCTGGGAAACAGGAGACCATCCGGGGCAACCAGATGGCCTCCAAGAGGTGCTTTGTCAATGCCGTCCGCCAGAAAGACAGAAGGGAGGGCAGACCGCAGGTGCAGTGGATTGAGGTGCCCGAATGCACCCCGGTCCTCGAAGACGTTGGCTCCAAGGCTGAAGACAAGTCGGTTGAAGAATTGGTCAAGGTGCCCATCAACGAAGAAGGCACCAGATACTTCATGCTCGGTTCGGATCTCTCTAATCCCGAGCGAAACGACTTGGTATGCTTCCTCAAGGATAACATCGAGGTCTTTGCGTGGACTCCTTATGAAATGCCGGGTGTCAGCCCTGATTTCATCACGCACGCCCTCAATGTTGATCCGGCTAGGAGGCCGGTAGTGCAGAAACCGAGGCGGACCTCGGCCATCCACTCCGACGCCGTCTTGGAAGAGGTTGACCGCCTGATCGAGGCGGAGGCTATCCGAGAGCTGATGTACCCCACGTGGCTGGCAAACACCGTGGTAGTCAAAAAGAAGAACGGAAAGTGGAGGGTATGTGTGGACTACACTAACCTGAACGACGCTTGCCCAAAAGACTGTTTCCCCCTCCCTCGGATAGATCAGCTGGTCGATGCCACGGCTGGCCATGCTAGGATCAGCTTCATGGATGCGTACCGGGGGTACCACCAAATCGCAATGAATATCATGGATGTGGAGAAAACGGCGTTCATCACGCCGAGAGGTACCTATTGCTACCGGGTCATGCCCTTCGGCCTGAAGAACGCTGGGGCTACTTACCAAAGAATGGTCTCCAAGATGTTCGCCAAGGAGCTCGGCGACATCATGGAAGCCTACATCGACGATATGGTGGTAAAAAGCCAATTCGCAGGAGACCACCTTTCTCACCTCGGCAAGGTCTTCTCCATCCTCAGAAGGCACGATCTGAAGCTAAACGCGGAGAAATGCGCGTTCGGTGTCGGTTCTGGAAAATTTCTAGGGTACCTCGTCACCCGCCGAGGGATCGAGGCTGACCCCAACCAGCTAGAAGCTATACAGAATCTCCGAGCGCCGTCGACAATCAAGGAGGTTCAGCGGTTGACAGGGATGGCTGCTGCCCTCAATCGATTTATAAGCCGGTCATCCGATGCCTGCCGACCCTTCTTCCAATCCATCAAGACCAGTAAGAGAGCCTTTGCCTGGAGTTCTGAGTGCGATGCTGCACTCGCCGGGCTTAAAGACTACATGTCCCGAGCACCCCTGCTAGTCATGCCGAGGGAAGACGAAGATCTCTACCTTTATCTGGCGGTGTCCGAACATACTGTGAGCTCGGCACTGGTTCGGCAGGAGGGTTTGGAGCAGTTCCCGATCTATTACTCGAGCAAAACAATGCTCCCGGCCGAGACCAGGTACTTGCCAATTGAGAAGTTGGCGCTTTCGCTGGTCACGGCGAAGAGGAAACTCCTACCCTATTTCCAAAGCCACACGGTCGTGGTAATCACAGCGTATCCCCTGAAAACCGTCATGCGCAAGGCAGATCTCTCGGATCGGATCTGCAAGTGGTCCTTGGAATTGGCCAACTTCGACATCCGGTACGAGCCCCGGACGGCGATTAAGGGTCAGGCGTTGGCTGACTTCGTCGCCGAGCTCACGCCGAAGCTGGAAATTGATCTCCAGAAGGAAATGGCAGCCGAAGACGGAGGTGCCGAGGGGGCCAAAAGCACCACCGCCCCCGAACAATCTGGGTTCGTTCTCAAGCGTTCCCCTCCCCGCACGGCTACAATTTATACGGGCGAGTCCTGGCGGATGCATGTAGACGGTGCGTCAAACAGCCGAGGGGCAGGGGCTGGTATTGTGCTTATTTCCCCAGAAGGGACCATCCACGAGTGTGCTATGAGCATCGGTTTCCCAGCCACAAACAACGAGGCCGAATACGAGGCCTTAATTGCTGGACTCCACCTTGTTCTCGCTCTCGGGGTGGATGAACTACAAGTCTATAGCGACTCCCTGCTGGTGGTGAACCAGTTGAACAACGATTATGGCTCCGGCGACGCGCGAATGTTAAAATATCTCAGTCATGTCTTAGAATTGCAGAAAGGCTTCAAGACCGTCCACTTTTCCCACATCGGCCGAGCCAAGAACGCTCATGCCGACGCCCTTGCTGCTCTTGGATCAGCCTGCAACGAGCTCGGAGGCACGCGGACGATCACGCTTGGAGAAATCGCGCTCCCAAGCTTCGAGCCGGGCGCCGAAGACGTTATGACAATCGCTGCTTCTGGCCCGAGCTGGATGGATCCCCTGATCTCCTACCTCTGAGACTAGGCCCTCCCTTCAGATAAGAAGGAAGCGCACCGAATCCGCTGCCAGTCCGCGTCCTACTTCCTCTCCCCGACTGGACAGTTATACCGCCGCACCTACGTCGGTCCGGACCTCCGCGTGCTGCACAGCGCCGAGGTACCTCACGTCCTCCATGAGCTCCATGAAGGAAGCTGCGGCAGCCACTCGGGAAGTCGCTCTCTCTCCGAGCGGGCTGTCACCCATGCCGATCGCCCGAAACACGAGCGCTGAGCCCATTTCTCCGACCGCTCGATCCGATTATATCAACTCCCGCACCCTTCTGTCGGTGTGCGGAAGTGGATGGGGCTATTGTAGCGGCCGGGTTCACAGGGGTCGGCAGAGGCACCCCCCCCCCCTCCACGTCACGAAGAGCTAAAAAGGTCACTATCTCAGAATCTGCAAAACCGAATGCAGATCGATCCGCCTCAATGGTGCCGAACGAACGGTGCCCACGGCGGACGGTGCGGATACATGGTCCTGGACGAATATAGGTTTGAACGATGTCTTCCGAACGTCTTGGTGCCAAGGACATGGTACTCACAGCTTGGTTCCCAGACAACCCTCGGGAGCCCCGCCGAGCGACGCGCCGAGCACCCAAGGGGCTGGGCCGCACGCTTGCCGAGTCGGTTGACCTCGGTAACGTGGGGCTCGGATATATCCGGTTTGTGGAAGTGTGTCGGGCACGCCACACAGTCCATGATGAGGCATTAAATGCGGCAGTCACCTACTCTGCCACCGCCGCCTGCAGAAGCACGTGGGTGATGGGGAATGTCTCGAGCTGATTTGACTACTCGAACCCACGTGCCGTGACGTCAGCCCAAACATGGCGTCTGGGGCTGGGGTGAAGGTCATATCACCTGTCATTCCGAGCGTGAATGACAGGCGCGTGAGGGGCGCCGAGCGCGTGGGACGCACGCCCCTCAGCCTATAAATACCCAGCCACAACTACCACAATGGGTATTCCTCTCTCCTCATTCACTACCCTCATAACTCTACTTCTTTACTTCTTTCTCTAAGATTTCTGGTGCATTTCTCCCCTCCGGTGACTGACTTAATCATCGGAGTGCCTTCCCGGACCACCACCGTCCGGGCTAGGTGCTGACGTGGTTATCTACGTGTGCAGGTTACCATCTCCGGCGAGCGGTAGTGGCTCAGGCGTGCATTGCCCTCTCCACCGGTGCCCGTCCCACTTCAAGAGGTTCAAAGAGCTCACTCCGGTGAAGAGACCCCCACACTGCTCTTATAACAAATGTACGCACATGTTTCTACAAAATTCGGTTATGTGTTACATTAAGTCATTAAAAAGTAGCCAAGCCCGCCCCTGCAAAGGCCGTTTTACGAATACAGTAACATTTTTGCAGACTTAAAATACCGTGTAAAATAGAATGGTGTGCAATTCTTCTAAGCCATATCGAAAAGTAAATATAATCGTTATGACACGACATTTTTTCCACTATTTCAAAAGGTTTTATGGGTTTGAATTGTTTTTACATCTGATAACACCTCTACGGTCCGATTGGATGCCGTATTATTTTTAGGGGTATTATATATAGAGAGGGTATAAGATAGTATGGGGTAATATATATGGAGGGTGACCCAACAGTGATGTGATATTTATGGAGAGGGGATTTACTTGGTTTGGATGATTTTGTAAGAGCATCCCCATCAGCGTTAACAAACCCACTTAAAAGCTAAATGTGGAGAGAAAGCACCTCAAAACATGAAAAAATCAGACTTAACAAATATTTAACAAATTTGTAAAACTTGTTGCTACAATACCGCACCAAATTTGGTGCGGCACTGTTAGGGATGGCAATTTCCTCCGACCCGTTCGAATCCAATCCGATCCCCGATCCGAATGGATCGTCGTTTTGGAGATTTTTTGGGGATCGGATCGGATTTGGGGATTTTTTTTGAAAAATTTCGGGGATCGGATCGGAGGCGGGGACAGGGGTATCCCAGCCCCGAATCCTACCCGATCCGTCCCCGAATCCCCGTTTTTATACAAATTGCCCGGAATATATATATATATATATATATATATATATATATATATATATATATATATATATATATTACGCATGGGAATAGGGGAGGATAGTCTAGGGAATAGAGAATAGCGGTCAATGCTAGCCTTTTTTCAAATTTCAATGGCAGACATTCAATGCTAGCTGTCTAGTCATTTTGAGTGTTGTCTTCTCAGCAAATAAAAAAACTAAACTTTCATATTACTCATTTTCTCTCCCTTTCTCCACAGATCTCTCTGGCCTTGTTCGTTTTGGTTTTCAAGAACCGGTTTTCTCAATTATTATTCAATTATTACTCCTATTTTTAAATATTATTTTTATTTTTCTCTCTATCTCTCTCCAATCATTAATACCTATTTTTTTTAATTATTATCCCTATTTCTCCCTCTAATTATTACAAAAACCAAAACTCAAAACTCAAAACCCAAACCAAACACAACCTCTCTCTCTCTAGTCTCTTGTTATTTTCAATCCAATGTCTCTCAACAACTCTCTCTCTCTCTGTCGGTAGCTGCATAACAGGAAGAGCGGCAAACTCCTCTCTCTCTCTCTCTCTCTCTCTCATGGTTTCAACTATGGAGTAGGGATGGCAATGGGGCGGATCAGTTCGGGTTTTGGCCGATCCGCACCCAAACCCAAAGGGTTTCAGTTCGGTTCGGAAAAGGGAGAGGATGAACCATAACCTAACCATTCGGGGTTCGGGTAATTTTGGGTAACCGATTTTGTGAAGGAAAAAATAGCTACCCATTTGGGTAACCGAATTGTACCCATCCCGCCCCGCCCCAAACCGTACTAAAACATGAATAAATTGAGTTTAGGATATTTTATTATCTCAAAAAAATTGAAAAAACATGAAAAAAATAACAAAAGGAGGCTACAAATATCAGTCAAGAGACTCAAGACTATAATATATAAAATATCAGTCGAGAGAGTCTCAAAATGTACAGAATGTGAAACCAAAACCTAACCTGTGAATATCTTACATATATATACGAGAGGTAAAGTGTAATTTTAAAATATACCTAAGGGGTTTATGTAATATGTATATATAAAATAAGGGTATATATATAGCCAGGGGTACATACACAATTACTATAAATTTTAGGGGTAAATATGTAATTTCATATTTCGGTTCGTTTCGGGTCACGGTTCGGTTCGGGTCACGGTTCGGTTATGACCTCAAACCATACCCGAACCATACCCATTCGGTTCGGCCATATCCCATACCATACCCATACCCACGGGGAATATTTCGGTTATGGTTCGGGTAAAAATAGCGGTTTCGGTTCGGGTACCCATCGGTTCGGTCGCGATTGCCATCCCTACTATGGAGAAGCCATTTTTCTTTCGTTGGGTTTCTACTCTCATCTCTAAATTTTTTTTTATAGATTCTCTCTTTTTTCCTCTGGCTTAAGCCCGTATCTTCTTCCTCCGACCTCCATAGATCGACGGCAACACGTCGACCGTGCACCAATCGATTGTTTGATCTTCTTCCTCTGGCTTAAGAACTTTTTTTTTTAAATTTTTTTCCCCGAATCCCCGTTTGGATCCCCGTTCCCCGTTTGGGGCGGGGATGGAGGGAAAAAATTAATCCCCATTGGGGATCGGAGCGGGGACGGGGATAGTGGGGGGATTCGGGGATCGGGGACGGGGATAGTGGTCTCCGGCCCCGACCCGTCCCCATTGCCAACCCTAGGCACTGTTCACTCACCAAGGCACTATTCACGCACTGTCCATGCACTATTCACTTTTTTTTAAATTACTTTTGGGGAGTAAGAGTAGAAAGAAATAACAGTTTAATATAATAAAATATAATAGAGAGTCTGATTTTGTGAGTTTTTGAAAAAGTGACTTGCTAAATTATAAAAGGTGTTTTTGAAATTAAAATTTGGTGTTTTTTTTTTGTGCGCCTGATAAGGATGCCCTAAGAGCAAATCCAATGGGGGATGAATATCCAGTTGCATTGCTATTATACAACCAAAAAATGCAAATCTTCAATCCAGTGCATAGCTATATTCAGTTGCAAAATGCATCAGTTGGATAATTGGTTGCAAATATAAAACCAAGGATGGCTATAGCCATCCTTGCCACATCATCAAAGATAACTGCCATCTTCACAAAACCAACCGGATTGTACCTGATTATGGCCGGAAAATCGCCGGAATTTGCAGTTGTTGCCGGAAAGTGTTGTCGTCGCCGAAATCTGGTACCGTCACGCCGGAAACTGCTACTGTCACCATCAGAGGAGCCAGAATCTTGCAAGCGACCTCGGTTTGATCATTCACACCGGAATCTTGCAAGCATGGGTGGGGTTTGATCGATCGGAGCAGGGGTTGGGTTTAATCAGAAAAGTAGGGACATCCAAGCAGGGGTTGGGTTTAATCGGAAAACCATGGGTGGGGTTTGATCGATCGGAGCAGGCTGTGGGTTTAACCGAGAGAGAGAGAGAGAGAGAGAGAGAGAGAGAGAGAGAGAGGGGGGGGGGGGGGGGGTCATCTGAGATGATCGGTCGGTGGGGGATGAGATGATGTTTGGACACAAAGGGGGCATATGAGAGAGATATTGCTCTCTTGGAATTATCCAGAAAAAGAGAAGTATCTCTTTGGAAGAAGTGAACAACGGACTATTTTTTTCTCCCAACGGATTTATTAATGTAATTGATTAATTGATTATTGTATTTTTTTTAAATCTATTAATGTAGTAATTGATTAATTGATTATTGTATTTTTTTTAAATCTATTAATGTAATTGATTAATTGATTATTGTATTTTTTTTAAATCTATTAATGTAACACTCAAACTCAAATTATTACAACACTCAAACTCAAATTATTTAGCTAATTTCCACAACACGGGAAACGTATTACAACACTCAAACTCAAATTATTTAGCTAATTTCCACAACATGGGAAACGTATTACAACACTCAAACTCAAATTATTTAGCTAATTTCCACAACATGGGAAACGTATTACTACAATTAATCTAAGCTCATGTTTCATCTCCTCTACGGCCCCAAAGGTGTTCAATAAGATCGTTGCGAAGCGCGTACTATGTCTCACTAGATCGTATCTTCTTGTTACGAGTCAGGAAGTCCGTGAATGTGGATGTTCGCTCTCATGAGACTTGAACGAAAAGAAAAAAAAAACGTAATTAAAAAATATTTCCGAATGGGGGTTAAAAATTAGATCACAACGGGGTTGAAAATAACGTACATAGTTGAATTGGGGTTAAAAACGTAATTAAAAGTGAGATGGTGGGAAAGTTAGTTAAATTTGCAACTGTTTGGTTCTATTTTACAACCAAGCATTGGAGACTCGGTTGCATTTTAGCACCAAAAACCATTTTTTGGTGCCAAATTATAGCAATGGCTATAGCCATTTTCCATTTAGCATTGGATTTGCTCTAAGAAGGGGAATTAAGTTTGGATGGATGATGTAAAAAGCTGTCAATAGACTTTTTTGCCCTTGTGTGCATATTCGTATTAGTTATGTGTCTTTTTAATTAGATAAATCCAATAATTTATTAATTTATTATTGAAACTCAATAACTAATTAAGATATAATATTTAACTGTAATTAATTTTTATATTAATTTTTTTATTATAAAAATTAATTTAGATGTTTACTTTTTTTTAAGATCTTCACAACTCTAGTGGTGTAAAACGTAAAGATCTAAACAAATGTACATTTTTCGGACCACAATTTTTCAAATACTAAAGTATATAATTTTTTTTTATGTTTTTTGTATCCAATTAAAGATCTCTATTAGTAGTTTAATTTGGTGAAAAAAACAAAAAAACAATGTGCGGAAATACTTTATTTTTTTATCCGAAAGAATATTGCAAAGCCAAAAAAAATACCAAATTACACTAGCAACAGACAGTAGCAAAATTGGGGTAAGGTGGGAGTATTAATTGGGGTGGGATGGTATAGCGGGAGCATTAGGGGGTCATATTTATGAACACCCCAGGAATAACAACCCTGCAGGGGTGTTATTTAGTCTGGGTGATAAATAACACCCCTGCACTTTTTGTTGACAAATCATTTCATATGTGTGGGTCCGAGCATAAATAACACCTTCCATATTTATGACCCTTTATAACACCCAATCCAAATGGGCCGCTACCTTATTTGGATTTTGGCTTCTTTGGTTTTGGAGTGCAACTAGAATTTGACCCTCTTTTTGTGCTAATTGTTTCCATTCAAACTTCCACTTCGATTCCACGAGCTTTATTAAAAGTTTGTTGGTGGCGGCTGGTTCTTTTCCTCTAATATATAATTACTCCCACCGAAAAAATATTAGCTTTTGAGCACCCTTCATTTTTAATAATCAATGAAAATGAAATTCGCATTACGTGTGAACCGTTTTTTGAGCCATAAAAGGCTGCGATAAAGGTAATATTATTGTAGAAAAAGAAAAAGAAAAAATTGTACATTTATACTCCGATGAGTGGAAATATTTTATGAAAAGAGAGACACAGGGGAAGTAATGGTGTCACGGCCTAATAGGTTGGCTGGCTTATTTTTTCGTCTTTATTTGATTTTTTTTCACATTTTTTAGTTTTTCATCAACTTTTGTTGTATTATTGGTTCATCTCAGCGAGAGGAATCAAAAAAATAAAAAATTATGATTGAAGCTTAATTTTTTTTAATAAAAACAAAAATAAGCCAAAAAGTCAGCTTATTTAGCCAAACCTAAAGATATGTAATAGATTTTATTTAAAACTGAGAGAGAAACTAAGAAGCCGACGGTAGAATGCTGTAAAAAAAATGTCATTGTCAAGTACAGCGTAATCACAGCCAATCCGATATTATTTGTGAAAGGGACATGTATCATTTTGTCATGAACTTCTATGTATCCAACCATTCCACGTTTCCTTTTTGTTTAATTTGCTCCTTCCCAAAGAAAAAAAAGTGTTGCTTCCAACACATTTCTTTATCCCTATTTCTTGTTTTTTGTTTTTCCCAAATTTATTTTTGTTGCCATTGACGGGCCAGAGCCTAGCGTACGTCATGCTTTGAGAGAGCACTTGTGGATTTCCGCCTGTGATTGCCCGCATTATTGTGTTTGCAAGGACGGAAATAGCTAACTTGAGGAGGAGTGGCATAGGGACAGATCAAAAAATTTCATTATTCACGGGCGAAGATGTATTCGAGACAGAGGCGAATCTATATAATTCATAAAAAAAATTGTTTTTTTTTCTACGTAATACTAGATGTTTTTTTTCCCTCGCAGGGGCGACCTCCCCTACTGACCCTTCCCTAGCTCCATCCCTGAGTGGCACTACTTGTCACCTTGTTTTCATAGCTAGTGTTACTTTGTTCTTAGAGATTAGACACTCATGTCAGTATTTAAATAACTTGATTTTTTTATAAGATGAAAAATAGCAATTTAAAAGATGAATAGTTTGAACTATAAAATAAAATAAAAACCGTCTTAATAACTTTATTTAAAAACGACAGGAGAATTGAATCAAATCTTTATTCATTTTTAACCAAAAACCAATGAATAGTATTGTACAATTAATACGACGCAGACTCCCACTAAACTGGGTCACCCCTCATGTAAATCCTAACTCCGGCACTGCAGATCTATCTAAGCCCTTCTCATCCAGCTTCTTTAGTTACGGAAGGAAGACGATGATCCCTAAAGATGGTTAACCCTCTTACATTTTTTTTTCCTCTCTGAAAAATATACTAATTCCGTTCTTTTTTAAGTGTGTTGTTTCGTAAATCCAACTTATTAAAGAGATATCATCATTACACCTTTCGCATCAAATTTTACCTCCATTTTACACATTTCACACCAACTTTTACCTCTATTCTTTAAAATTACACTCAACTTTACCCATTAATTCTTTATCCACTAACTTTTTCAAAATGGCAAAATAATAATTGTACAAACTTTTATTCATTAACTTTTCAAAATACACGCTTATTAAGGACAACCCAAAATAATGGATGGAGGAAGTAGTAATCTTTTTAGTTCTTATCAAGTAGTGGACTTTTGAGGTCTTTCAACTTGCTTGTATCATCCAGCAATTCATACATCATCCCACACCCTCTATCTATATATATCACATCTTCTCCACCTCTCTTCTTCACAACTCTTGCGTATCTCAAAATCTCTCTCCTTCTCTCAATTTGTTCTGCATTGTGAGATTTTTTGTTTGTGGGAGAGAGCACCAAATGGCTTGCTTAAAGCTGGTTAGTTGATTGATTCTCTCTCTCTCTCTCTCGCGCGTGACCGCGCGGGGTTAGGCATATGTATATAAAGATGGCCATCTTCCGTTTTGTATTTCTTCTAATTGTAGGCTCAATAAATCATTGATAATTGATACAACTTGAATTTTTTCCTTCTAAATTGTATATAGATATATAGCTAGCTGCTGAATTACTTGTGTATAGAAAACCATGCATGCATGTAGTAATGCATGGGGTCCAAATGAACTCTGTACTAGGAATCTTAGATGGTTTAAGACTAATGATGTATGCATGAGTTCATTTCAATAATTGGTTAAAAAACGGTTTGAAAGTTGAAACCGTATTTTAATTGTCGAAATGGTTGGATTATTGCCTTAATAGGAGACTTGGTGTTCCTTCTGTGAGGGCCATTCCAAGCCATCCCGGGCCTATTAATTTGATCCGAAAAGCTCATGTTGTTTGGCTCGTCGAGTTGGTAACACATGCCAAAACTTGTACCGAAAAACATATAATCACATATGCTCATGTAGCTACTGATGTCTTGTTGCTCTTTATGAACTTCTGCAGATTTCTGAAATTTTGGAATTTTTTCCTGAAACCTCCGTTTTGCAATTTCGGCTCACGTGTGTAACTTGAATTTTGTTTATGTTCACTTTCCAGGAGATCAATGATATGAAGAAAAAGATGAACGAAGAAGAGATTTGCACACTTGATGGAACTGTCGATCAACATGGTCGTCCTGCAATCCGACAAAGAACCGGGACATGGTTTGCTGGAATTCTAATACTTGGTAAGTCACTTTTAATTATCCATGTCTGATTTATTACGCTTACTGTCTCGCATAATTTTGAGGTTTTATGGATTTCACTCCCTAGCCATCCGCAGACAATAACTCTGTTTCTTTAATGAATCAGTTAACCAAGGGCTTGCTACACTGGCATTCTTTGGGGTTGGGGTCAACTTGGTGTTGTTTCTTACAAGAGTGATGGGCCAAGACAATGCTGAGGCTGCAAACAGTGTTAGCAAATGGACTGGCACTGTCTACATCTTCTCCCTCCTTGGTGCTTTCCTTAGTGACTCTTATTGGGGACGATACAAAACTTGTGCCATTTTTCAAGCCATCTTTGTCGTTGTAAGTTATCACAAAATCATTTTTTCATTGAGTTCAGCTTCTATTCATTAGTCAGATAACCGGTTGTGAAAGTAGTTGTGAGTCTGATAATCATGTAGAGCATGTAATTAATAAGTAATTTCTCCAAGTCCCCATTATTTTATCCTTGGCCCTCTCCCATCCTTGTATTGTGTAAGAGTGGCGGAGTCTAAAAGACAGGTAATGGGGAAGAATCCAAT
This sequence comes from Vaccinium vitis-idaea, assembly GCA_963854785.1. Taxonomy (NCBI): domain Eukaryota; kingdom Viridiplantae; phylum Streptophyta; class Magnoliopsida; order Ericales; family Ericaceae; genus Vaccinium; species Vaccinium vitis-idaea. The sequence goes on along the minus strand of OY978223.1, from coordinate 5,655,030 downwards.
GAGAAGTTTCAAATTGCATACATCTTTGTTTTGTTATGCATCACATAATTGAGTCGTATTGACATGAGCACGTTTGATGACAGGGTTTGGTATCACTATCACTTTCATCCTATATTTTCTTAGTCAAGCCTACTGGTTGTGGGGATGAACAAACACCATGTGGGTCCCACTCAAGCACCCAACTCGGACTGTTCTACTTGTCAATTTACCTAATTGCCCTTGGAAATGGAGGGTACCAACCCAACATTGCAACATTTGGAGCTGATCAATTTGATGAAGAGGACCCCAAGGAAGGGCATTCCAAGGTGGCTTTTTTCAGCTACTTCTATTTGGCATTGAACCTTGGCTCCCTATTTTCAAACACCATTTTGGGCTACTTTGAGGACAAAGGCATGTGGGCCCTGGGTTTTTGGGCATCTGCTGGGTCTGCCACTTTGGCATTGATCTTGTTTCTTGTTGGGACCCCTAAGTACAGGCATTTCACTCCTAGGGGGAACCCTCTCGCTAAAGCCTGTCAAGTGGTCGTAGCTGCAACCAGGAAATGGAAGGTTGAGGTGCCACCAAGTGGAGAGGATCTATTCGAAGTGGGTGGAAAGGAATGTTCAGATAATGGGGGCAGAAAAATTCTCCACACCCATGGATTTAAGTAAGTTCAGCCTTATAGCTTGCAAATTTGAAAAAAAAAAAAAATGGACTGGAGACATTGGTAATGGTCCCTGCGTTCCAATTGTATCAATTGAGTACATATTATCATAATTTGGGGACTATATGGAAACAATTGGGACATGGAGGAACCAAATTGTACAATACAGATATAGTAATCTTAAAATCTTCACTTTGCATATACAGATTCTTGGATAAAGCAGCAATTATTACATCAAAGGAGTACTCTTTACATGCCAAGGAATGTCACAATCCATGGAGGACTTGTCCAGTGACACAAGTTGAAGAAGTGAAATGCATACTTAGACTCCTACCAATTTGGCTCTGCACAATTCTGTATTCAGTAGTCTTCACCCAAATGGCCTCTCTTTTTGTGGAGCAAGGAGCAACCATGAAAACCACCATTTCGAGCTTCCACATACCTCCGGCAAGCATGTCCAGCTTTGACATCCTAAGCGTTGCCAGTTTCATCTTCATTTACAGGCAAGTTCAAAGATTTCATTGACTACAAAGGAAGAGTACCTCAATTTAGTAAGGACTACGGGTGAAACACAATTGGATTTCATTTAGTTTAAACATGTTGATCTAGATAGATTGATTTGGTAAAGTTATGCCCCTACTAACAGATGTTTTCGCTACACCCTTGTCACAGGCGAGTTCTCGAACCCCTAGTTGCAAGGCTACGAAAGTCTAGCCCTAGAGGCCTCACCGAGCTTCAAAGGATGGGAATCGGTCTAATCATAGCGATAGTGGCTATGGTTGCAGCAGGGATAGTGGAACATTTTAGGCTAAAACACGCGCAGAAAACTTGCACCAACTGTGACGGTTCAAGTTCCTTGAGCATTTTCTGGCAAGTCCCACAATATGTACTCATTGGAGCATCGGAGGTTTTCATGTACGTTGGACAGCTGGAGTTCTTCAATGGGCAAACGCCGGACGGATTGAAGAGCTTTGGGAGTGCACTATGCATGACTTCAATTTCGTTGGGGAACTACGTGAGTAGTTTGCTAGTGAGTATTGTGATGAAGATCTCTACTAGAGATGAAATGCCCGGTTGGATCCCGGGCAACCTCAATAAGGGTCATTTGGACAATTTTTACTTCCTATTGGCAGCCTTGACAACAGCTGATTTTATGGTGTATCTCATATGTGCGAAGTGGTACAAGTATATCAAGTTTGAAGGGATTAACAATGAAGACAACAATGGAAACCAGAGCCGTGAATTTGGGGTGTAGCTATTGGGCCTTATGCATATGCTTTTAATCGTGAAGGAGTGAGGAAAAATAAATGGGGATGGAGAGAGAGACTACTTAGCAATGAAACCTTGCAATGAAGGTAGATAATGCAGTGTTCATGTCTCTACGTTGAGCATGGAGTCGTTGCAAATTAAAGAAAGGGCGTTATTAGCCTATTTGAACATGGAGCTTCTCGTATCACTATCTATAAAATCAATGTTTAATATCCAATTTGTATTAGAAATCTGTCTTATATACTGGCCCATTCGATGAACTCTTTCTGGGCTGTCCATTTGAGAGGCAAACGAAATGAACCGCTAATAGTTTGTACTGAAAGCATAAAAAAAGGTAAGTAGAGACGAATAGAATTCAACCTTTGTTTGAAAATTTAACGAGCTTAAACGTTCTCTCACTCCCTCTAAATCGATGTCACCTCCCCTTTTGTGGGCTCCGGGTGACATCATTGGGAAAATGTATGCAGACATATCTCACACTAACTCTGATCTCAAGTCTCAATCCAAATGTAGGCTTAGGGTTATGATAGCTATGTTAAAAAAACTCTAACACCGAATTTTATCACAACAATGATAATAATGATAAAACACTTGCAGATCATGTGCAAATGTGAAATCAAAGCATGGTGAATTGAATATACAACAATTACATACTTGGAATGGACCCTTTCCCCTTGTTAGATATGACCGCAAAAACGCAAGTTCGGTTATTACTATTCATCTCCAAAAAAGTTTTTGTACCAACGCGACGAAGTCCATCTGTCATCAGAAGAGCATAATTTATGGAATTGGTGATTATGATGGCAGAGGAAGAACGAACCCCGTTTCACCTCATATTCTGACAAATCAATACCTCTGCTATTATTCTGAGAACAAGCAGGATCAACGTTCTTGTATGAAGTACCCTCTTCCTCATCATACACAAGGTCGAACCCCACCTCCTTTACCTCAAAAAAATATTTCTCAAGCACTAAAATATCTACTTCATCGCCCACTTCAAACTGATTCCCAATCTTCCAATAACTTAGCCACAACATACCCTCGTCAATTCCAGGCCTGCCTATGAATGTCGGGCTGTAGAACCATTTCAGATTCTTGGTCTTATTACTCACCCTAATGTATAACTGACTCAGCCCCATGACGCCGACATCATCAGCATCGATAACGTTATACAAAATACAGATGTTAAAACCTAGGACCCTTAGATTAGGAAGAGGAAGTGGAGGCATTTTCATAGATATCAAGGGTCCTACACTCTTAGTGCTGAACCAATCAGGTACCTCACTTGCCGGAATAAAGGTGCTGAAAATACTGCATTCAAAGAGACCCTGGACCATGTAATTAAAAAAATTCTTTTAATACAATAAACAAGTACGAGAGAGAGAGAGAGAGAGAGAGAGAGAGAGAGAGAGAGAGAGAGAGAGAGAGAGAGAGAGAGCACCTGGAGGATAACTTTTCTGTAAGTTGTTGAGAATACATCGTACAAATCCACCTTAACATTTTGAAGCGATTCCAAGTTAAAGAGCCTCAAACAGTTGATTAGTTCTGCATCAGTGTTTCCCAAGGGTTCTAACTTGAACAAACCCTGAACTTCAACTAGTTTGTAGCATTCACAATTCCTCAGATCCAATGACCTCAACAGATTTGGAAGATTAGTTACCCTTTCCAGTGACCAACAGTTGTCTAATACCAACTCTGTTAAAGTTGTTGAAAGATCTGGAAGTGATTGGAGCCTAGTGCAATCATCTAGCCTAAGAGACTGGAGCCTACTGAGACCTTTGATACTTTCTGGTAGGCTACAAAATGGATTTGTTGATACATTCAATTTGCGCAGCATAGATAGGCTTCCAAAATCCTCAGGAATAGCAGAATCTGACAGATTGCAGTTTGCGAGACTTAAGTTTGTTAACGACCGTGATAAAGAAGCCAGTGAGAATTTTGTGGGTTTCGGAATTCTTCTTGGTTTCGGTGTCGAAGACCAGAAGACAAAACTCCATGGTTTCACTTCAGCAGGGGCAGAGGTCGCTTGAGCTATTGCAGTTCCATCTGCATGAAGCATCTTCAAAGATTTCATCATGCATAGACCCGTAGGCAGCTCATCAAGCCTTGAGCAACCAGAGAGAATAAGTTCTTCTAGATGTTTTAGAAGACAAATTCTTCTTGGAAGTTTTCTCAGAATTTTGCAGCCACTTAGATTCAATAAAACAAGTCTCCCCAAATCCCCGATGGATTCATGAACCTCACTTAAATTTATGCAGGATTTGAGAATCAACCTCTCAAGATTAGGGATTTGCGAGAAGTCAGGTGTAATGGTAAGCCCCTGTGAATGGCTGAGATTGAGGATTTTTAAAAACTTGAGTACCTGTGAACAAATACACACGAAAGTAGGCACTTACAATTTTTATCTCAAGAACCCAAAAGCCAAAATTTGACTATTTTGAAAGTTATCATACCTTGGTTCCCTTCCAAAATTGTTCCAAGCTGCTGTAGCGCATGTCAAGAGCAACCAGGCTCTCCATAGGAAACGCACTGGGTATATATTTTAAAGTGGAACCACGCCAATACAACCATCTTAATTTCTTGGGAAATTCTTCAACAGCTCCTCGTAGCTGTATATTACTGAGCTGCAGTAGCCTTAACTTGTGCATCCTGGCAAACATATCAGTTCGTAGTATTACATCACTCAATGTGGAAGATGATTCTGATAATGCATGATTGATAGGGAGCCAAGAGAAAAGGCTGAGACGACGTCGCTTCACTGCATCATTCCCATCTACCAATTTCCATTTGTCAGCAAAATCTCCAGAATTACGTCTCTTTGAATTTTTTACAGTAGAGAATGACTTAGCTGGTTCTTCATCTGTCCAATTGAGGGCGAGGCCTTCAATTGTTTCTGTACCCTATTCGGGGGAACCAAAACCATAGAGACTGGGTCACAAGCACAACTAGGAAAATGAAGACATAAGTATGAGATCATAGTCCTTACAGTTTTTTCAGTTAATACATCAATGGATTCCTTTGCACACCACAATCTGCTGCGTTTCCCAAGGTCACTAGGTGATTCTTCTCGTACAATTTCCCTTCCCATGTCTTGAACTATCTGATGCATTATCAGCTTGTTGTGTTCATCAATTGTCAAGAGACATCTGTCAACAAGATTTTGAATCCCAAGTTCTGTGTAGAAATCACAACCGGACAGTATCGTACTGACGTACTGTTTACTCTTTCCAACAAAAAAACAAGCAATATCAAGAAATAGAGATTTGTCATGATCATCCTCTAAGGAATCATAACTAATCTTAAGTTTTCTTAGAATTATTGAATTGGGAATCACTTCCAGTTTCCTTAATGTACTTTCCCATACATCTACATTTCTGCCAAATAAACAACTCCCCAAAACTTCAAGAGCTAAAGGAACCCCACCACAATATTGTACAACCCTTTCTGAGAGCTCCAAGTAACCTTCCTTGGGATATTTTTTTTCAAAGGCATGCAAACTGAAAAGAATTAGTGATTCATACTCACTTAATTTCTCCACCTTGTGCACCTTATATAACTTGTGTGTCTTTAGCAATTGCTCACACCTTGTTGTTATCATAACTTTGCTTCCTGGATGGAACCAATCTTGCCTTATTCCTAAAGCATGCAATTGGTCCACGTCATCTACATCATCAAGAACAACTAGTACTCTTTTATGATGCATGAGATCTCTAATCATGGTGATTCCTTCATCAACACAGCCAATTTTTACCTTTCTTCCCTTCAAAATGCTGGAAATGAGTTGTTTTTGCAACGAAACCAATCCATTGGGTTTTCTTGCTGTTTCTCGAACATCTGCAAGAAAGCTGCTGCTACCGTGAAATCTTTCGAAGTGCAGGTTATAAACAGTTTTGGCTATCGTAGTCTTTCCTATTCCAGCCATCCCATAGATCATCATCATTATACAGTTTTGACTTTTGACCATCAGCTGACTCGTCTTGAAACCAGAAATTGATGTCCTTTATGTGAGAATCTAATGAAATTTGGTATTTGGGCATATTTAGTGCTATGCGATTCAACTTCCTCCCAATCACTCCAACAATGTGCTGAACAAACTTTGACTCGTGCCTGCAGAAGTAAACTACTATGTCTTCATATATATTAAAGCAATAGCATTGAACAACACTCCATCTACAACTGAACAGGCAAGTTCATGACAAGTGGTTCTTACTGTTCACAAGAATCACAACCATAATTGTACTCAAATTCAACATCTAGTTACATATTTTACTTTTTTTTGTTTATTTTTTGTGTCGACTGTCATAGTGCTGCTTTTCATTCCAACCGTCATGAACAATAGTTCTTAAAATTTTTGCTTTTTGTTCTATTTTTCAGCAATCCTTTGATCTATTACTCTAATAATCATGTATGGGTCTAGGTTTTCAGTTCACTTAGTAGTTGCAATCTCAAAAAAATTTACAATTGCAAGTAAAAAAAAACTAAAAATCAACCTTTTCTATGTCAAGTTCCAACAAGCCAACATGAAACGAACAGTCACTCAATTACTTGAAAGAAAAACATAAATCATATGCAACTTTGACTGCTACAACCAAACAATTTGTTACCATTCAATCTCATTCAAAGGTAAAGTTTTTTTATAGCAAGCTCACTTCAGAAAACTATTATTACCACCAAAATGAATTTTTGTAATCAACAATATCCTGTTGCATGAAACCATTATATTATACATGTCAAAACTGCAAAATAGTCAATGCTATTCATGCCATCTTGGGTTTCATGTCATCTCGATTTCATGTCAAAACATCTATTAACTTAAACGTGTCCTATATCTTGCACTAACCATATTGGCTTAAAATCGTGTGTTTAGGATGACACTCCTTTTAGTTACATTATTTTTTACGATTTACAAAATCTTTGAAAGACAGACAAGATGTACAACCATTTGTCCAAGAATAACAATGAATACTGTAAAGGAAATACACATGGTGCTTGGGTATGGAATGAGTGATCACTTAATGTAATGTTGGGACCTCTCTACCTAATAGCTTAAGCTTTTGGGTTGGATATTGTTAAATTTCCTCAAGGGTTCCAACCTAAAACCAATTGGCAATAGATGGATAGCCTCTAAAATATATTAACCAAGTTTGGGTGGCTTAGATAGGTGATGTGGGATAATGTTTAACACTCCCCCTCACGTGCAGCCCGAATGCACGTGGAGGTACAAATTGATGAGACGAGGTGATTTGACTCGGGCGACGGAGACTCGGCCACCCAAGACCTAGCTCTGATACCATATTAGATTGTAAGCTTAAGCTGTTAGAGAGAGGGGTAACTTTATTATTTATATTCTCAACAAAATAAACACGTGTAAATATATAATGACTGGGTAGGCGGTGAGGTTTGGACACAGGATCTATTGCCTGCTCTGATACCATGTTAATTTCTTCGAGGGTTCCAACCTAAAACCAATTGGCAATAGATGGAGTAGCCTCTAGAATATATTAACCAAGCTTGGGTAGCTTAGATAGGCGATGTGGGATAAAGTTTAACAATATGAAGTTTCTACATGGTATGAGAGCGGGGTCCATTCTGCCCCATATTTTTGAAAATTTAATATCCACACCTAATGATGACAGACTCAACAAAAAAGGCTACACGATGATATACCTAAAAAAGAGGCTACACATAACAACCTCAAAAAAAGGCTGCACATGAGGGGGATGTTAAAGAAATACAATCCCACATTGCTTGGGTATAGAATGGGTCGTCACTTAAGGCTCAGTTTGGATGGCGGCAATCTTGAGGGGGAATGGGAATGCAATACATTTTTTCCATGACTCCAACATTTGGAAGAGACAGGAACGAGAATGTGCTATCACGCTTCTATGATTTTGACGTTTGGAAAAGACAATAATAGGAATGTGATTCTTGATGACATATTTAACCAGGAATCACATTCCCAAACTGAGTGGGAATCTGATCCCTCCCTTATACCATGGGAATTTTAGATTCCTGGCTCATTCATTAAGAAAATGAAATTTTGACTTAAATAAATTTCAAAAGTAATTGTTTCCGACATAAGATTACCGAATTAATCCTAACACTGAAATGAAATTACTTTAGGTATCCAATTCCTAGGAATTCGATTCCCAATAATTATATTCCTATTCCTACCCAAGAAAATTCCAAGGAATTCCATTCCCGGTAATCATATTCCTATTTCTACTCAAGATTCCGGTCATCCAAATACAACCTAATATTATAATGTTAGGACCTCTATTAAGCTTTTGGGTTGGATATAAAGTTTTCGCAAATACATTTTTAATGCTATCATCACATAAATTACGAAAACAACGAAACAAAGTAACTAACAGTAGCCAAAATTAGGACATTAAAAAATATCGTACCAAGCCACAACTAGAAGTAAGTCTCAAAATCAATTATATTACATTTTTACCTTCAAAAAAAATCACCAATAACTATGACATAAGTTTCGACTAGCTTGCAAATAAAGACTAGTACTAAAATAATAGGGAAGCTTTTGTGTCGTGTCACATTTTGTCATGTCATTCACGTTAATGAATCGACACAAAAAATTAAATGGTTCATCTGTGTCTTCTTGAGTTATGCAAGTCTAACCTGTATTCGTCCCGCTTAATTTTTGTATCATTGGGCCATGTTATACTCATGTTTGTGTCAAGAAGTTTTCAACCCAAACCCTCCAACTTCTTACTAGCCAGTAGCCACTTATAAAGATACAAGCTGCAAATTAGAAATTCTAAGCCTATTCTTTTATTATTTTTGCCATTTATTGAGCGTATGAAGAGAACTTTGAGTGCTTTTACCATATTGCTGAAATTTTGAGAAAAAGTCGAAAATAAAATCCGAGCAGCCCATGAAGAGCAATTTTGAATGTTAGTTCTAGAAAGGTTTTATGCACCTTATGAAATTCCAGAAATCTTACTAAATAGAACACGAAATATGACATCAGGTACTTCATTTTTCCCAAATAAAGGAATTGAGAAAACTACCGATCTTCCAGGACCTCCCCTTCTAAATCAGCTACTTCTCTGAGAGCAGCCTTCCACCTCTTGATCTTGGCCATCCCCTCTTTTTTCCTTTCACCTATCTCAGCATTGAGGTGCTCTTCATGTCTCATGAAAGCTGTGGCGAAACTTCCGGTCTGATTTCTAACTTCGGATGGGTGTACATGGTAGAATACAGGCAGAATTATATGACTGACAGTATTCTTGCGTTCAAGGATTTTCAAAAGTTCATCTAGACACCATCTTGAAGATGCATAGTCTTTTGAGAAGATGATAACTGAAACCTTTGACTCTTGAATTGCCTTATCCAATCCTAACTCAATATCTTCTCCGATCTCAAGTTCGTCATCATCCCTGAATGTGCGAAATCCTGCATACATCATAGCTGTGTGGAGGTGATCAGTGAAGGTCTTCCGGGTGTCTTTGCCTCTAAAACTCAAGAACACGTGATAAGAACACTTATACATCGGTGTCGGGGCTTCTTGGACTCTCACTCCCAAAGCAGCCATTACAAAACTGAGGAATATATTGGGTCTGCAATAGCACAACAAAAAAATGTATAATAGCAATGGGTCTGCAATAGCATAACAAAATACTGGACAATAACAATAAGTAAACCTCAAACAAAATCCAAACTACGACATGAAATTGCTTATCCGGAAGATTCATCCTGAGACAGGTGGTAGATTGGCAAGATTGAACTGCTCCAAAACCTAGACAACCCGCTTCACAAAGATCTAAACCCATAAACTTGTTGTAGGCAAAAGATTTACCTAGTCTTACTGTAATATTTCCAGTTGTTCCTCGCTCAACTTTGTTTTTTTTTTTTTTGCTATGCCGATGCAGTGAATGATTCCATGTACAGAAAAAACTACAAAATACTTGGACAAATGTAGGAGCTGGCAGAAGCTATGTCATACCCAATATCATGCCCAACCTTCTAAGTTAAATTCCTTTTGTTCTAGTTTGGCACATTGTTTCGTCTTGAAATACATAATCATGAGATCATAACCAGGAAAAGTCAGCAACTAGCCCTTTTAAGTTGCCAGGAATGCAGTTTGAGTCTCTGATTTTCATTGTTTATTGTCGTGGTGTTAATTATATGAAAGTACTAGATAGCCATTCAAAACCCTTCTAGTTTGGCACAAGAAACAAAACCAAAGTATTCCCATCATGGGACGTTTATTGAATAGATCACCACTATACAAACCTAAGCAAGTATACACAATCAGATCCTAATACTTGAAAACTTCTAAATATATGAAGCCTATTCAAGGTTTATTTGGTTTCACAAGAAAGAGAAGGAAAAAATGTCAGCGAATGTTGGCAACAAGAATTGTATGGTAAGCTCATTTATGGCATTGCACATAGAAGGACATTCCCTGCCACTTTCTGAAAAGCTGGCAGATCTTTGTTTTGACAGTAAACTATCCCTTATAGCGACGGAAGGAGGCCTACAATCATCTATAAGCCCTCTCTTACCTTAGTGGAGTCTTTCTCGACTAGGTTGCGGCCTGCCTACTGACCATTCTGATGTCCTTCTATCACATTGCTTCTAGTGGTCTCTCTTTGATATTTTCTTGTCTCTGCATATATATAATTTAATGAGTTTTCTCATCTGCAATTTACCTCTTTCTATACTCAAAATTTCTCTATAGTTTTGATTCTTCATCGACTTGTTTCATTCAGGTTTTCCCTTTGCCATTTTGGCTGTGATTCTGTGAAACACCCATATGTGAAGCTTATTCCCCACTAACTTTGATTATCCAGTTCATGAACGAACATTTTTTACATTATCTTCTTTGAGTTTCATATGTTCTCTGGGTTTCCCTGAGTATTAAAATCAGTTGCTTACATGCACCTTGCTGCTCATAGGCTCATGTTTTTACTTTGAGAAAGACTAGAAACACAACAATTTGCACCACATTTTGCACAACGTGGCACTGTTTCATTGGTTATCAGGTAGATTGATAACTTTCAATTTCCAATGAAATAATGCCACGTTGACATGTTATGCTTGTAGCAGGGCTCTTTATCTTTTCCCTGAAGCCACACAGCAAACCAACAAAATAAAAAAGAATTCAACTTTGAGGGTGGAAGATAACTCCCGGTAAATGGAAGAGTGCCTTCCAAGGCATAGCGTGTGCTAAATAGGCTTTGATATTTTAAACCTTTGTGCAACAAGTAGTCTGCTTATGAAGGCGAATGAGAAACCACAAAAATTCCAAGCCTGGAATTAAAATTCCAGAGAAAGAGAACTTCCTCTGAGCCAACATCCTCTTCCAAGTCCACAGCTTCCTCCAAATCATCAAGGGCAGTAATCCTTTTTGATATGACATTTCATTTTGAAGGGATTGGTAATGATGTGGGATTAGGATTGAGATTGGTAATGAGTTGGGATTATTAAGAATAACCTAGGCTCACCCAACACCCCTCTCTCCTCTCTACCCAACATTCCCTTTCTCGCTAGCTAGGGTTATCTACACGGTGGGAGCCGCTGCCGCCAGCCCAAACCGCACCCCCCCCTTGCTCTTGCAGTGTTTATGAGGGCCAAAATGGCATTTCTCGGCGGCCATCTCAGGGGTTCGATAGCTCGCTGGGTTTCACGGCGAGGTGGGTTTTCTACCACATGGAAGGTGGATTGACAGTGGTGTTGGACCCAGGCCATCTTCTCTTACCCTCCCCCTTACTGTCATCGCTCTTGCCACGTTCTTCTAGATCCTCTAGTTACTGCCGGTTCACTATTGGAACTAGAGGATGCTTCCGGGTGGGCTTAACAGCAAGGTAGCCGGATCTCCTCCTCCTTTCCTTTCGGTGGCTCCGGTGCACCACCGGTTTCATTGTTGGATGTAGTCAGTATCTTGGCCTAACGGCGAGCATGCTCAGTGTCTGCTGTTGGTGTTTTGGTGGCAGCATTTTCTAGCAGCGTGGTGCTCGGTGGCTGTGGGTGGGGTGACGTGGTGTAGATGGTTTAGGGTTTTGTCTGTTATGTTCGGGTTGGGCCTCTTTTTGGGCTTCAATGTCTTTATTTGGTTTGCCCAATTTGGGCTTACGCCATTAGGTGTGATAGGCGTGGCCCTTGGTGTCTATGCTTTTGTCGCATTAGGTGCTTTAATTTCTTCAACGAGTCCCCTCCCCTCTCCTCCTATCTTGTTGTACCCTTTATCAAGATTTCACTAATAAATTTTTTTTGCCGATAAAAATTAAATAAATAGTCTGCTTATGTCACTTGCTGCCTTGCATTTAGTTATCAAAACTATTGTCTAAACTAACGTACTATAAGATAAAATTCCTTTGAAAAAACCCCAATTGTGCCTCAACAGTATATTGTATCGGATATGATCCAATAATTTTGCATATTCCTCAACAGCATATTATATCAGACATGACCCAACAGTTCTGCATATTCTAATATCCTACGGATAAGATTATTTAAGAGTATTTCTTCCATTGGTAGTTGTAAACCAAATGAGAAGAATATGTTTTAATAATGTGCTTGAGATGCTCAGCAATTAATTTATTCAATTGACCACCGTGTTTATCTCTTTTTGACAGTTAAACATCTGGCTATATATATATTCTTTATAATTTTGATTGCACGTGTTGCTTATGTGAAGGGCGGACCTTGCACTGCGGTAAAGTTGCAGCATTGTGGCTTGAAGTTCACGGGTTTGATTAGCATCTTTGCTTGCAGGGGTAAGACTAGATACTTCAACTCCCATTATGGCATGAAGTTCACGAGTTCGATCCTTGGAAACAGCCTATCCGCCTGCAGGGGTAAGACTGGGTACATCAACCCTTCCCCGACCCCGCACGTGCAGGAGCTTCGTGCACTGGGTACCTCTTTTTACCTGTTGCTTATGTATCTATTATATATAACCAAGGGACTTAATTAGTGAAAAATATTAGGCTCCGTCCTAGGGTTCGCTTTAGGTCCAGAAAACTAAGGGCCAGCCCTGATTCCAAGCATATCCCGATCCCATCTCATAATTCCATTAAATTCCAATATTCCTAATCACAACAATGCAGATTTGCAGAAGCTTTTTAGAGAGAGATAGTACGTAGAACAAGTACTCCACCACGGTTCATACAATGGGCAATAAAGAGTTCGATTGAGTAAAAAGACTGACCTTACTTTGCTGATGGAAGATCCCTATCAGTTGCAGGACCAATCACTTCACAATTCCACACAAAAACAAATATGATGGCAATAGAGCCCTTAATTTCATGGGTAGAGTTGAGAAACGATACTTCTACAAGAATTTCCCTCGTTTATAAACTAGCGTCATTGCTTCTTTTCATCGTCTTTCTTCTCCTTCACTCGTTTTCTTGACCCACAGATGCGGAATAAATGATTTTTCTGCGGCTTATTTTGGATTTTTAATTTGAGAAGAGGATATGGGAAGGGAAAAAAGAGAGTAGAAATCAGTCTTCCTTGGTTTTTAATAGGAGTATTTTTTTTTTCATCCCTTTTTTCTTACTATAATTTTTTCCACCCCTGTTTTGTCATCTCTTTTGTGCATTATTGGATTATTTTTTTCCTTATTTACAAAAATTTTAATTTGGTTAATAATTTTGTACTCTTTAGATTCTTCTCGTTGATACGAACCAATATTCCACAAAAAAATCAACGCAAAATAATAATCCATGTGGATTATTTTTGCCAAAACATCCCCGAGTGTTGGTTCTTAAGTCAATGGAAAGTTTGACTTTGCTTCAATTATTTTATCAGATCAACACATATTTTTAATTTAAAGTTCTCGACTAACACCAACTAGATTAAATTCTACGGATGGGGTGTTTGGGAGCCTACTTTTTAGCTTTTCATTTTCAACTTTTTGATTTTTTAGCTTTTTGGATTAAGGCCACAATGTGTTTTGAATTTAAGAGCAGTGTTTGAGAGAAATGTACAGAATACATTTTGCAATAAGAGAATGACAAGTAGAAATGGAAAAGTGACATCCAACCTCTTTTTAACTTCTTTCCTAGATTGTTCAAAATCAAGAATGAGTTTTTTGAGAATGAATTTTGTGTATTCTCCCCCAAACACCCAAAAGAAGAAAATGGAAACTCAATGTAGATGTCTGTGGCGGCACTCCAACTCACAAGCATGCGCCGGCGGACTCATTAGAGATAGGGTTGGTAAGTGATATAGCTGGTTTCTCATGTCGACTAGTGAATGTATCAAGCCTCACCGCGGAAATACCGGCAATCTACCATGGGTTAAAACTACTTGAAGCCCAACGGATATTACCGGTTGAAATTGAAACACACTCTTTATCTTTACACTGATAATCTCTTGTAGGTCCATTCTACAGAAATTGAGCGAGCCAACGATTAGACATGTCATGAGAGAAGCCAACAAGTGCACTGATTTATTAGCGCAAGATGCAAAATCTCGTAGCCATACTGCTTTTAATTATATGTCGATTCCAAGTTGTATTTCCAGTAGTTAGAAGACAAGAGGGGTGTTTCTTATTCCGTATTCCGTATTCGTAATTTATTTTAAGTTTCCAGTTTAAACCAAAAAAAAAAAAGGTGTCAAGGACCTGCCATCCAATTTGCTCTCAATGGCATCTAATTGAGATGTGGAAAGAGATAGCTTGAAATTCTTAGGAAGTACTCGCGCACACTGTACTTCAGTGCATAGATTTTCCTCAACTTGCATGGCTTGCGATTGTGGAGAGTTCTTCATGTTCAGGCGGGGGCATGCTACTATGTGCAACCCTTTTTTGGGCTCAAAAATGAGATTTTGTGACACAAATATGAGTTTTTGTGGGTCACATATGAGATTTTGTGGCAAAAAATATGAAAGGGCGTACCATATGCAACTTTGACCAGATCGACGGCCGAGATTGCGCCACATATGCAAAAAGTGACCCCCTATACTGTTCATTTTTATCTCATATGGAGAACCAAAAAAAATCATAAAACCTTGCGTGATCTCTCATATAACATTTTGGGTTTCAAAAATCTCATACATGAAGCAACAAATACTCATAAAAAGTACCACAAAAATTCGAATGAGCCACAAAAACTCATATTGGCAAAAGTCAACCTCATAAAACGTCCTACAAAATCTCATATGATAGTTTTGGACTGTAGTGAAAATGTGATACATATTGTGTGTATATATATTGATGTGACATGTCTCATATAAGGTGCCACAGAAATACATATTTTCGTCTACATTGAGTCATACCACTCAAAATCTCATATATACTTCGAAGAACACTCATATAACATATGAGAATTTTCGGTTTCAAAAACGAGAACTTGTGGAGGAATATATGAGATTTTTGTGGACCACTACAGTCCAAAAATATTGTTGTGTATTGATAGTGATTGATAGTGACATGTCTCATATACTTACCCAGAAAATCTCATATAAAATTTTTGGACTGTAGTGGACCACAAAAGGCTCATATTTTCTTTCACAAACACTCATTTTGAAAGTTACAAAATCTCATATGGATTTTTTTTCCCAAGCGGTGGGCCCGGTGACCAACCGGTTGCCATTTTTTTGATTTTTTTATTCCAAAACTTTCTCACATCCATATGAGATTTTATGGTCTTATTTATTGTGTTTTGGTCTTCTAATATGAGATTTTGTGGCACCAAATATGAGATTTTGTGGCACCAAATATGAGATTTTGTGGGTGTATACGAGACTTTGTGAGTCTCCATATGAGATGCACACCATATGCCAAAAGCATAGGTGCACACTGTAGCAACACTCGTTCAGGCGTACTCTACTTGTGAAGGTATGGAGTTTTCCCATCTATTCGATCTAGCAAGGTACGAGGAGAGAGTACGCTTACCATATTTGATTGTTCTTGCAAGAAGCACCAGAATTGTGGTTGGAAACTGTGAGTTACTGGGGGTATGGCTCGGGTGAAAATGATTTGAGCCGTCACGACATTTGAACCAAGCCCAACCATGTTCTTCTAAATTAAACCACACATATATCATTCTTGTCAAGGGAAAAAGGCATTATATTAATTTCTAGGGCCACCAAGTTCGATCAGAAGATAGAAAGGGTGCCCAAAATGCCAGAATATCGCAGTGGGTTACAGTAGGACTAAAACCAGATACTATGCTGCTATCTTGTTTGTTAGAGATGTGTCCCGGTGCATATGGAGCAGACTAGTACAACAAAAGAGCAATGCTAGAGACACATCCAAATGTATATCAATTTGTATATCCTTTTTCACAAGTTATAGTAGGACCCACAACACTATTTAGAGAGCCTCATTATCATTCCTAGGAATCATACAATTTTTTTCTCAGTTATCAACTATGAATGCAAGACTTTGCCCCTCATGCCTCCCCCGTTGAGCTTATTTCCACATAAGTTAGTGACTCATTAAGGTCAATCCCCAAACTGGTTAATTTGGGATATGAACAAGTTGTAATAAAAAAAAATATGCACCAAAAATGTGGGCTGTTACATCCATAGTTGCTGAGCTTTGGGACTAAGATCAAAGAATTTCATCTCTATATCCACACATCCTGCCCTTTTCATTTCTCTTCTACCCCTGTTTGAAGATGGGCAAATTACATGCATAGCAATTGATGTATAGATATAAAGCTTGGACTTGGTGAATTCTTTTGTGAAGGCTGTAGGCTACCGGCAACGGCGCTGGACGGTTCTCCCAAGGGGTTGTCGGTGGGCCGAGATAATAGGATTCGGTCCCTCACATCACATCACTCTCTCATGGGGGACCAGGTCAACATAAGTCTTTCTGTGTATTTGATGAGATATGTTGTATCTTGTTCTGATCATTAGTGTCCCGATGACATTAAGGCCTAGTTTCCTGGCCCGAAAGATTTTATCAAGAAAATCAATTATCAAACGAGGAAGAGGTTTGATAAAATCTCAACAATTTTGCTTTAAAAAAACTGAGATTTTATCAAACCCTCTTTCTTATTTGATAAAATCACCTTTGATTTTATCAAATCTTGATTTTATCTTTGCTAAAATCGTTTGAGAAACTCAGCCTAACTTGAAAACTTTGCACAAAGTAGAGACAATGTGACAATTGAAATGAGCTACAATGTCCCAGGTCCTACATCAACCAAGGTCCTTGATCATTCATAGCAACGAGCCATGCCTGATTCTCATACCCAGGGCCTAAATTTAGTACCAATGTTTTCATTCTGCCTTTCAAAATCTCCCATGTCAGGTGGTTGATGTTTTTTCACTAACCTCCCCTAGGTTTCTGAAATACCCAAGACCTAAATTTCACTAACCTCTCCTGAGGTTTCTAACACAAAGGATACCTCCCCTGAGATTCCTGAAACATCATTGGCCTCCCATGCTTTTCTATTTGTGCAAAAAGGACCCCCTGACATTAATGGTCCACGGATGACATTAAAAAATTACGAGAAACTTACCAAATCAACGCCGTATCTTCGCAAATTATTCACAATGTAAAACCCTAGCTTGTCTAGGTTTATAGATTTTCTTTAATCTAATCTCTTTAAAATATCAACCCACCAATCAAAACTTTAACCAATCAATGAAACAAAATCAAACAATCGAAGAACACCGATTTACGTGGAAAACCCTAAATGGGAAAAAATCATGGGAAGGAATCATGCACTAGAAACATTGTGTGATTACAAATAGACTTACTCGATGACCGTGTATCCTCACCACGAATCCTAAGCCCTACTTGCCGAATCCACGTATATCACACCCTTGCATGATCGCCACGTCTTGAATCCTCAAGCCTTCCAAAAAAATTGCCTTTCGAATTCCACGAAAGGACTTTGATAGAGAAAACGTTGTTGTTGACGAATTAAACCCCTCGAAGATGATCACTAAGCATCCGGCCTTCAAAGATCTTCAAGGTGCATCCAAAAAACTTCTCACAAGTATATTGTATGTGAATAGCCGCTCAAAAAGATGTATTCTCGTTTTTGTTGCTCTTCAACCTTAATTGATATCATTATATAGGCGCACCTCGGTTGCTCAAGCAAGAACCAAGTTGCTCGAGCAACTAGCGAACAGGAGACTTACTTGACAGGTTGCTTGAGCAAGTTCTGCAATATTGAACCGACTTTATTTGCTTCCAAAAATACTTGACTAAATACTACCGCGCTCACAAACATTACATATTGAAGTGATTCCTTTCCACAACCTAAACAGACATTCTATAAATAAAAAATTACAGACCAAATGTATATGTTTTGGGCATGGATTTGCCAAACCAAAAGAAGCTCGGCCTATTGGGCTTACATTAATGAAAAATCCTAGCTTGTCTAGGTTTATAGATTTTCTTTAATCTAATCTCTTTTAAATATCGACCCACCAATCAAAACTTTAACCAATCAATGAAACGAAATCAACAATCATAGAACACCGATTTACGTGGAAAACCCTAAATGGGAAAAAACCACGGGAAGGAATCATGCACTAGAAACATTGTGTGATTACAAATAGACTTACTCGATGACCGTGTATCCTCACCACGAATCCTAAGCCCTACTTGCCGAATCCACGTACATCACACCCTTGCATGATCGCCACGTCTTGAATCCTCAAGCCTTCCAAAATATTTGCCTTTCGAACTCAACGAAAGGACTTTGATAGAGAAAAAGTTGTTGTTGACGAATTAAATCCCTTGAAGATGATCACTAAGCATCCGGCCTTCAAAGATCTTCAAGGTGCATCCAAAAAAAACTCTCTCACAAGTATATTGTATGTGAATAGCCGCTCAAAAAGATGTATTCTCGTTTTGTTACTCTTCAACCCTAATTGATATCATTATATAGGCGCACCTCGGTTGCTCAAGCAAGAACCAAGTTGCTCGAGCAACTAGCGAACAGGAGACTTGCTTGACGGGTTGCTTGAGCAAATTCTGCAATACTGAATCTCATTAGTGAACAGGTGATTTGCTTGACAGGTTGCTTGAGCAAGTTCTGCAATATTGAACCTACTTTATTTGCTTCCAAAAATACCTGACTAAATACTACCGCGCTCACAAACATACATATTGAGATGATTCATTTTCCACACCTAAAACAGACATTCTAAAAATAAATACTGAAGATTACAGTGCCATAAAAAATACGATACACCCAAATGTATATGTTTTGGGCATGGATTTGCCAAACCAAAGAAAGCTCGGCCTATTGGGCTTACAATCTCCCCCTTTGGCACTTCCATGACAAAACATACAAAACACTAAAAACTATATCCCCCCTAAACGAGTGTGATAGGAAACCTGCAAGCTGCACCACAGACACAAATACTTCACTCAAATTATTATCCAAGACTCTGTGAAATACTCATCCTAAATTAAGTCAGAATCCTTTATTTTCAAAGCTTCAAATTCACTTCATAAAGTTTGGTGGCAAACTTGTTTCACCTTCTCGACTCCACCATGGGAAGTTTGAAGGATTACCCATGCTTCCTTATAAGTGGCTGCTTCGGCAATCTTTTACAACATAATATTATCATCCAAGGTGGATGAGTGAAATCCTTCTTCTTCGTCTCCACCAATATGTCCTTTTGGGCTTGAATCAAAGTAGCCACATCTTGTGGTTCTGTAAAGTTTGTATCTACAAGCTCCCACAAGTCTTGCATTCCAAGAATCGCCTTCATCCGGATACACCAATTCTCATAGTTATCTTTAGTTAATCGGGGTATTTGAAATGAAACCATTCCACTATTAGCCATCTCTACCACTTTGTTGTAGGTAAGAGCATACACTCAAAATATAAAAGAAGACACTATAGGAGAAGACTTTGAATTTTATTTCACTCATAATCAAAATACTAGAACACATGCAAATTTATAGGAATAACAATATCTAACCCACTACCTCTAATTAACAAGCATTATACTCATAACATCCATTACATAATTAGTAGGGACCTTTCACAATATTAGCTCCTTATATCATTACTCCAATAGACTCCCACTAACAAATATGAAAGGACATAACTCCCTAATCACTAAATAAAAACAAGTTAAATTTTTCTCAATGAGAGACACTAAAGAGAAACCAAGGGACACTTGTTTTCTTTATTTTTAGCTTCGAAGTACAAATAAAAAGCCTAAGACCTTTTAGTCTAGATACAATAAAAAGCATAAGAGAGATGCATCATCTCCTGTGTCTCAAGATGATGTATCCATCCCTTTGTTTTTCCAGCTTGACTTTCCAATCTTATTTCTTGACAACCACTCTGTATCCAGTCCGCGCATGCTCTTCGCGGAATTGCTTACCAAGACCCAAGTGGTTCATCAATAACCAAACAAAAGTGAAAAGCTCCCCGCCCTCACTTGGCTGCTCTGCGTGGTCAGTCCCTTCAGAATGGAATGCGGCATAAGTCAGCAATTCCATCCATACTCCGCTCATTAGACTCCACCGCCTATCTTCTGTTAATCCCAACAATTGCTTCGCGAGTCTACATGCATCAAACAACACAGATTCACTCGCATCTCCTTTCAGAACAACTGGCTTTATATCAGTATTCACAGAAAGAATTGCTTCACAGGCTTGCTTGTGGTCTGTGACTGATCTTTTGCGAAATAATCTGTTAGCCTCTAAGTTGGTGTCCTGAAAGATTTTTACCCAGCTACCAGCAGCTGGATCTATCATGTTACTCTTCGCCAGTAGAAGATATAACAGATACTCTGAAATGTCTTTACAAAATTGGCGTTCACTGTGCAAAGCATTATCAGCACAATCTTTGATGTTATAGCAGAGAAGATCAGTAGCAATGTGCCATAGCAAGAGGCTATGTCCATACTCTACCTCTCCAAGACTCCATTTGAGTTGACTATAGCAAGATCTTTGCATGAGAACCCAATCTCCCCTTTGTGAACATATCTTTGTCACAGTTTCTACATTCTGCGCTAGCTCTGATCTCGTACACAACTCCGTAAAAATCTTATCCTTCAAAGACTCTGAGACAATATCTGAAGTGACTGTTCTTTTGAGTTTCCAAGCCTGTAGAGCAGGCCCAATCAATACCATATCTGCTAAAATTCTGATTCGTCTTGGGCTCATTCTACGGCAAAGATAATAACAAAGCAAATTACACTTGGAGAAAGATTCTGACCACTTGCGCATATTGACAATAGCATTAGCAATGAATTTTACCCAGTTGTAGTAATTGAACACAATTGCATTTCGGCCTGACAAGAGGACCATTAGGAGAGAGACTAACTCGAGGACTAAAGCCCCAAAGAGCAAGGCATAACTGACGCCTTTATCAATAACTGACACATCTTTCTTGTCCTTTTGACAGAACAAGATAGATGCGGCAGTGACCAACACCAAAGTCAAAATACGCACTGTTGGGCTTCCATCGAGCTGTGGTGTTGCAGCAGCCTTGGTATGAGATCCTTATGTACGAAGTTGAGTTCAATTTCTGCTAACTTAAAAGCATCATGGCTACTTCTTTTGACAAAGAAATCACGAGTGAACTGACGTTGCTTGTGGCCATAACTGACACCTCCGAAGAAAAGTCCCCTGAATTCGTGGTAGAAGCAATGAGCAAATTGAAGCAATGACTTTTGGTCCAGTTGCTGACTACTTGTATCGAATTCTAATTCCTCTTCCTGTATATTCGAAGAATGTGGCTTGAATATTTTCGGAGGTAACGGCACGCTGTCTTCTTGGGTAGGGAGGTTGGCCTCTCTCATTGCCAGTTGTGCCTCGGAGAGTTTTTCGTAGTCAGGCCCGGCATCCGGCGTCATTCGAGTGGCGCTGGATTTTTCCCAGACTTCCGAGCTAGCAAAATACAGAGACAGTACTCGTTCGACATATTTCATTATTCCTGCATAAAACACCAACTGCGTAGCCCAATTGAACGGGTTGGGTGTAGATCGGAAAAAAATAATAAAGATAGTCGTCACCGTTTGGAAAATTAGCCGAATCAATTCCTTATGCCACAAATCATTTTCGTCCGCCGAAAGAGAAGTAACATTATCAGGGCCACCGAGGTGGAGCAGAAGAAATGGTGCCCAAAATGCTAGAACATCCCTGTTTATTCCAACATTGGGAGCACACCTAAATGCGCTGTCGTCGGTGCCTTGTGTGTTGGAGATAAGTCCGATTGTATATGGAGCAACCCAGTCCGAGAGAGAGTAAGCCGAAGTAACCAGTGGCCAACTCTCATGTGTGCGTTTTCTTTTGTATGCACATGAGGCTAATATGAACTGAAGAAACAAACTCAAGAGAACAAACACACGGAGGTCCCATCTATCCCATAGTTCCTGAACTTCGGGATCAAGATTTGAGAGATATGGGATGGTCATTTCTGTATCCCACCTGTACACAACCCTCTGATCTTTCCTCTTCTACCCACAATTTTTGGAGGAATTCGGCAAGATGTTATTAGTACTCCCTCTCTCCCAAAATGATAATCTCTTTTGGGACTGTGTGTCATTTTCAACGGCTTATATCTTTTAATGTAAACCTCAAAAAAATATGCATTATAGATATTGTTTGATAGGTCTTAATTGATTCTATTATACAAAAATTTCAAAATCTTAAATGTTATTCTAAATTAAAAGATATAAGCCATTGAAAATATCATTTTGGGACGGAATTTTAGAATTTAGAATCTAGCATTTTCATAGGGTACTCTAAGATTTTAGGCACTTTCATAGGATACCTTAGGGTTTAGGTTTAGACAATTTTATAGGGTACCCTAGGATTTAGGCATTTTCATAGGATAACTTAGGGTTTAGGATGCACTTTCCTATTATAGAGTTTTAGTGGTTTAGGCATTTTCATAAGGTATCCTAGTGTAAAGGTTGAGACACTTTCATTGGATACTTTAGGATTTAGGCACTTTCATACGATTTTGGGATTCAAAATTTAAAATTTAAAATTAAAAAAAAAGGAGAGAGAGAGAGAGACTAATGAGTGGAGTCTAACAAACCCATCGGCGAATTATTAGGTAAAACAACGTCCAAATCTAACGAAATGTATGGTCAAAACACTAGTATAGTTTACTTAAGGTGAGGTTATGCTCAGATCTGGATATATAATCCCAATGTGGTCAAGGGACCTTGGGGGAGTGATGTGCATGGAATGCACATCACCGTGCTATGCAGCCATTGCGTGGCTGTGCCGGCCTCGTTCTGACGATCGGAGAAGTTCATCGCGTATAGTTCGTCGAGTACTACACATGTACCAAAAATCAACTCGATCGGATATCTTTAAGTACTTCATTGGAATACAAATAACTTAAAAAGAAATGGAACATAAATGGACACAAACACTGGATCACAACCACTTTTTCAAGTTATTTGTATTCCGATGAGACACTTAAAGATATTCGATCGAGTTGATTTTTGGCACGCTTGTAGTACTCGACGAGCTCTACGTAGTGAACGTCTCCGATTGTCGGAAAGATACCGGGGTGGCCTCGCCATAAGGCTGCACAGCACGGTGCTGTGCATTGGGGTGCACAGCACCCCCAGACTCCCGTGGTCAAGAACTAGCAAATGGAAATCTTCTTTATTAGCCAAAAAAGACGAACAGAATGAGGCCCATTCCACCCCACACTTTGAAAAAAATTGCAATTTACACACACGATGACAGACCAACAAAAAGAATGTACGATGATAGACCCAAAATAGGCTACAGACTTGAAATGCTGCTACACCTGAGTGGAGATGTTAAGGAATATAGTCATACATTGAAATGAGTGATTACTTAATATATGTTGAATTTTTTCACTCATTATCAATTAACTTTGAATTAGATATAAAGTTTCCGCACTACTATGACCCTAAATGAAATGTGAATCCCAAACGAAAGGCAAGAGGAAGAGAAATGAAGATTGGGCGCATCAGCTGGAAAAATTACTTGTGTCACGGGGTGCTTCAACATCTCTATCCATTACACATTTTTGTGAAACTCAGGACAAAGTATATGAACCCAATAACAATGTGTTGTGGAGAGAGGTTTTGAGCACTACGTGGCGGCGGTGTTCTTCATTAGCTGACATAACCATTGCTACATCAAATTCCATACGAAGTGGGACTGGAGACTTGATCATATATGTATATGGAACCTAGTAATACCCGAATGTGGCGGCATGAATGAGCTCTAAACTCAGATATCTTGAGTTTGAAACTTGTCAATTTTTTGAGTCAGGTTGCAAGAGAGAAATCTTTTGTGAATTTCCTAGTTCCGGCGTGAATGAAATGACAAATTTATAGATAATGTATTTGTAGCGGCCGGATCAATAGGGGTCGCAAGGGCCACCCACACCTCTGCTGCAAGGAGGCTAAAAAGATCAACTATCTCAGGATCTGCGAAACTGAATGCAGTTCGATCCGTCTCAACGTTGCCGAACGTATGGTTCCCTCGGCGAGGGTCGCGGATGGGTGGTCCTGGACGAATATCGATTTGAATAGTGTCTACCGAGCGGATGGAACCGAGGACGTGCCTTTCTCCGATTGGCCCTCGGGATTCCCTCGGGGACCTCCGCCGAGCTACTTTCCAGGCGCCCAGAGATCTGGGTCGCTCACGTGCCGAGTCGGTAGACCTCGGTCGCGTGGGGGCTCGGGTATTACCTCGTTCGGATGAGGTGTACCAAGTACGCTACACGTTCCACGATGGAGCACTAAATGCTGCAGTCACCTACTCTGCCACCGTCGCCTGCAGAAGCACGTGGGTGTTGGGGAATGTCTCGAGGTGATTTGACTACTCGAGCCCACGTGCCGTGACGTCGTCCGGGATATGGCATCTGTGGCAGAGATCTGGGGTCACATCACCTGTCATTCCGAGCACGAATGACAGGCGCGTGGGGGGCACCGAACGCGTGAGACGCACGCCCCTCAGCCTATAAATACCCCACTGCATTTACTACCAAAGGGATCATCAATTACTACCCTCTTAACTCCCTTTCTCTCTAAATCCTTGGCATTTTTTCCTCCCTCCGGTGACTGACTTAGCCATCGGAGTGCCTTCCCGGACCACCACCGTCCGGGATAGGCACTAACGTGGTTGTCTACGTGTGCAGGTTTCTGACCGGTGGGCAGCGGAGGACTCAGTAGCATCATCCTCTCCACCAGCGTCCATTCCACCCCAGGAGGGTCCAAAGAGCTCACTCCGGCGAAGACACTCCCACAATTGGCGACTCCGCTGGGGAGCGATCACTCCTCCCAACCTCTCTAAACACTTTGGTGGTGTCTTTTCCCCCTCCTTAGGAGCTCTTCTCTCACGAACCCCTCCAAGTATAGCTCAGATGGCCGACCTAACTCTGGGCCTTGATGCGTTTGGTCCCGCCGGAGAGTTCCGCAGCTCCGCCGACCGGCACCGATACCATCGGGTCAGGAGTGACTTGGGCCTCACCCTGTCTCCCGTCGTCAACAGAGACGGAACGGTCACCATGACAACCAACGGGGCCGGCCCCAGCAACGCCGGAGCCAGTAACATCCTTTTCAGTATGGACGGGAACGTTCTCTCTCTTGACAACCTCACAACTCCAGCGCACACGGAAGCTCTCCCTCCCCCTCCTCCTCTCACCGTGGAGGCCGAACTGGCCCTATTAAGAAAAGAAGTGCTGACCATGAAGCAGGCCAGAAATCAACCTGCGACATCAAGGTCTGGCGGTCGGACGAGGACTCGCAGGCCACAGCCGAGCGTGAGGACTAACGACGAAGGGCGGGCTCCGGTTTTCTCCCGACTCGGGCAGGTCGTGGAAGTAGACCACCGAGGCGGGGAACTTGTCGTCCCAACAGAAACAGTGCGTTCACATCGGCAACACAGGCGCGGTGGCCAGTCCCAACGGACTGACCACATCGAAGATAGTGCCACGGCTTCCAGTGCTCGAACTCCAGACGTCCGAGGGGACGCCTGGGAACAGGTTCGCCGAGAGAAAAACGGCGACGGCCGAGCGCAAGAGGAGCGTGGGGCTGTACATGACCACAACCGATCGGAGGATCGGGGAGGTAACCAACGTCACCACCGACCGGTCGATCAGCGCGGCGCCGGGAATAGTGCACCCAGCGCCCGCGGAGAAGGCTCGCGCGGGAACAAGGGCGCCGACCCTATTGAGGTCTTAGCAGTGCTGGAACGCGGTGAAAACAACGGCCTGAGGCCTGGCGACAGGTACACTCTTCGGAACGACGGAGGCAGCATCGTGCTCGTTAATGCTCAGACCGGCGAAACTAAGGTTTACCACGCCGAGCCCAATACCAAACAACGCCGCCCTCGGTCGGAGGCAGCAGAGGGGCATGCCGGACATAATAAAAGGCAGTCCTCCGAGAGGAATAATGAGCGCGTGGACGAACCCGATCCATGGCACCAAACCGCCGGGCCGGCGAAGCGTACTCATGGAGAGCACCGAACGGTTGATCTGAACCGCTCAATCCCTGCCGACTCGAGGTTGGAGAAGGCCAAACGGTCCCCATTCTCCCGAGCCATTGCAGAAGCCGCCCCACCGCGCGGGTTCAAGATCCCAAAATTTGACAAGTATGAGCCAACGACAGACGCAATTACGCACGTCCAGCAGTATCGCCTGGTCTCCGAGCTCTGCGGCCACAGCGACTCCCTCATGTGCCGAACGTTCTCCATGAGCCTCGGGACCGCGGCGCTCCTGTGGTATAGCCAGCTCGCTCCAGGGTCTATAAATGACTTTGATGAGCTCGAGCGCGCGTTCACGTCTCGGTTTGTGACCAGCAACACACAGCAGAAGACGCTCGACGCGCTTGTCAACATGAAAAGGGGCTCGGACGAGACCCTAAAAGAATACGTCGCACGGTATTGGGAGGTCTACAGCCTCGTGGAAGGTTGTGATCAAAAGATCGCTTCCACTTCATTCAAGAATGGGCTCAACGACCACTCCGACCTCTTCGAAGAACTCATGGTGCGACCTCCGAAGAACATGGTGGAACTGATGGAAACGGTGAACCGTTTCCGAGAGCTCGAAGAGTTACTCTTTGACCGAGCGTCAAAGGGCAGTAAGAGCACGCCGAAGGATGCAAAGAAACAGGTGAACAACCTGGGGCAAGGGAGAAATGATCGAGGTGAGGCGTTCGGGAGAAGAGGTCCACGAGATGCCGGCAGAGGCAACAGAGGCGGAGGGGGATGGGAGAAGCCCCCCCGGAACGACAACGATTACATCGCCGAAACCACGGTCTTCACTATGCCAATCTACAGGTTGCTGGCGGAGATCGGCAGGAAGCGTTGGTTCTATTGGCCGGAGGAGAAGATGGGCTCGGATCCCAACCAGAAAGGGAGGTGCACGTACCACAATGAGGTGGGTCACTATACGACTGGGTGCCGACCATTCAAAGCACACCTTGAGCGACTGGTTGCCGAAGGACGCATGGAGGAGTGGATAGACCACGGCCGCACGCCGACCGTGCTAAGGGGTGCGCCCCCCCAGCCGAACCAGCAGCCTATAATTCCACAGCCGCTGGGGCAGCAGGCGCAGGGTGATAGAGTGCGTCCGGGGGTGGTTGTAACGATCCACGGCCCGGTCGGGAAAGCCCGAGCTGACGCAATGCACATAGAGCTGCAAAAGATGGAAGCTACTATGCAAGTAATGACGCTCGGCAGAGCGCCAAAGCGGAAGTATGTGGAGCCCAATGACCCGTACACTATTTCCTTTTCCGAGCAGGATCTAGATGGGCTGCAGCTCCCACATGACGACGCCCTGGTGATCGAGGTGAGTATCAATCACGTGGAGGTCAGGCGGATCTTGGTGGACCAGGGGAGCTCCGCCGACGTCCTTTACTACTCGGCATACAAGGCCATTGGACGAACGCGTGATGAGCTTACCCCTGCCGACACCCCCCTTGTCGGGTTCTCCGGGTTCCCGGTGTACCCGCTCGGTAGCATCACCCTCCCGGTCTGGGCGGGGTCGATGCGTTTGGAGATAGAATTCACTGTGGTGGACTCCCCGAGCCCATACAACGCCATTCTGGGACGAGGTTGGCTCCACGCAATGGGAGCTATCGCGTCGACCCTCCACCAATGCGTCCGGTTCATTGGAACGACTGGCAAATAGGAGACCATCCGAGGCAACCAGATGGCCTCGAAGAGATGCTTTGTCAACGCCGTACGCCAAAAGGACAGGAGGGAAGGCAGGCTGCCAAAACAGGTACAGTGGATTGAGGTGCCCGAGCGCACCCCAGTCCTTGACGACGTTGGCTCTAGAGCCGAGGACAAGTCTATTGAAGAATTGGTCAGGGTGCCCATCGACGAGGAGGGCACCAGGTACTTCATGCTCGGCTCGGATCTCTCTATTCCCGAGCGAAATGACTTGACATCTTTCCTTAAGGATAACATTGAGGTTTTTGCATGGACCCCATATGAGATGCCTGGTGTAAGCCCTGACTTCATCGCACACGCCCTCAATGTTGATCCGGCCAGGAGGCCAGTGGTGCAGAAGCCTAGGAGGTCCTCGACTATTCACTCCGACGCTGTCCTCGAAGAGGTTGATCGCCTGATCGAGGCGGAAGCAATCCGAGAGGTAATGTACCCCACATGGTTGGCGAACACCGTGGTGGTCAAGAAGAAGAATGGGAAGTGGAGGGTGTGCGTGGACTACACGGACCTCAATGACGCATGCCCTAAGGACTGCTTCCCCCTCCCTCGGATAGATCAGTTGGTCGATGCCACGGCTGGCCATGCTAGGCTCAGCTTCATGGATGCGTACCGGGGGTACCACCAAATCGCAATGAATATCATGGATGTGGAGAAAACGGCGTTCATCACGCCGAGAGGTACCTATTGCTACCGGGTCATGCCCTTCGGCCTGAAGAACGCTGGGGCTACTTACCAAAGAATGGTCTCCAAGATGTTCGCCAAGGAGCTCGGCGACATCATGGAAGCCTACATTGACGACATGGTGGTGAAAAGCAGATTTGCGGAAGATCATCTCTCCCACCTCGGCAGGGTCTTCTCCATCCTAAGAAGGCACGATCTGAAGCTCAACGCCGAGAAATGCGCGTTCGGGGTCGGCTCTGGGAAGTTTTTAGGGTACCTCGTCACCCGACGAGGGATCGAGGCCGACCCTAACCAGCTAGATGCTATCCAGAAGCTCCGAGCGCCGTCAACAATCAAGGAGGTACAGCGGCTGACGGGTATGGCTGCTGCCCTCAATCGCTTTATAAGCAAGTCGTCGAATGCCTGCCGGCCGTTCTTCCAATCCATCAAGACCAGCAACAGGGCCTTCCTCTGGACCGCCGAATGCGACACCGCCCTCGCCGAGCTTAAACGCTACATGTCCCGAGTGCCCCTGCTAGTCATGCCGAGGGAGGACGAAGATCTGTACCTCTACCTGGCGGTTTCTGACCACGCCGTGAGTTCAGCGCTGGTTCGGCTGGAGGGTCCAGAGCAGTTCCCCATTTACTACTCGAGCAAGACAATGCTCCCTGCCGAGACGAGGTACTTGCCAATTGAAAAGTTGGCACTTTCGCTGGTCACGGCCAAAAGAAAGCTCCTACCCTATTTTCAAGGCCACACGATCGTGGTAATCACCGCGTACCCCTTGAAGACCGTTATGCGTAAGGCGGATCTCTCGGATCGGATCTGCAGATGGTCCTTGGAATTGGCCAACTTCGACATCCGGTACGAGCCTCGGACGGCAATCAAGGGTCAGGCGTTGGCTGACTTCATAGCCGAGCTCACGCCGAGGCTGGAGATTGAGCTCCAGGAGAAGACTTCCGCCGAGGGAGACGGTGCCACCGCTCCTGAGCAATCCGGGTTCGTTCTCAAACGGTCCCCTCCCCGAACTGCTACCATTTACGCGGGCGAGTCTTGGCACATGCACGTGGATGGCGCGTCGAATAGCCAAGGGGCGGGAGCTGGGATTGTTCTCATATCACCTGAAGGGACTCTCCACGAGTGCGCGATGAGTATTGGCTTCCCAGCCACTAACAACGAGGCCGAGTACGAGGCTTTGATTGCTGGACTCCGCCTTGCCCTCGCTCTCGGGGTGGATGAACTACAAGTCTATAGCGACTCCCTGCTGGTGGTGAACCAGTTGAACAGCGATTACGGCTCCGGCGACGCGCGAATGTTAAAATACCTCAGTCATGTCTTAGAATTGCAGAAAGGCTTCAAGACCGTCCACTTCTCCCATATCGGACGAGCTAAGAACGCCCACGCCGATGCCCTCGCTGCCCTCGGGTCCGCGTGCAATGAACTCGGAGGAACGCGGACAATCACGCTCGGGGAGATCGCGATTCCAAGCTTCGAACCGGGCGCCAAAGACGTCATGGCGATCGCCGTATCTGGCCCGAGCTGGATGGATCCTCTGGTCTCCTACATCCGAGACCAGACGCTCCCCTCGGACAAGAAGGAGGCGCACAGGATTCGCTGCTAGTCCGCGTCCTATTTCCTGTCTCCGATCGGCCAGCTTTACCGACGTACCTACATCGGTCCTGACCTACGCGTATTGCATGACACCGAGGTACCCCACGTCCTGCGCGAGCTCCACGAGGGGAGTTGTGGCAGCCACTCGGGTGGGCGCACTCTCTCCGAGCGGGCAATCACCCAAGGCTACTGGTGGCCGAAAATGAGGAAAAGCACTGTGGATTACGTCAAAAAGTGTGAGGCGTGCCAGAAACACTCCCCCAATCTGCACCAGCCTGCTATGTCCCTACAACCGGTCACCAGCCCATGGCCGTTCGCTCAGTGGGGGCTTGACATTGTTGGTGTCCTCCCTACGGCGCCCGGCGGATTTCGGCACCTGATCACGGCCACGGACTACTTCACGAAGTGGGTAGAAGCCGAGCCCTTAATCCATATTACAGCTACCGAGGTCGAGCAGTTCATCTGGAAAAACATCATCTCTCGGTTTGGCGTGCCCTATGCTATCATCTCCGACAATGGCACTCAGTTCGTCGCCGAGGCAATTAAAACGCTGTGCAGAAAGAAAAACATACGTGTCTATAATTCTACGGTGGCGTACCCTCAAGGCAATGGCCAGGCCGAGGCATCAAACAAATCTATCTCGGCAGGCCTAAAACGCAGGCTAACAAACAAGCGAGGGAAGTGGGTCGAGGAGCTCCCCAAGGTCCTTTGGGGCTACCGTACGACCCCTCGGCGGGGGACCGGCCGAATGCCATTCTCCATGGCTTATGGGACGGAGGCTGTCCTCCCACTCGCTGCCGTTGCTCCCTCCGCCCGAACCGAAGCCTTCCACCCGGCCACGAACGAAGAGCACCTGGCCTCCGAGCTTGACCAAATCGAAGACCTCCGAGACGAGGCTAACATCAAGTATGCTGTGTATCAGCAGGAGGTCGCTCGGAGCTATGACAAGCACGTTCGCACCCGCCCTTTCAATATCGATGATCTGGTCCTCCGAACGGTTGTACAAAAGAAAAACAAGAAAAAGTTCATGCCCAACTGGGAGGGTCCCTACCGTATTGTAGCCAAGGCTGGCTATGGGGCTTACAAACTTGCTGAAATGGACGGCACGGCCGTGAGCAACCCATGGAACGCATCAAAGTTAAGAAAATTCTATGGTTAGGATCTTGTGTTTATCATTTTTCACTTTTTGGTGCCCTCGGTAGCCTTTTGTAATGCCTGGGGGGCGAAATGTTAATGATAAGATCCTTTCTTTGTTATCCTTCGATTCTCATTTTTTACAAAGTAATCGCCCTCGGCAACAGGGCCGCCTCTGGATCACTTATGTTCGGTTGAACAAAAATTTCTGTTCGGCAAGACAATCATTAAATCGTTCGGTGGAACGTCTGGTTGTGTCGGATAGAACGGCGCTGATATGTACAAGCGTTCGGGGATATGCCCAAGGTCTCAGGACCGCCTTATCACACTAGTCGCAGACTATTGTATTTGATTATCGCTCGGCGCGAAATTGAAAAAAAAAAAATTTCTTTCAACTCTAATGATTCGGCTGAGTGTCATTATGTCATTGGCTCCCCGCCGAAGCAGGGGCTATTATGTACTTCCAGTGGTTAACTTCTAGTTATTGCCAGTTCCAGTGATTACGACGCGGTTCGGCGATCACGATTCGGCTTATACAATGTTATTACCCACGAGAGCTATGACTTGTAAAAGTATTCGGACAAAGATGTGAAATCATGCAGATGAGGGTACCAAAATGTTAAAACAAACATTCATTCATTACTGGGCTCGGCCCCGGATACAAGTACTTAAAACATAAAGAAAAGAAAAAAAACTACGAGAGGATGGCCTCCCGTGTTGGTGCCGTCAGGAGTCTGGTCCTGATTGCTGGCAGTGGCGTCGGCGGCGTCCTCGCCTTCGGTTCCATTCCCTTCAGGAGCGTCCTCCTCATCATCGTCAAAGGGCATCTCCGGGACCTCGGTCTCGGGCACAGGAGGAATGGAGGACCGAAGGGCGGAGTCCGTCGGCACAGAGATGATGTCGTAGGCCTGAACAAAGGCTTGGGGCCAGCAATCAGCACGACCAAGGAGGTACCCTTTTCCGAAGGCTTTGTCTTCATTCTCGTTGGCCTCCTTGGCGAACTTTTGCAGCGTTTCGCGCGCCCCCCGTTGGTAGCCGTTGGAATCAGCAGCGGCCATCGTCTCATCGTGATCGGCCTTGGCACGCTGCAGTTCCTTCTCGGCATTAACGACCCTCTCTTCAGCGGCCGTGACTTTGCTTTCGGCAGTGATGGCCCTCTCTTCAGCATCCTTCTGAAGACGGCGAGCCTCCGCCAGCTGCCTCTCGAGCTCTTGGCCGTCAGCGGCTAGGGCCTCGACGCTCTTCTTCAAATCTGCCCGAGCCTTCCGCTCCGCCTCCAGTTTCTTCTCAACCTCGGTCTTCTCGGCGCCAAGTTTGTACACCTTGTCGCCGAGAACCAAAGCCGATTGGCCAGCCTGTAACAAAAAAAAATTTCACAAGCTAATTAAGTAATAAACCGAAGGAAAATACTTGGGAAAAATACGAAGTGTGAAGTTGGAGTTTTACCCTCACGATATGGGTGCAGAGTTCGGCGTAGTTATCCGCCGTATTCTTCGCCTCGGCTTTCATGTCCCTCGGCAAGGCGAGGGCCTTCAGCAGGGTCATCGCCGTCTTTCGGCTCTCCCGAACGCTGGCGTTCTTCTTTACCGGCTCGCCGCTCGATGTCCGGATGACCGGGATCCACGACTCGTCTTTCTCAACCGGGGAAGGCGTGTCCCCGAGTGGCGGAGAGACCACCTGCTTGTCTTTGGGGGCTGACCTCCTCGGCTGAATTTCGGTCGGGGTGGCTCGGGGAGGAGGTGTTAGTGGCAGGGGCGCCCTGGATCCCTCCGGAGCCTCGTTCGTCCGAGCCTTCTTCGTTGGACCTTCCCCCTCAGCTACATGACCGGCCTTAAGGCCCGCTGCCTTCTCGGCATCCTTCCTCTTCTTCTCGGCCCTCTCCTTCCTTTGGGCCTCCCTCAAAGCGGAAGATCCGGCCATGTCACCCTCGGCGCTGCTT
The DNA here is from genome assembly GCA_963854785.1 of Vaccinium vitis-idaea. Lineage (NCBI taxonomy): Eukaryota > Viridiplantae > Streptophyta > Magnoliopsida > Ericales > Ericaceae > Vaccinium > Vaccinium vitis-idaea. The sequence continues at coordinate 5,621,694 of OY978223.1, read as the reverse complement.
CCCTCGGCGAAGGACTGGGGTGGATGTTGGGTGCTCGGCGGTAAGCGCTCCCGGCCGATGAGGTCGGACAGCAGAAGATCAGGATCGAAGACGCGTCTTCGGCGCTCACCGGTCCGCGGCACGGGACTCTTTCCCCTCTTCAAGAAACCTCGGTACGATGGCACGTAACCGAGGATGGCGGGGGCAGTGCGGTTTGGGACGGCGAAGATCCTGTCGATTACGTCGTCGTCCGCGTCTTCGGCGAGCTTCCTTGTCACCTTCCTACAGTCTAAAAAAAAAAAAAAAAAAAAAGAAAGCCAAATGCAGATTAGAAAAGTACATGGACTAAAATAAAAAAAAAATGAATGAAAGTGCAAGTATGAGCTCTCGGCTTACTGAGTCTCCCATGACTCCAGGGCACGGACCACCTGGAGTCCTCGCCCGGGGTTTTTTCGAAGTTCCCCTTGACTATAACTAGCTCGCAGGCATGCCTCTCCGAGTCCGAGAGTTGACCGATGAGGTGGGGGTACTCGGGGCGCCTCGAGAAGTAATAGCGGCCGTAGCTTTTGCTTCGCGCCGCGGTATAAACCGCCATGAGGTCGGACAGGCGGAAGGGGATGTTGTGCCGCTCGGATAACCTCACCACTGAGCAGATGATGCGGTACACATTGGTGACCAGTTGGTGAGGGGCGAGCTCGTACACATCCAGGAATTGTCGGAGGAGGCGTGGCATGGGAAAGGTCAACCCACCCTCGGCGATGGCCATCAGGGGCACGGTCACCTGCCCTTCCACGTAGTGGATTCTGTTGTCTGTAGGCCTCGCAATCTCCACGTCTTCGGGGATGTTGTAGTCCCTTCGGAACGCGGCGAGCTTGTCCGGAGAGCCGTCGAAGTACGTGTCGACGTACTTGCACTTCCCGTGCTTAGGGTTCGGCGGCGGGATCGACTCCCAGCCGTGTCCGTACTCGACGCCCCCCTCTACATCAGCCTCATCCTCATCCTCGGGGGCTTGCTCCTGCCCTTCGTTCTCGACGTCGCGGTGCGAGGAGCCTTCATCATCCTCTGTTCGAGCGTTCGGGCCGGTTTGCGAGCCTTCACCCTCGGCATGAGGAACGCTCCCCTCGGTATGAAGAGACTGGACCAAGAATTCGTCCACCTCCAGGACCACCGCGGGCTCGGGCTCCTTGAACCCAGCTATCTCCCTATCTATCTCGATCACCTCGGGATCAGAAGACCATCCTCCGGAGAGGTTCGGAAGCTCGTTCGGGTCGACTACGGGCGAGGAAGGGACGTCGGTTGTTCCCTCTGTTGGCACATTGGTATCGGGGGACGGATTCGGAGGTGGGCTCTGCCCGGACGAAGAGGCCTGAGCGCCGCTCTCGGCGCGCCTGGCTTCCATTTCCATCTCCATCCAGCGCTCAGGGGTTATGGCCTGAATCGGGGCTATGTCTAGGGGTATGACTCCGGGTGGTGGAGAGTTGAACTGTGCTTGGCTCCTATAGCCTCTCCCGAGACTTCTCAGTTGTTCTCTGAAGAGGACGCTCTGGATGAAATCGCTGAACTGGGATTCGGCAAGGACGTCGTCGGAAGATGAGTCCGAGGAGTCTGAGCTCATCCAGGAAAGACCTACAGTGCACGGGTGAAACAACCATCAGCGATATGCACAGGTTTGATTTCAGAAAAATACAAAGGGTTGAGCGTCGGCCCCTACCGAGCTCCCCGCACGTCGTTGACTATCCGAGAGCCTTACTACCTATGAGCTCTCGGCAAGACCTAAAGAGAAATCACGCTCGGATATCTCCCCTGCTCTCGGCGAAAAACGGTTCGCTCGATGGGGGAACGCTCGGAAGAACACGTTGAGTGTTCTTCAAGCCCAGAATCCGGCGGCCGTGCTCCGCCGCACAAACCGCCGGAAAACTCAAACTCAAACAGAGCCAAAAGGGCGAGAAGAGTGAAACGACCAAAACCCCCCAGAATGCAACGAAATATGTACAAAACTTCACGAAAATAGCAGAGAAACGTAGAGAAGATGAGGAAAAACACAAATACCTGAGTTTTGGTAGAGATCTTGGCTTCAAAACGAGTTTTTCGCGAAGAAGACGGTGGGGCACGTCGGTGGTCGAGGGCGGCGCAGCACTGGAGCAAGAGAGAGAGAGAACAACGGTGCCCTCTCTCTCCTCCCTCCTTCGTATTTATAGGAGTAGGGTTAGGTGCCAGTGTAGCACCGGCTCGGGAGGCCAAAGGTCGCCACTCCCAGATCGTGACACCTGTCCAAACTCGTTCAAATCGTTTGGGCGCGAATCCAGACGTCGGCGCTTGGACCAATTGGGCAGCAACACGTGGCACGAACGTCACCACGCGTCACATATCTCTGAACCAATGCGTCAGACGTCTCTTCACGTTACTGTTCGATGTGACGTTCCGAACGCCCCCCACTCACACACGTTCGGATGGAGGGTTTCGGAGTTTCAGCAGATCAGCCGACGGGGCAATCTGCCGAGCACGATATGCCGACCCCCGACAAAGCTCCGCCGAGCCTACTCTTTCTGAATCAACTCCCACATTCTTCGTCCCTCGTCATGGGAAGTTGATGGGGCTATTGTAGCGGCCGGATCAATAGGGGTCGCAAGGGCCACCCACACCTCTGCTGCAAGGAGGCTAAAAAGATCAACTATCTCAGGATCTGCGAAACTGAATGCAGTTCGATCCGTCTCAATGTTGCCGAACGTATGGTTCCCTCGGCGAGGGTCGCGGATGGGTGGTCCTGGACGAATATCGATTTGAATAGTGTCTACCGAGCGGATGGAACCGAGGACGTGCCTTTCTCCGATTGGCCCTCGGGATTCCCTCGGGGACCTCCGCCGAGCTACTTTCCAGGCGCCCAGAGATCTGGGTCGCTCACGTGCCGAGTCGGTAGACCTCGGTCGCCTGAGGGCTCGGGTATTACCTCGTTCGGATGAGGTGTACCAAGTACGCTACACGTTCCACGATGGAGCACTAAATGCTGCAGTCACCTACTTTGCCACCGTCGCCTGCAGAAGCACGTGGGTGTTGGGGAATGTCTCGAGGTGATTTGACTACTCGAGCCCACGTGCCGTGACGTCGTCCGGGATATGGCATCTGTGGCAGAGATCTGGGGTCACATCACCTGTCATTCCGAGCACGAATGACAGGCGCGTGGGGGGCACCGAACGCGTGAGACGCACGCCCCTCAGCCTATAAATATCCCACTGCATTTACTACCAAAGGGATCATCAATTACTACCCTCTTAACTCCCTTTCTCTCTAAATCCTTGGCATTTTTTCCTCCCTCCGGTGACTGACTTAGCCATCGGAGTGCCTTCCCGGACCACCACCGTCCGGGCTAGGCACTAACGTGGTTGTCTACGTGTGCAGGTTTCTGACCGGTGGGCAGCGGAGGACTCAGTAGCATCATCCTCTCCACCAGCGTCCATTCCACCCCAGGAGGGTCCAAAGAGCTCACTCCGGCGAAGACACTCCCACAGTATTCTAGAGAGAAGCAGAGAAAAGAATTGAAATGTTATTCATCAGTTTTACATCCTGAGATATAAAGAAGAAGAGCCAGCTATTTATACTAGCCTAAACTAATGATCCCATTGGATTACAAGAACATCACATGGATTGCTGAGCTGGACAATCAACTAACATTCCCTCCTAATTAAATCGACCAATGAAAACACAAAATACAATTGTAATGAAACTGAAATGAGAGCACAACTCAAATCAAATTACATTAAGCCTAATGAAGACTCTTAAGTTTGACTTGGTCAATTTGACAAATGCCCAGCTGAAGCATCACTTGAAGTACTCCCAGTTGGAGCTGCTTTTAACTCCACCCATCAAACATCAAACTCATGGGAGGGGAGCCTACCATGAGTTTGGACTTGAAGAAAGCAAACTGAGATACAAGCAAGGCCTTAGTAAAAATGTCAGCAATTTGATTAGGAGAACCAATAAACTGAAGAACCAACTTGTGAGCCAAAACTTGTTCTCGAATGAAATGATAATCTATTTCAATGACCTACCCTTGACCGGACCGGAAAAAAAAAATAGTTTAAGTGCGCCTAAGTTGGACATGACAATCTTGACTGTCGGGAAAAAAAATACTAGATTTCTATAATAGCCGAAATGATGAAAAAAATAAAACACCCTACAAGATGTGAAAGAAAAGGACCAAATAGGTGTAGTACGTCTACTCACTATTTCAAGCCATTCCCGGTATTTTTTTTTTGAAGATTTCCCGCGAGAACCCTTGAAAACACCTTCTGAACACATTGGACGGATCGGATCGTCAAAAAAATGTTTGGATCATGAGGTCCGGAAATAAAAAGTCCGGATAAGAAGTTTACCCTATTAAACAATGTTTTATGTTTCGTTTATGTTGTTGATTTCATTTTGTTTGCTTAAAAAATCTTATCAAAACTCAAGCACACAAAGAACGCGCATTAAAGAGCACATAACGCCCTACGAGCGCCTTTGCAGGGCATAACGCCCTTAAAGTGCCCTTCGAGCGCGCTACCAATCTTATTCACAAAATGCCTTGGAATTTTTTTTATTTTCAACCCAAAACAAACTAAACACACTACATGCCTCAGAAAAATATTTTTCCACAAAATCCAAGGGCAAAAATCAGAATTTAAATGCCATGAACTACGTGATGTGAAAATGTAATGCATATACCTCTTGAACAATTGAGCATTCGACATGGCAAAGGGCTTCTCGGCAGTTCTTGATCAAGGAGCGGAGTATCTAGATATTATAAAACTAAAACACCTCCCAAACTCAAAAAGAAAAATTACATACTCCAATGATTTTTCGACACACCCGGTAATCGCCAATAAACCTAACACCTAGGATATGATCCGGACCAGAACGGGGCCATGGGCTTGTGAACCTGAGTGCCCATTACCCGTGATCTAGTTTTGATTGGGGTTTGAGCTCAAAATCCTTAAGTCTTTTGGGCTTCTTCCTGGCCGGCCTCTTTTGGGAGGGTGTTCCCATCTAAGCCCCGCATCACACTCTTCCATTCAGCCCCTTTCCACGCGCACGTCAGAGCCCTTTCCACGCGCGCGTCAGTGCACAGCCGTTCCACTTTTTTTCCATTCTTTTCTCAATTCTCCCTCTTTCTCCGTGCACCCTCATAACTTTCTCCTGTACAACTAAAGTACAACACCCACCAGTGACCTCTTTCTCTCTCTCTCTCTCCCTCTCTCTCTCTCTCTCACACACACACACATTTTAGATTTCAAAATAAAATAACTTTTATTATACTCATTCATTTTTTATAAAAATTATATATTTGAAACCAACTCGACGACATCTTTAAAATAAGATCAATATTGAATATGAAAATATGTACATAATAAAAAAGTTATTTACACCCTTTAATACAAAATTCACACCTCCTCCATAATTGTTACTAGGCAGAATTCACACCCCCTCCAGACAATTTGCACCTCAAAAATGAAAGAATTCACATCTCAAAATACAAACTCATGCATGGGTATTTTTACTCTTTTACTCCCTCTCTTTCTTCTTGAGAATATGATGATAACATAATTTGTCTTTGTACAGTATTTAATATCCCTGGCATGAACCTTGTAGAATCATGATTTTTCCTCATTGGTGAGTTTTGCTACCCCTATTGATGTGACTACTCATGCTTTTTCAATTTCGTACTTACAAGTCACTCCAGAGAGACTTTAGACAGGATCTCCTTGGTAAAAATCATCAATAAAAATAAAGATCTACTGGAAATCAACGAATAGGGAGGGATTGAATGACCGATGCCTTATTTATATTTTAAAAAATTCTCTCTCTCTCTCCTAGCTATTGTATGTCAAACATGTTAAATGTGTGTACTTAAAGCAATTACTTGAAACTATTTTTTATTTTAGATTTTAAAATAAAAAAACTTTTGATTATAAATTCATTTTTTTTTATAAAAATTACATATTTGAAATCTACTCGATGAGATCTTTGAAACAAGATCCATTTTGAATATGAAATTTTGTACATGTAAAAAAAAGTTATTTTGTACCCATTAATTAAGAATTCACAATCATTCTGAATAATTCACACCCTCTAAATGAAAGAATTCACATCTCACAACTCACTCTCCAAAAATATAAAATACACAATTCACACCCCAAGAAGAAAAAAAATCACACCCCTAAAATGTAGAATTCACACCCTCCAAACAGAAGAATTCACAGCCTTTAAATGCAGAATTCACACGTCGCTACTTACTTCTTAAAATACAGAATTCACACCTCAAATGCATAATTCACACATTCCAAAACGGAAGAATTCAGAACCCTCAAATACAGAATTCACACATCACAACATACTCTCCAAAATACACAATTCACACAGCTCAAATGCAGAATTCACACCCTCCAAAAAATTAATTTTTTTGCACATAATTTTATATTCAATATGGGTCTTGATGTATAGATGTCGTTGAGTAGGTTCTAAATTTTTTTTTTCAAAATCGGATATATAAATTAAAAGTTATAAATATTTAAAGTTTTAAATTTGCATTTTTGAACAATTCACACCCTCCAAAAATAAAAGAATTCACACACCTCAAATGCAGATTTCACACATCATCTACACAAACTCACTCCCCGAAAATGAAAAAAATCACAACCTCCAAAAAGAAGAGTCGACACCCAAAAAATCCTTTTTTTTTACACATAATTTCATATTCAATATGGGTCTTGTTTGGTAGATGTAGTCGAGTACGTTCTAAAAAATTAAATTTTATTAAAAATAGATATGTAAAACAAAACTTATAAAGATTTAAAGTTTTACTAAATACCGGGGGGGGGGGGGGAGAGAGAGAGAGAGAGAGAGAGAGAGAGAGAGAGAGAGAGAGAGAGAAGTACGGAGAAAGGAGAGAGAGAGAGAGAAGGACGGAGGGGAGAGAGAGAGTAGGTTATGCTGGCCCGCGCGGAGAGAGAGAGAGAGAGAGAGAGAGAGAGAGAGAGAGAGAGAGAGAGAGAGAGAGAGAGAGAGAAAGTAGGCTAAAGCTATGTTGACGAGCGTCATAATTGAGAGAAAAGGACGGGAGAGAAAGTAGTGGCCTGACGCACATGTCGCGCGTGTCAGCGCTGTATGGGTTTTTACGGAATTGAAACACATTAAAGTGCTTGGATGGAACAAAATCCAAAAAATAGGACCGGCCAATCATTTCCTGTAGTCTTTTAGTCCCTAGAAGTTTCGGCTTTGGGCCATTACATTTGGGCTTGGATTTGAGAAAGCGTATGGGCTTGTTGGGTCATGCATGCTTAACAAGTTTGGACTTGCCTTATTTGGTTTGGGCCTAATTCTCTTTGGGCTTTAGCCCCAATTTCATTTCCCAGTTTCTGTGATAGCAATCCGGTGATCAGTGCATTAGTTGGGATGTCTCCCACCAACTTTACCCGGAAACGGGGTGCGTGTTGTCCCTTAAGGAATAGCATGCATGCTGACCCCGTTGATTGCTGAGCACGGACGGCTCAGATGGAGTGAACACGCATACAACACTCCGTCCAACTTTATCCAATTTATGACTTCACTAGCTTCGAGCGGTGACAATTAATCCTTCACAATCACATGGTTTGCTCGAGATGTAGTCAGGGCCGGCCCTGAGATTTTCGTGGCCCCAGACGATAATGTAAACTAGGGCCCTATATTTTTCCTAAAAGAAAAAAAATTAAAGAACCAACATTAGTATCAAATGATAGATACCGTGTTTCATATTTTGTCTTTTTTGTACTTCATGTTAATAAAAAATAGTTTCAGATCGTAATCGTTTATTATTATCGCAAGAATCAGAAAATTAATTGAAATCGGCAAATAGATGCGAACATTTTATGAAACGCACATAGTGCTTTATTTATTTTTCTTATTACCACACCGACAAAGATTTTTAAAAAAGTCGACAAAGTACAAACAAAAGGGTTGTAGTGGAAACATATGTTCACACAATTGAAGGAAGAGGGGAAAAAAAACACTACTTTGCACTGACTCATGGGTAGAAAAAAAAAGAAGAAGAAGAAGAAGAGAAGGTTTAATTATTGCATTCACTTTTTCTTCTTATATATTTTTTTCCCTTGTAAAAAGGGGAGAGACCACAGTAAAAGCAAAATAGCCTTAAGAAGGAAAAGCCAGGGCTCGGTAAGGACGCGATCTCTGGCCTTTAATGTGGCAGACGCACAACATTCCACTGACCCAATTACTTCTCTAGTAAATGTTGAGCTATATTAGATATTTACTACTTCTAAACATGTACTCCCTCCGTCTCAATTTTATAGTCTCTCGTTCTATCCTAACCGGATAAAAAAATGATTATATCTTTCAATCGGTAATACATTTTATATGCAATATGGATCTTGTTTGATAGATCTTGATTTAATCTAATAAACAAAGTGTTCAAAATCACCTAAAACATTGTAGATTATAAGATATAACACTTTGAAAAGTGGCACGAACACCCAAAAAAGACTATAAAAATTGGGACAGAGGGAGTATATACCTAATTGGAGCCCCATTTTTGGGCAAAATTTTGGTTGCCCCAGACCCAGGCCTATGCCCAGGGCCGGGCCTGGGTGTAGTGATTCTACTTCCAACATCTTCTCTATAGAACTTGATATATGGCGTGGTTGCTAGCTAGAGAAACTTTCTGATTAAACTGTTTGACGCCATAAAATGACTTTACTCAACTGCCTACTGCTTGCATTCTACACCTTCATTTTGATCTGTATGTGGCCTACATGTCACTTTCTAATTATTAATTTAAGTTGTGAGTGATAAATAAATTGCCCAATTATTTGGTATCTAATTGTGAAAATGTGTCTTATTATGAAAAGACATATCCTATGTGAAATGGCGTGTCATATGTGAAAGGATATACTTATTGGAAAAAGATACATCAAGAGTCATAGTATTCATTAGGAATAGACATGTGATCAAGAGACACACCCATTGAGAATGACACCACTTGGAGACAACTCTTCCTTAATGGTAGGACATATGTTGCCTATAAATACCACATGCAGACGGTCCCTGGCCTAACCCGAATAAGAACAAGCCTGTATTCCATCAATGGAGTTCATTACGTGGGTCATAGGTTAGAAGATCTCTCTACTTTGTTCAATCACTTAAACAATAATGGTTTAAGGTACGATTTCAAGTTTCCGCTGCGCTCACAGGTAATATCATTTCTTTCACTCATTTCTCATTGGCCTTAGTTATTCTAAAATAAATTCGTTTTGGTATGTTTACCCGGTTTATGCCCCTAAGGTCTTAGTAAAATGACTTTACTGATGGATCGGTGTTAAAGTAAAATGACTTCTCTAACTCCAAAAAAAAGTACTGTCCAGGCCACGAGACGATAACTAAAATAAATTGTGTTTTGGTTCAATGAATTTTATTACTTTTGTCCCCCGTAAAAGACTAAATATCAATAAGTTCTTTTGATTTTGAAAACAAGTTTGCATTTGTTCACAACGGTTTGAAGGATGGAACAATTTTTTTGGGACTGTGTCAATATATTGATCATCCTATGTGTCACCTCTAAATTCAAATCCGAGTTCCTCCACTCGGAAGGGGCTCGGTACCCTGCACAACTCCTAATATTCTCTTTAGTTATACTAGTTTTTTATATTAATTTACAATAGTTTTTTGAGATTGACTCCTCCAAGACAATGGATGAAAAAATTCTTAACATAAATGTATTTGATTGGAAAAACTCCCAACTAAGTTGTCAACAGTTATTTAGTTGCCCTTGTAAAATAAAATGATGCTACGTATATGTACAGAAACTTAGATGAACCAAGTAGCAATCTATAAATAAATTATACTTTTTGTTATCTTACCTTATTAGAGATACACCGGTTCGGATCCCCACTATATACAAAATCATGCATCCGTCGTTGTCCACTTATTTAGTTATTATTTCGGATTCGAACAAATCGTCATTTTGTTGTTCGTATTTTGTTAGCTTTCCAGTTGTATTAGTTGAATGGAACGGTATAATTGATTTATTTGGTTTGAGGTAAATGCATGTTGAAGTTATTACTTATTAGTATCTAGTACAGAAGTACCATAGCGACCCCATCGGAAGAATACCTACGGTGACCATGTTTTGCTTGTGTTTGGATATTATATGAGTTGTCTTTAATGCATCGGTGGAACAGGCCCGTAACGTCATATGTATTACCAATGTAGAAATCACAATTCACGTTGTATTCTAGATATGGTCATCAAATGCGGTCACGATGATATTGTTCTTAATAGATTGGTTGATGAAAGGGAAAACCAATTGTATGTGCTTCAATGGCAGGGATGATATTCAAATTCAGCATACCGGACACAATCCTCATTTGGCCATGTTCATAGATCACAGATCACAAGTAAAATTTCGATGGGAATATTATTATACGCATAGGATTTCATGTTCCATTCATCTTTTCCCTACAAGATGCCACCTCTTTTTTAAAGGTTCAAACTGACAAAATTTATACTAGTAGATCATATCCAGGCTTTAATCGAATCAGCACTCGAACACAAATTTGATTAACTGGGGTTCTCTTCTTCTTTTTTTTCTACTCCTTTATTTAAATCTGCGTCAAAGGGATTTTTTTTTCTTAATTATTTTGTGCAAATTAAGAGATATATAGTACTTAAATTGTGAAGGTTATATTTTTTGCTTTGTAAATTTATATTTTCTTGTCTCATAAATTCCGTCACTATAAAAACAGTTCTGTGCGTATAATTAAAAATTAAATTCTTTGTGCACAAATATTAAAATTTGTGCATTAATTTATGAACTAGTTGAGATTTTTAAACTAAACACAAGAACAATACACAAAAGTACATTATTTGTGTAATTCTAAATAATAATAAAATTTAAAAAATAACAAAAAGCACGAAAGATTCTGCTTTTTTAGAGGAGTATGAGTATCTATCTAATTTATTACTGCTTTTTTAGAGGAATAATTTACTCAAAACTTTTATTCGTATTTTAGGCACAACTCAAAATGTCAAACACCATGGGGGACTTAACTATAATACGAAAGAAGCAGAAGGGGCTAACCACAAATACACATCCATCTTCTTCCTCCTAGGTTCCAGAGAGAGAGATCAACGGAAATGGCGGGGAGACAGAGAGCAGTGGAAACACTGCCGACTCTGATGCGAGCCCTGAGAAAGGAGACCCCAAAGCCACCACTGAGTCAACAGCGGTTGCCATCACTGAGGCGCGCTTTCTCTCTCTACGATCAGATCAACCTCATCGACAACGTCCCTGAAGACCAATTACGCTTCCAAGGGTAAACCTAATATACCAATCTATCCCAATACATATCAAATCTTTTGGCTCGTCTCAATTTCTTGTATTCTTGCTTATTTACGGATTAAAAAAAGTACGTGGTTTATAGTTTAAAATTCGTTTGGATTAACTGGTTATTCGGAACATTCAAAGTACAAAAAAGTTAATTGTTGGACCTTTTGTCACAACTTATTGGTTCCTCTAGAATGATTGATAGCTTACTGCAAGTCTATTATGCTTATAATCCAGAAAATCGTAATCTCAAAAGCTAACTTATGTAAGCGACCAAGCATAGTATCATCGAATTGTGTGTTCATATGTTTAAAATTTTTTGCATATATATTTTTGTATTTGTGGTCGATGATATTCGTCAGTCGACTTTCTGATTGTTAACTGTAAAAGTATGATATAGCCTATAGATTGACATTGATTCCAAACTTAATGTGACTATTGGTGGTTGTTAATAAGAAGTGGTGTTTTTGGATTTGTTTGCATTTTTGTTAGGTATACTGATGAGGGATTTACAGTGAATGGGGTTGCCTACGAAGGTAGCGTGCTTTGTGTGGGGAACTTGATAACATCATGGAGTCCCAAGAAATTCTCAGAGATCACTGCAGACAGGTAGATGTGTACTCAAGTGTTTCACTTATTATTTGTTGTCTTCTGGGTGTACGCTACTCCTAAGTTTTTGTGAAATGTGGTTGGGGCGCTTATTAGATTGTTGAGGATTGCTCAATTACTGCGTCCCTATTCCTGATCTTTTATTTTGTCTCATGAACTTAGAACATTGGATGTAAATGATTCAGACGCTTGCTTCAGAAATATTCCATACGTTTTAGTTGGAATTGTCCAGTTGGTTTTCTATGTTCGATTTTAATTGCAGCAGAGACCAAGCTGGACACAAATCTGTTAAGTTCCCACGAACATGTAACTAATGAGGCATAGGTGTAGGCTATGATTGGCTTGGTAGAATCCTCTCTCTCTCTCTCTTTCTCTCTCTCTCACACACACACACACACACACACACACGCGCGCGCGCGCACTCATGCGCGCATGTACGCACGCATTGGGGCTAAACTTGAGTCGTATTGTGTATATATGAAATTATGAATCATAAGGTTCACAATTTACAAGAGTCGAGGTTATAGAGCGTTTTGCCTTAGAGGGAAGCACCCGCGCGAGCAACTGTTATCGACTTTTGCAACATTGCCATTGTGCTGCCTCTATGCATCCCCATGTGTTTTTCGGCAACACACCAGATTCTTTGAGTATGATTTACGGAGTCTCAAATACTGGCTAACTTTCATGTATCTACAACAGTCAATCTAAACTTCTGCATTTTTAGCAACTCATCTTATTGTTTCGTTGTCAAGGAAAAAGAAAGGAATAATTAATTTCTCTGTTTTGTGGTCTTCATTTCTACCTGTATCTGACATATCGTCGTCATACTTTGATGCAGCTTGTCTATGTTCCAAATTGTGCGGCCCATACCAGGTGAGCGTCTTGAATCTCTTTAAATACAATGCCTGGACTTTTGTGGTTGCCCCTGAACAATTTGGCAAAAAGTACTTTTAGGAAGAACTGGCTTCAAATGATGTATGCCGGTGTCTATCTGTCCCCAAACTTTCTGGATTAAACAAGGGAGAGTCAACTCAGATTAGCTTGCAGTTGTAGGTATCAATCTATACAAAAGGTACTCGTGTTGAACAAGAATTGCGCATAAGGGAAATGATTGTGCCTTTGCCAAACTAACCAGAATGGGCTTCTCGCATTTATGTGGCTTATTTTGGTTGAAATGCTTTGGCATTGAACCTTTAATAAAGACTGGAGGCTATTAGCTCTTGTAGCAATTTTACTTGCTTACATTCATTATTGTCCTTCATACATTGATTTACTCAACGAATTGCAGAGATTTTGATTCTTGGCTGTGGGAGGTATATCCAACAAGTAGATCCTGAGCTCCGGCGCTTCATTCGGTCTACTGGCATGAAGCTAGAAGCTCTCGACTCGGTAAAAATTCGGCCTTGTGGAAGTGTCTATGTTTGTGTAGAAAGTTTCCTTCTCCAATATTAAACAGGGTGATAAACAATTCCACTATAGTAAATACGTAACCGGGGAAGTTTTAATCCTACTAGGAATCTTCGAATTCCCTCTACCTGCTTAAGAATTGAGCAATTATCTTAATCTTTGTTTTGATTCTTTGCAGAGAAACGCTGCATCAACTTACAACATACTGAACGAGGAAGGTAGGATTGTAGCCGCTGCCTTTATCCCGCATGGAGTTTCTTCTTAAAGTGGACGATATTTCCAGGTGCTTCTTTTATCCCGCATGGAGTTTCTTCTTAAAGTGGACGATATTTCCAGGTGCTTCTCGGCTGGGTGTTTCACCCCCATTTATAGGAGAAACTCAAAGAGTTACAAAGTACATTTTCGTTTTCCGTTGGGGGAATGGTGACCAATTTTCCGGGTTCGGTTATGGCTTTAGATGGATTAAAGTTTAGATGTGATGTTTATTATGTTGTAGGCATTTTTTGTGCAAACATCCGGGAAACTTCGTTAAAAGAAGACCTGGACAAAACTGTAATTTTCCTCTAATATCAGATTTTGCTCTGAATTATGGCTTTGTGCATTTAAGAAAAAGCCTCTGATGTGTTCTGCAGCCACGAACATTATATGTGTTCGGACACAGAACCGGACATTCAGAAGCATATTTAATCTGGGGTTGCTGCTGTGCAACCCATATACAGCAGTTGTTATGCACCCTCCGGGCAGTTCATTGCTCGGATGGACGGTCCAGATTTCACCTTGGCACCTTTGCATCTGAACCGTTCATTGTCGTGCGTGCAAGATGAAATCTGGGCCGTCCATTCAAGCAATGGACGGCCCGGATGGTGCACAATACCTGTTGTGCACAACAGCAACCCTAGATCCCCGAAATATATATTTGCCGTCTAAAATTATTTCTTCTCTTCGGCTCACCATCGGAACGAACATCCATTGTGTGCTGGAATTTTTTTTTTTTTTTTGGGTACTATTTTCATTTTCTTTGGTAAAACTAGAATCATTTGGGTTTGATTAATAGAATACTATAACTTTGACATTTAATTTAGCATGCTGAAACCCACTCTTTTTTTTTTTTTTGGCAAAAAAACTGAATTCTCATACTATGGGAGAGCCTTTTCGTCTAAAAAAAGTCTATAAAAAAGTTTCCCAAATGCTCCACGAATTCACGCCAATTTATAATAACGAATCCCTTACTAACTGACGAAGGAAAATAGAATTACACATTTTGCTATGGATGCATTAAAAAATTCTCATTTTTATATTCACCTTGTTTTAATCAGATTCTTGGTCACATAATTGAGTAGTATCATCCGCTCAAGCTTTCCAATTACCGCTCTATCACGAATTTTAGTAATTTCAGGTATTTTTCGAAACACACTCCCACTGCTTCCATTCACTTTTTCGAATGCATTTTACGTGACTAAGTTCCCACCAAATAGGGAACATTATCTCCTACCAAATTAATTTGTATACCTAATTTCTTTTCATTTCTTTCCTTTTCCTAGATGTGCCATCCATAGTCACTTCGGAACAAAAAGGAAAATAACACATTCATGTGTAAAAAAATCAAGAGGTAGGTACTGTGGTGAAAGTGCGACGAGAACGAACTTCAGATATGATCCTCCATCCATCCAGGACCGGCCCTGTGGGCAGGCTGGGTAGGCCCAGGTTTGGAGCCCACAAAAAATAGCTCATTTTTAGGGCCCCAATTAGGTATATATATGTTCATAAAAAAGTAATAAATATATAATATTGCACTAAAAGAAATAGAGAAGCATTTGGCATAGTGGAAAGGTTTGTGTGTTTCCTAGTAAATGTCAAGGTTCAAATCCCATGGGCCATTTGTTTCTTTTTCTACCTTCTCTTCCCTTTTCTTTTTTCTTACCATACTTAGTTTCTACCTTCTCTTCCTTTTTTTTCCTCCTTTCCACTACATTTATCATTTGTTGACTTTTTAAAAAAAAATTGTCGGTGTAGTAATTAGGGAAAAAATAAATAAAACGCTTCGTGTGTATTCATAAAATATTCGCATTGCCCATTTCAATTGATTTTCTAATTCTTGCAATAAAAATAGACAATTATGACCGAAAACTATTTTTTATTCACATGAAGACACGAATTACAAAAAAGACAAAATATGGAACACGGTATTTATCATTTCAAATAAATATTGGTTCTTTAATTTTTTCTCTAGAAAAACATAGGGCCTTGGTTTACATTATGGTCTGGGGCCACGAAAATCTTAGGACCGGGCCTGCATCCACCCATTTCTACGACTACGAGTGGATTCTTTTCATTTCTTTCCTTTTCTTCGATGTGCCATCCATAGTCACTTAGAAGAAAAAGAAAAAGAAAACACAAATTTCACGTGTAACAAAATCAAGAGGCAGATACCGCGGTGAAAGTTCGACGAAAACGAACTTCAGATACGATCCTCCATCCACCCATCTCTACGACTGGATTCTTTTCATTTCCTTCCTCTTCCTCGACGTACCATCCATAGTCACTTAGAAGAAAAAGGAAAAAACACAAATATTTATGTGTAATAAAATCAAGGGGCAGATAATGTGGTGAAAGTGTGACGCGAACGAACTTCAGATACGATCCTCCATCAGTAGAGTGTTGACTCGGACAGCAGCATCGGAGAGGTGAGCGATTTTTCTTGTATTTTTTGTTTTGTACAGCCTAAAAAAAAACAAAATTAGATAGCGTAAGTCTGGCAGCCGCGGATGCTAGCAGGAGCACGCCTCTCTCTCTAAAAACCCTGCGGCAACTTTGCTTTCCCTCTCACACTCTCGAAGTCGACGACTGATACCAACGAGAAGTCGAGACCAAAAAAAAGCTCATATGAGACGAAGAAGAACCAATCCAAAACACTAACCCTAACCCTAATCCCTGCCTCGTTTATGCCCGCAACAACTTCAACCGAAACAATCAGTCCTATTAATAGAGAAAAATGGCTGCTTTGGCCTTCTCTGCCAGTCTCTTTTCAACGAACAAGGCACGCTGCCGTCTCTCCTGCAGAAACGCTGTCGTGGTGAGTGCTTCTTTGGTCCCAATCCTTGTTTTCACTGTTTTTTTACCTCGATATCGGAAATGCATTTTGTTATTGGAGTTTTCCTTATGATGTGGAAGTAGGTCGGGTTTTGTGGCAATGCCCAATCGATTACTTGTAGGTTTGGTGAGAGTGACAATGTTTGTTTATACGGGTCTTGCTAACTATACGCCATTTCAAACATACCAACCAATAACAGGCGTTTTCACACGTTCATTTTGTAGCTCCCTGACATGTAAATTATATATGAAGAAAATCATATCGATTGGATATTAAAGAGTGGTTGATTTAAAGCAATTGATGAATGGTGAGAATTATAATGATCCATTTTTCTTAAGACAAATGCTATAAATATTGCTAAAAATTTCTCAACTTGATTTTTTGCATAAATAACATACATGTTGAGACTGACAAAACGAACAAATTGTCAAAATAGGTTTTCGAACTCAAGCTATTAGTTTGTGTCATTGTGTGTTTGAGAGTTGTGTTTTATAGATGTGTAAATAGAATTACCCTTGTTTGTATTTATGTGCCATTGTGGTTTTATCTAAAGGATACATCAACTATGTTAGGCTTTTGTTTATTTGTTTGCCAAACCGAACATAAGGGTCATTCAGTTTTGAAATATAGTTAGCCTTTTCCCCCTAATATGTACATGAACTCGATGAAAAACAAGGGATACGGGAATGTCACCCGTATTCAAAGAAGGGTTACTTTCTTCTTCCTATCAGATTGTCTACTGTTAGGCTCTTGTTTGAACAGTTCACCACAAAAAAGAAAGGCAACCTTAGGAGGAGCATGAGTCTCTCAAAAGGTTTTTGGGGGATAAATACTGTTAGCTTGAGGCTTTGTAATCTGGATCGTGTATGTGCGATAATGACATGTTTGTGCTTTTTTTTTTTCTTTTTTCTTTAGACGTGTAATTTGGCAGAGCCAAAGTTTACGTACAATGGGAAGGCGTCTATTCCAATCACTGGGGGTGAACAAGCAACTTTCCCTAATTTTTTGGTTTCCAATCATGAAGCAGCAGACCCATTCAAGAAAAACGACACTAGGCTCCGTATATTCTCTGGAACAGCAAATCCTGCACTTTCTCAGGTATCCTTTCACATGCTTTTAGATCATTGACATTTCTTCAGTGCACCTAACGTAGTTTCTGTACCTTTGATTTGTTGTTGCATAGATCAATGGTACTGGTTAGCAAGGTCCGTGTCAGACCTGGAATTTTTTTAACCCCATCCATTATCCCAGAGAGACCAAAAATAACAAGAGAGGAACATAAAAAGTAAACTTGTGGAAAGGTTTTTGGGTAAGAGAGACCAAGCCTTGTGCTATTCACTGCTTAAACAACTTTATTCTTCACTCATTTTTGTTATTTGTAGCTATAATGTAAATGATTTGAAGCTGATTTAGTCTTGATTTTGTGCATAAAAATCTCTCTCTTCTATGAAAAGAAAAAATATAAACTACATTTTAGTCATTTTTTAATTGATTTTACTTATCTTGAGTTTTCACGAGTATTTTTGTAATGAAATGTGGACAAATCATCTGCTGGTTATACTTTATGTGCTTGGTAGGAAATCGCATGCTACATGGGTCTGGAGCTTGGGAAGATCAAGATAAAACGCTTTGCTGATGGCGAGATATATGTCCAGTTACAAGAGAGTGTTAGAGGGTGTGATGTATATCTTGTGCAACCAACTTGTCCTCCTGCAAATGAGAATCTTATGGAACTTCTGGTCATGATAGATGCTTGCCGGAGGGCGTCTGCCAAAAATATCACTGCGGTGATTCCATATTTTGGATATGCTAGGGCTGATCGAAAGGTAAGTTGGTGATTTGAGTAAGACAAACTCTTTCTTGGGTTAAGCTCTACACTGAACCATTTTGCCGATGAAGCAAGTGGAAGTGATGAAGTGCATGCTAAAGTACAAGTCATGCCTAGTAAATTGCAGCTGACCTGGACACGTTCCCCCCTTCCCCCTTTGGCTGGCGTCCTGCATTTAACCCTAGTATCTTTGTATTGTTACTTATTCACTGGCTGTGATTTATCTTCATATCATAAAGTCATATTCTTGGTTCTCTCAGTGTTTATGTATATATTGTCAGTCTCCTAGAAGGTTTTTCATCCTAAACATGTGTTATTAGGTATTTAGGTAGGTTGGTGTTTTATACTAGTACCTAAATAACCTGTAAGAGAATTTGTTTTCTGGACCTTAAATTAGAGAAACCTACTTAGGAAAAACAAAATATTGGCAAGATGCCAAGAATTTGCTGCTAAGTAGATAATACAACTTTGGTAGGAAGTCTCAAAAGCACGTATGAGGTAAAAAATGCAGGAGCTTGGGTTAAGTATCTATTGAAGTATTCCTTGGCCAAGCAGACTGGCAAAAGAAAGTGTAGGCCATATTGCATGGGATAAGCAAGACTCATATGTATGGCTTGGACAAGTCCTTTGAATACTTTTTGATTATGTTCTTATCTCTATTACTGCTGTTTCAGACTCAGGGGCGTGAATCCATTGCGGCCAAACTTGTGGCAAATCTAATTACTGAAGCAGGAGCAGGCCGTGTTCTTGCTTGTGATCTCCATTCTGGGCAGTCCATGGGTTATTTTGATATTCCTGTGGATCACGTACATGGACAGGTAATAGGGATAGCCTAATACGTCTAGGTTTGCATCTCTTAGGTATATATGGGCATATATATTGGTGTCTGAAATCAATAGAAGGGACTGATAGAGCTAGCTGAAAGAATTTCATTCACAAGATGATTCTGGCTTTGCCTCATCGGTCCATATTGCTGTTATGTCCCTTTACTTCGGTTTCACTTTATGCTTTACAGCTTTATTGTTTCCTGTCACCATGTTTGTTTGATTCAATCCCCTCGCATTATTTCAAGAAATGATGGACTGATATTGTTTGTTGATTTTATGTGCTGTCTATCAACATTTAGCCTGTGATACTTGATTACCTTGCTAGCAAGACCATCTGTTCTGGTGATTTGGTAGTGGTCTCACCTGATGTTGGTGGAGTTGCCAGAGCACGTGCTTTTGCGAAAAAATTGTCTGATGCACCCCTAGCCATTGTGGACAAAAGGCGTCATGGACACAATGTTGCCGAGGTATGATCCGCTGTAAAGATCTGATGGTAGTTAGGGATTGGTCAAAACTTTAAGATTATGAAACTGATTCTGAAAAGTAGAATCCAATGGCATAGCTTCTGCTTCTCTGAAACAGTATCTAAGCAGTTTTAAGAGTGCAGAAGCTATTCCAAACAACCTGGCACCCATATAGAGATGCCAGAATCTGGTATCAAGGTTCCAAAAGCTACAACAAACATGCTCTTAGATCTCTTTTTCTTCTTTTTTCTTTTTGACAAGCAAGGAAAGTAACATTTCATTGATAACAATAAAACATTGCAAGAGAGAGGAGAGAAGGATTACAAAAAAAAAAAAAAAACCTAAGAACATATCTTGGAGCCTGCTCATGTAGTATTCCATATTTGTTAGAACTTAGAACTGGAGGTAGTCCAGGAGTTGAAGGGCCTACTGCCTACTGGAGTTACATACATGTTGTGATTATATTCTAAGCACCTAAGATAATATTATTTATTCTTATTTCTTCCCCGAGTTTATTTCAGACTCAAGAGAGTGAGATATCATAATGCAGGTAATGAATTTGATCGGGGACGTCAGGGGAAAAGTAGCGGTTATGGTGGATGACATGATTGACACTGCTGGTATTTTTTAATCCAGTTAGATTCTTTATTTCTTGATAGGATAACAAGTTATTTGGTTGATTCAATGTGATTTATATCCAAGTAAGCTCGTTATGCATAAAGGACTATGCTCCTTGTGGAGTAGTTTTGTATAAACAGTGGAGTAAGTTATGTTTCATGCAATATGTCAAGTTTATGGATCACCAATCCTCACCCCAATCAGTTGTCATGCTGGCTACAAATATAACATGTGAGATTTTGTGTTCTAGAAAAGGAAGATGATCAGGAATTACTGCCGTATATGCTTTCTACCTCGTAGCCAGTGTTAATCGTTGTTAATTATTGCATTAGGTGGAATTGCTGATTTGCTGCAGTTTCCTTGCAGGTACTATTTCGAAAGGAGCAGCTCTGTTACATCAAGAGGGGGCTAGGGAAGTTTATGCATGCAGTACACATGCTGTCTTTAGGTACCAAGATCCTCTTTAGCTCATTGTTTTGTGTTCCATACGTTATTGAAATCGTATGGGGAGGAGAATACATTTCCTCCTGGAATTTCTTAATCTTGTTTGCTTGAATGTTCTATCAAACACCTAATACTTTGACACAAAGCCTTTTGACCAATTACATCTTGCAAATGGATATGGAATCTCTTATGTGAACATAGTTGTGACATATAGCAAGGTACGATACCTAGTTCTTTAGGAAGATCGGTTACTTGAGCTGATGGTGTCTTTATTTCAAGACAGTACAACTTTGGACAATATAACGAAGGAATAACATCTTAATTAGTTTGTTGTTTGCTCGGAAGTTTATTTTAATTACTTTTCTTGCAGTCCTCCTGCAATAGAAAGGTTGTCGAGTGGCTTGTTCCAAGAAGTGATCATAACGAATACCATTCCAGTGGCAGAGAAGAATTATTTTCCCCAGCTGACTGTCTTGTCTGTGGCGAACCTCCTGGGCGAGACCATATGGCGTGTTCATGATGATTGCGCTGTGAGTGTTTTATCGTTTAACTAATAAATTATCTGTTCACTGTGATAATTATCTTAGTTAATAATGTCATATGCGTTGCAACAATCCCATGATTTGTTTTCATTGATTGTGATGCATCATTATTGCTGAAATAGATAGCTTACCTCACATTTTTAGATTCTAAATGATAAAACCTATTTAATTGGTAAAAAGTCAGTAAAGAAAAGAAAGAACTAATGCTGTACCGCTTTTTTATTATTTATTTATTGTCACTCCAAATCATACTCACATAATCTATGCCACCCTCCGCTCCCGCCAGGGACGGAGCCAGGAATTTCACTACCAAGGGGCGATTTTTTTTTTTCCAAAATATTTTACAGGGGCGAGCCTATATAATTTATAGAAAAAATTCTTTTTTTCTATATAATACTAGAGGGTTTTTTTTCCCTTGCAGGGGCAACCGCCCCTACTGGCCCCCCTCTGGCTCCATCCCTGGCTCCCGCTTTCAATCCTCGGTCTATCCTTGTGCTCTCAATCATCGCTCTCGCGAATTTTAGTAGTTTGGAATGTTTTCGAAAAATGCCTTTAGGTTCACGCAATCACGTACCCACACGCACATTTT
The DNA here is from genome assembly GCA_963854785.1 of Vaccinium vitis-idaea. Taxonomy (NCBI): domain Eukaryota; kingdom Viridiplantae; phylum Streptophyta; class Magnoliopsida; order Ericales; family Ericaceae; genus Vaccinium; species Vaccinium vitis-idaea. Next base: position 5,599,946 of record OY978223.1, on the reverse strand, counting down.
TTGACCTAGCTCCAAAGTATATATTGTGGTTTTTTTTCCTGTGATTGAATTGAGAATACTACATTGGCTGCTTGTTTACTCGATAAATGAAAGACAATGAACCCGCACGTGCATTTTTTGACTTGGCTCCAAGCTATGTATAGTGGTTTTCTTGAGTGATTGAATTGAGAATACTACACTGGTTTGTTGTTTACTCAATAAACGAAAGACACTGAACAGACTCATCTTGGTTTCTTCTTGTGGTCAGGGTGGCTTTGAGCCCTATTCCAGCTTGGGCATCGATTGATCAATTCTCGTCCGAAGCCATTGATGGCATCTAGGAAGTGACTCAGTAACAATATTCCGAATAATTCCATTAAAAAGTTTTACCCAGTGAGGGAACCCTGCTTCTTGTTTTGTCTACTATCAATCTGTTGACCAAAGTTAACTTCTGTTATAGCCTAGTAAATAGAGCATGAAGTCCTCTTCTTGCAAAGTGTTTTGTATATGTATATCAGCATCGAATTCTGTCGGAGGGGATTGATTTTTAACCTAACATGAATACATCAATTTTTGCATTTTCCCCCTGGAAATTTTCGGATTCCAAATGACTTTGGTGACATTGTTTATTTACCTAATTTCAAGATCCATCTGTTCCTAAAACAATGCTTTGCACTGTATTTAGCTCTAATATCAGGAAGAAATCTAAAGATGATGCATAACTGCAATAATTTTGCCATCCCTACCGTTGTCCTTGCGCTTCAGATATAGTGCGATCAGGGTGCTTACAAGATCTGGTTTCTGTTTCCCCATGGTGGGCTCTTCTTTAATCAATCATCTGGGGAAAATTTGGCCTGACTCACTATTTGGTAATGTGTTTGCTGGAAGTATGAAATGTACCCTAGGTTCAGGGAAATTAGATGCGACTAATTTTAACTTGTGATTCAGGATTTGGAGACAAAAAAAAGGCTATAGGGTGCTCTTGCCGTGATTTCGTCATCTACATTTTCTTTTTTGCATCTGCATTTTTTAACCGGAAAGCATATGATATGGGTACAGAAATTTGGTACAGAAAATTTAATTTTTTGTTTATTTGGGCCCACTTTGGGTTCCACCATGGATGATTGGTGTCATTTATGTTCTTTAACAAACCAAAAACATTTACCGGTATCTGATTGAGCTAATTTTTGCAGGTTTGTAACATTATTTTGAAAAACATTAACGGTTCCGATCATCTATGTGGAACCGGAACTCAAGGGCGGATGTAAAGTGGGGTTGGGGTGGGCCCTGACCCCGCGCACTTCTAAAATAAATAAATAAAAATTTGCAACGGACAATTATAAATATATTAAAGTAGGGACTGCTAAAACCACCAGTGGGCTTTGGCTCAATTGGTTGGTGCGCCCAACTCCTCAGTACCTAACCTGAGATCAACTCTCCCAAGGCGCATTGTACCGTTTTTTCTATTGCCAACTGTAATGTTCCTCTCCCTCCCTCTCTCTCTCTCTCTCTCTCTCTAAAGGTTTGTTAATTTTTTACTAAATGGAGAGAAACGTGACGCCTTTGAACATTAAACTTGTCAATATGTAGAGTGTGAGATTTCTCTTTGGCTCCAGCATCCATGAAACTTGTCAATATTTATTTTTTGTGGTGTTTGCCAAGGAAAAAAGCATAAACCGGCGATTGATGGAGCTACTAGTCAATTTTATTTTGTGACGGTGCTAACATATAGAGAGGGGCGAATAGGTGTCACTCGGACCTTTGAATTTACGGGTATACAAAAAAAATCTAATAAGTTGTACAAAAAATGAAAAAATTGCAATTTAGAGCGTTGTCGGTTGGGATCAAGAAAAAATTTAGAGCATTTTCTGCGGAGATATCAAATGCCTATGAATAATGACCCCCCTGGATTAGAAATCCTGGCTCCGCCTCTACCCGAACTGGTTCCAAACCAATTGATTTGTACATTTTACGTACGTGTAGTACTGTCATTTTGAACTCCATTTCCATGGTAGCAAGGAGTTTCGTGTCCCAGAAGTGTGTTAATGGTCCTAAATAAAGGCTCTAGTGATAGTGTTTGATGGGCTTCTGATCAATGGATAAAGATTACAAACAGCATTTTGCGGAAAAATGAAATAACCCTTTACCCTGTACAAGATCACCATCCCTTTCACCAAAATCTGTGCTGGAAAAGTATAAGCAAAATCACCGCAACATTCAACAATATTCGTCCCATGCTCCTGGTAAAAACTAGACTTGCTGTTGGTTAATTAACCTTGGTGCAACAATCAAGTCAAAGATAAAATTAGCCACTGGGTCATGAAAATCTCTCTCATGTTAAAAAAAGAAAAGAAAGAAGAATACATTAAACTTTACAAAAAGAAGTCGTCTTTCGGAGGCTACAATAAACCATTCGTTGCGACATTGATTTGAGGTTGGTTATTGACCGTTTCTAAGAAAATCTGCTGCAGTCTGAGGTCCCGATCGATTTATCACCAACCTTGTACTCCTATTTTTGGGGATCTCGGATGTCATTTGATTCCCTCTTCATGAAAGGTAAGGCCAGTACATACCTGTTATCTCCGGCCCCGAAGCAACGAGAACAATATCCAAGGCCACTACCACGGCAGGTCCTGCACCTATATGAGTGGTTGCAGAGATGAATATTGGAGGAATTATTGTTCAGTTGCTTTAAAACCAGAAATATGACAGAGTAAGGTGGCTTACCATTTTGGCCATTCCCCTTTTGGAAGCATGGCTAAATGAACATAATTCGTCCTACCTAAAATCTTAAAACAAAAGACCGGTATTACAAGGTGCACGAAAAGTTCGAAGTACTCAATTTAAATGCACTTGCACAGTAAAATTATCAGCACTAGTATTAACAGTTCAATTTGACAATAAAATAAATTTGGAGACCGAATTCAAGTCCATTTTAAAGAAGGATTTTCCTGAGAATAAGTTTGAAAAAGAAAAACATCACTAAAATTTAAGGAGAACTGGATCGGGTAAATGGCAGTTATAAGAAAATGGAGTGTTAGTCGTAGAATACTAAACGAAGCAATCAAAAAGGTTCCTACTATTTCTTTCTTTCTCCTCACAAAGATTACTCGTATAACACACTTCTAACCATATAAAGAAATGTTTAAAGAGTCATAAAACAAAATGGCAGTATCTATTCCACACAACTTCAATACACTTTTTCGAGAGGATGTGTGTTCCTAACCTGGGTAGGTGGAGAACAGCCAAATTTCTCTGTAAGTCAGTGTATTGTCCTCAATGCATCTCAAAGAGTTGAGCAATCAAAAAGGTTCCTGCTGTTTCTTTCTTTCTCCTCACAAAGATTACTCGTATAACACACTTCTAAACGTATAAAAAAATGTTTAAGGAGTCATAAAAGAAAAGACAAAATGGCGGTATCTACTCCACACAACTTCAATACACTTTTTCGAGAGGATGTGTGTTCCTAACCTGTGTAAGGGGAAAACAGCCAAATCTTCTCTGTAGGTCAGTGTGTTCCTAACATGGACCACTTTACTATTAGAACGATCACTTTGCATTCTAACCTGTTCTACTTCTACGTGTTCCATAAGGTTGCATCACGTTTTCTGCTTAGTGCTCCCTGTTTAGATAGGGCCTTAAAACTCTCCAAAATCTTATTCACAATAAGGCCTTAAGACTCTCCACTCTTGTATAGATAGGTGCAACCCAAATATTAAGGGAGATTTTCGGTCATCATTAATCCCCGATTAGCACTCTTAGTTAATTAGTCAAACATTTCTCCACACAATTGAATCCATCTTTGTCATAAATTATGCTGATCCGCTTCATGATGAACAATGTTGCTTCATATATTGTGAGATGACTTGTTCTTTTAATCTCAAGTTTTCAACTCATCTGAGTAAAAGCTTCAAATAAGACTAGGCAACACTAAAAGCTGGAATTCACATCCGTTTAATTGTAAACTTGAGCTTCGCAATCACCCCAAACTTATTCGCCTCAAGCGCATCTGCGCATATTGGGTGTCTCGAAAACAGATACGAAAACACAAAGTACACAACCGCGCTGAGAGAGAGAGAGAGAGAGACCTGTTCCACAACAATCGCGGCACTCAACTCTTCCGCTGCCTGAGCATCCATCACATGGTGGATCCGGTTTCTTCTTTTGTTCTTTCCAAACATTTGACTGCACAAAAAGTACACGAATTATTAACAACCAACTGCTCGGCTCGTTTCGCTCGTTTATCATCCCTAGACATACACAGAGCCAACAGCAACTGAAACCCGTCTTAATTCAATAACATCATCCAAAAACTATACAATCCATGGTCAAAACCAGCTAATTTTGGTTACCTCAGTTCTGACGATCCAAGATGGCTTGGAAAGAGAGAGGAGGGGCTTAGGTCGGATTGGATTGCGCGGAGGAGGAATCCAGCCGCTGGGGTCTGTGCCCTCGAATTGGAAGGCTGCTAAGAGAACCGGTGCACTCGTCGCCGCCATCTCCACCGTCAACCACATCCGCCAGACTCGACAGAGTCTTCACTTGCAATGGAGTTTTTTTTTGGGAGTTTTACAATAGGTACGGTTCGATTAAATGTATCTTGAGCATATGATTGTGTAACATTTTTTTTTTTGGGAAATGCTAACAGGTGTCATAGTGCACCCGTTAAGAGTACAAAAAATACAATTTAAAAGTATACCCGTACGTTAAAGAACACTTGTACTTTAACGCACAAGTGTACTTTTAAAATGTATTTTTTTGTACAAGTGAGAACCACAAAAGTGTATTTTTTGTACCCTTAACGGGTGTACTATGACACCTGTTAGCATGACCCTTTTTTTAAACTTCATTCAATAATATTTATGGTTCTAAATTCTGAATGAAACTCGTGAAAAAAAAAAAATTCAGAACGAAACATTATCAGATCGGATTATTTAGTTACAAAAATCCAGAGTAAGTAGATTTTTTATGAGATCACCCGAAATATTTTTTAGAATTATTGAACGGCTCCGTGAGTCGCATACAACATTGGTACCATGCACAAGAGAGGAGCAAAATGGCTTAAATGAAGCTTGCTGACTTGGCTCTAAACCACGTCATTTTGTGGGCCTGTCAGGTGCGCAGTAAGACAGCCTCGCTTCGGGGATCCCCTTTTCGGTTTGTTACTCCCTTGCTTGGACTTTGTTGTCATGCAAGCAATATATTGGCTTTTGATCTAGTGCATTTTTAGGGTGCGCTTGAGAGTATTTTAAAATAATTTTAAAATTGTTATGTTTGGATATATTTTTTTTATGGAAATTGATATTCGCATTTTCAATTTTGATGTAGGGGCTCCAAGTTACTGTAGTTTTCTAAAATTACCTTCTTGCAAGTTCCATGTTTTACTTCAGGCATTCCAAAAAACCTTGAGTATTCTCCTTTACTTCAGGCACTCCAAAAAAGCAAATAGTTTTTTTTTATCAGAAAAAGCAGATAGTTGCTCAACTCCTTTTACTGCACGTCACTGAATTGCATACTTCCATATGTAATGTTATCTTGGTAGAGTTTTTATGTTATTGTCTCCATGTTCTGCACTATGACAACCTGGACAAATGATCTTTGGCCTATGATTGTAGAACCATCCTTTTGTCCATGCAAAGTCTCTTGAGAGTTCTGTTACTTTTCCTCTCAAAAGTTTTCTAACTTTGATGATGTGCATTGTTTGTCTCACTATGAGTTTTTAAATATAGATTTGTGGCCGTTATGAAGATTTTGAGGGGAAAATGGTTGATAATGAGTACAAATATAAAGATCTTGTGTCGCAGCCGTTATGAAGATTTTGCAGCATCAACATTTTCAATTGTGTGCTGTTTATTTTGGAGAATTCTAAGAATGTTTATTTTTTATTTTTTTGTGCAAAATGGCGTGAAGTAATCTGACATAGATGCATGTTTAATATTTGGAACTTAATGTTTATGTTGTGGATGTTTAATGTTTGGAACGTAATGTTAATGTTTAGAACCTAATATTTATGTTTGGTTTTGGTTCATTTTTCCGTTTGGAGTGCCTTAGTAAATAAGGAGATAATTTGTGGGTGGAGTGCCTCCAGTAATTTTTACATCTTAAAAAGGGTAGTTTTGTAACTTCATTAAATATTTGAGTGCCTGCATAAAAAAAGGGAGCCCTAAAATCAGCACCCATTTTTTATTTATATAAATATTATATCGGCAAAAATTTGGAAGTTTCTCAAAGAATTTTTCCAAGAACAGTTCTCGGAAACAAAAATTTGACAAAAAAGATTTTTTTTTTTCCTCTCTCATTCAAATGTGTTAAAGAAAGAGCAAAATGTGAGTCTCTGGCTTCATTTAGTTGTGGGGATATTGCGTGGGAAATGTCTACCTAACTACCTGGTAAAAGTGAATTTACTTTGCCCGTAAATTTTGAGCTGATACATGATTTCTTAGTGGGAAAGTTGAAGTTGTGCTACGATTTCCTAACTGAACACAAAGAAAGTTGGATGTTAATTTTCTCATCCTTCCCTCTCTTTTTTTCAACGCCTCTGTGTTTACTCTTTGTTTTTTTCCTGTTTTGTCTACTTTGTGAACCAAATGAATTTCTTTTTTTCATATTCATAATCGCTTGAACACATACATGCTCATGATTGGTCATATGACCCGAATGTGATATTGCAATTACCGTAGTTGTTTTCTTAGTCACATAATCTTTCAGTATAGTCTTCGTTCTTACTCTCGATCCTTATAGCACTCTCAATACCAGCTCCCGTGAAATTTAACAGTTTAGGACATTTTTGAGAGACGCATTCATGCTTGCACTGTGTGTGGCTTACCATATAATGTAATGCTCTTTTCAAGCCATTTCACTTCCAACCGCAAAAATAGAAGAAAAAGCTACTCCATTCATCTCTCCCTAGATAGCATGCTGCTAGATTTGGGATTCATTAGCATAACTTTCACATCATGGTCAAATATCAAGTCCCAACCATCACACAACAGTACCACACACACTACCACACATTACATTTACAATAGATACACATGATACTAGTTCAGGCATGGACACAGCGGTAATAAGCAAGGCTGAAAAATAGATACACATGATACTAGAGTTTCTAACCCATGCCGAAATTTCTAACTCAAACGCGCTCCATACTTGAGCTTATCTTCAAGCGAGGACAGATCAAGAGCCCGGCCTTCTAATGCTCGACTTGTCCCTCTTGATATGCATCAACTTATCGTACACGCACCACGGAAAACTAATGAAATGCTCCCGTTTCATTCCCACATTGTAGCAACCCCAATAGCTATGATGATACGTAACATAGTACCAAGCCGAGGCTTTGGCGTATGTATCAGCGTTTTTATCATTTTTGAACCATGTCCTCGCTTCTTTCCTCAAGGACTTAACAGCCAATCCAACGTCTTCTGCATCTTTTCTCCGGTCGAAAGATTTTGACATTTTCATGATGCTACCGCTAAGTATTTCAGCTTCAGTTTTGATCCCATAGTAACCCATCAAGTTTCCCAGTTTGTAATCGTATTCAGTTTTGAAATCAAAAGCTTCCTCCAAGTAATCCTCGAAACCATCCACTTCCATATCAAGGTCATACGACGTCCATGCCACTTCCCTGGTGAAGGATTTGATGAAGTGTGGTGCAATGTCTTTCACAGCTCTGAAAAGTTTCCCAATGACACGCTCCGATGTATACGAAGTTTTGTCTGGCTTTTCCATGAAATCTGGATAGTCTTGGACACGTAGTTCCCGCGGTATCTCGGCTGGGACTCCTGTCTTTGGGAAGTCAACTGCAATTGAGAAACGCTTCGCGAGCTTTAAACAAGGATTGCTCATTGCTTTACGAGGTTCCCTATCAGCAAAAACTGTATGAGCATTCGCGATGATTCCCAAACTGTCATTCACTATGTAGTTGACATAATACTCTTGAACTTCCTGCAGTGCAAATGAAGGTAACAATTTATACGGTTGGATAAAACAAGGAAACAAGCACATAACACGAGTTTACTTGAATTCACCGGAAACATGGTTTATGCAGTGTTCACTAGTTTTAGCAGACTGTCAATTTGACTTATTAATTCCCGGTCTTTTTTTTTTTTTTTGTGTTGGTGATTTAGTTTTGAAACGCTATCGGGTATTATATAGCCATAAAAGATTTTCCTAAGTTCTACTAATTAAAGTTTGAAGTTCTAACTTGAAGTCAAGGGTAATTCCAAGCATCTAGGTTTCAGAAAATTCTCTGTAACAAGAGCAGAAGACTCCAAAATCCCTTCTAAACGTTCTATGACTCCTTACCTCGAGAATGCAAGATTATGTTTAACCACATTTATGTACGCTCACGATACCTAAGGCACCATAATCCTAAGTTCCTAACAGCCGTCACATATCTTCCTCCACCCAGAAAAAGCAAGACAATGAAGCCCCAAACAGAAGTTCCTTCAAGTAAAAGTTACTGATCGTTATTCATTAATTATGCATATCATCATAAACAACTGAAATATACTACAACTAAAGAACCATTAAGAATTACTTCCATGCCATGAGTGGAGTTGGGTACCCTAAATCCATGCAAAAGAAAATTGGATGACTGGATGAAAGTGCGTTTGAGAAGTGTGTCAGCATATGGTACTGGGCATCATCTGATTGTTTGTGTTTCATTACTGAATTATCCTTACAAACACAGAAACAAGATTCACCACATGAATATCTGATAAGTAATACCTCGATTGAAACATCGTGATCCAACAGCATTCTTGGTGCAGGGGTGTAGTCCATAGGTGGGATTTGCTTTGGTGGAATCAGATCCTGGTCCCAACAAACAAAATAAATGTCCCCATCTAAATCGCTCCCGGAACATTCATTGGGATGGGGTCTGCAATTCAATCAACTGAAGTTAGGAACAATCATCAAAGAAGAAATCTAGTACAAATTAAACAAATTTTTGAATATCATGTAAAAAAATAAGTGAATGATGAATGAGGCAAAATGTAAAGTGCATTTGAAGAATGAGGACAACAATGACATGCTATACTGCCAGATATATCGCCTCGGAGTAGAAAGTTCTTGGCTCTAGGTAAAAAAAAACCCATCATTCCTTCCTAGTTTCAATGCTCTTAAGGCATGAGCTAGCAGCAAACCAAACTACTCCCTCCATCCCTTTTTAAATGACCACTATAGGAATAATTCCAATTTCAAACCCCTAAAAAACATATTTCTCGACATAATTTTTAAATTTTTTTATACCATATTAAAGTGCTCATTGAGTACTTTAATAGCACTTCAATTTGGTGCAAAAAAAAAAAAATTAAAAACATTATATGAAAGTACATTTTTTAATGTCCACAAAAATGCACGTTTCTCAAAGGAATCATTACTAAACGGGATGGGCCAGCATAAATTGGTTTCAGAATATATTACATTCGTTTTATGAGAAGAGATCTAACGTTTGCATATGGACTAATCAAATGGTACAAGTACTATAGTACCACGAGATATGTGACTAACAAGTGCTGTCAAACATTCACCAAGCAACCATATTTTGTAATTCAAGGTATGTTGACGACCCCAAAACTATACATCAAATGCTCCATGGCACATTCCAAACAACAATTTTCTTCGGTACACTAAAAATGGAATATTGTGTCCCAGAGTCCTTGGACAAATACTCAAAAACATACACCCAGAACCCGTACACAAGTGCATGCAACTTAGGTTCTAATTGTAAGGGCATGAATGAAGACCAATAAAGGAGTAAAATAATCTTCAGACTATTCCATAAAGTTCGTACAATGAATGTAAGAAACGCAAACAAGAAGTAAAAGCATTGCACCTACTGAAAAATAAGTAACTACAATACTACGTAACTAAAAATCTAGTCGAACTTGCGTCATAAATTTGTAAAACTTGCAAGTTTTTGGGAACACATATCTTTGAACTTACAGAATATCAACCTTGAACAATCTAAAGCAAGAAATTGTATTTTCGGACCTCAGTTTTAGCAGATTCTCCAATGAGATCAGAACTTTACCTCATTCCTTTCTGTGGAAAAACAACACAATCCACCATATGATGCAAAGCTGGCACATTAACAGCCCTTAGTACACGAATGTCGCCAGGGTGCAAGCAAGGGTTTTTAGCAACAAATACCTTCCCCACAACAATACGATGACCTTGATCTGAGTCATTGCCATAAAGCATAAGACGGGAATAACGAGCATGTCCAGCCCCAGAAATTTGCAGAAATACTTGCCCGTATTCCAATGTTTTGGTTTCATCTAGACATCCCATCATTGATCTTCCTCCTGGAACATAGACCCTTGTTTTAGTCCTTATTTTAAGCAATTTTGTTGCCCTGAATGTTTGCAGCATCATTGAGAGGAATGGTTCAGCATTAGGCTTATAGCCACCCAACAGCATTTCTTTGAGAATATTAGTATTCTCTCCGGGAGCCATCAACTCCAATGCCTCTTGTGCCCTTAATGGATCTATTAAGATGGTATCTAGTTGTTCAACTGCTTCCTGTTGCTTTTTTTCAAAGATGTTATCCATAACCCCTAGGGTAGACAAGAGAGTGATCAATTGGCGATTTAAGTAACAGGGCTGATGTTTGCTCCATGCCAAAACATCTAATGTTGTGTTTTCCGAGTCATATTTCAACATACTCTCTCTTAAGGATATCTTCATGGTCGATCCTGGGTCCACGGCAACAACTCCTTTGTACCCACCATACCGAATCTGAAAAGCAGATGGAATTGAATTTTTAATGCCACATTTCTCGGCCACACTGCAAGCAAAGTCGGCGGAAATTTTCCCAATTCCATCGGAAAAAACATATTTGATACCATTCCTCACACATTCTACATCTGGGATCATTTCCCTTTCATGGCTACCAACACTCAAGGTTTCCCTAGAGGAACTAAAAGATTGACCAAGCCTGGCGGCATATCTAGCGACATTTCTAATCCGACGAAAATCACCCATCCCCTTTCTTATATCAGCAGCAGTAAGTCCAGCTCTTGAAGCAAACATCCATGCAGAGTTTTCCCGTAACTGACTTGACGAAAAGGCAAGAAAATCAAACTTCTTATCTCCAATCACAATGCCATCTCGAAGAATCGACAGTATCCTCCTATAAATACCAGTTCTTCTTTCCTCAATTGAAAAAGCTACCCGTGGTGATAAATCTGTGGAAAACAATTTACCCAATTCCTCATCAACAAAAGAAACCCGGAGAAAATTATCGATATCCTCAGGGTATTGGCGTAATACTCGATTAGACATATTAACCTCTGGTCCGCAAAAATACACTTTGCATGGGGTTATTTGAACCCTACGTACGTACACCAATCCATCATCCAAAGTTATAGCAGGTGTTTTAGGAAGTTTGATGTATTTTTTATATTGCTCACCAAGCCACGTAACAGGTTCATAGCAACATTCCCTCAAATGATACAACTTCTCTAGGGCATCTTCTATACATGTGATGTGAATTTTTCGGGGATCAACCGACCTAAAGAAGTTGATGTCAAGTGTGGGCCCGGAAAGACACCCTTGTTGAACCAACATGCAGATCTTGAACAATATTCTATATGGCAGTTCAAGTCCATGAGCTGGACCGACAATGGGCACTAGATCCAAATTGCGAGAAAAGGAGGAACCACTTTTCAGAATGAACGGCCTTTCACTTTCCTTAAAATAAGGAAAATATTCACTGAAGTTCAGAAGTTTAACACCATATGAAATCCCTAAACACAAAGCAGATGATTGGCCAATGGAATTTGATGGAGTAAAATCAGTTGCCCTAACCCAATTTTCTTCGGGAGTTTCCTTAAAATAGCTAAGACAAGATTCTGCACATTTCTTGTAGATCCGAGGAGCACCAAGCAGCTAGCATACAAAAATGCAAAAAATAAGCATTATTGGAATTTATACGAAATAAAACGAGTTGAATTGTGCCGCAGTAATCAAACAGTAATTTCCCCATGAAGGACATGGTATAAAATGAATTGATAAAAGCAATACCAAACAAAGAACCAGAACTAGAGCAATCTTCCCACAAAGAAGCTAATTTTATTGCTAATTCTTTTTCTCCGTTGTCTGTGCACATAATCCAGTTGGCATAATTGGATTATACCAAAAAATAATAATAATAATAGAAACGAGTGCATTCTCAAGGAGCCAATTGACTCCCCAAATCTACAAGATATGCATGTGCTAGGTTCCTATTAATGTGGCAAGTGACTAGTTCCTAAACTATTTACAAACATGGGGTTTAGTTCATTCAACAATTATTCAAATTTATTGAGAGTCCCTGCTAAGGTAAAGGGAGAAAAAAACATGTATATTTCACTTTCTGATTGGTATGATAGGTATTCTTAAGGGGAGTCAAACTTGTCTAGGTCAGGGGCATAAGACCTAAGCCATTGCAGTGCCATCCAGGGAACAACACCCACATTTAATATATCTAAAATTATTCAAGCTGATTTACCAAAAAAAAAAAAAAAGAACAAAATTCAAATTCTACTATACCCTTTTTTTTTTTTTTTGAAAATAAATTCTACTATACTCAGACTACCTATTTGGCTATTTCCATCACTATAGTATAAGGGCTTAGACCAGATTATACAAATGCAAGTAGGATTGGTTCATTTCACTCATTTTATGTTCTGATTTTATGGGCCCTCTAAGTTTAATATACTAAGCTAAACGAATATATGATACCGAGAAAAAGCAACTTGTTTTCAATATGATAAATGGAACTCAAGTCTATTTAGGGAGTGATTTCAACACTCAACTTAAGCTTCCCAAATCCTTCTTCTTCTTTTTTTTTTTGGTGTTTGAGCCTGTCACGAAGATAAAGCGAGAGGCTAAAAGTGGACAGCTAATAACATTTCATGTGTTCATAACATGTCATCACTAAACCTGAATTAGCAGAAACTTTGACGTTTGACCACGGGGACGATGTAGCTCTATCTGCCAAATGTTCTCATAAAATAGCTCAAGCTTGTAGTCAACACAACGATCGGACAGGAAGAAGTACAATTTTCTTAGTCCCAGCCCAAATTTTACAGAGATATCTTCCCTTTCCCAGAGCACTGAAAACTTGTCTTTTGAGATCTGACATCCCAAATATAGAGTTATGCTTTCCATGTCATGTACGTAAAGCTTTGGGTTTTGTACTAAATCAAAGTCCTTCGCGTAAGCCTTCAAATAAGATGATCCATAATACAACCTTTGCGCAGCCAAGGAGATAATCTGATCAGCATATCTGGCACTTTCGAATTGAACAATGGCATACACTCTTGACCCTGATTTTTGGGGCTTCCTAACCTCTAAAGCATAAACTGTTCCCCTGCCTGTGTATCGCTCTAAGAATTCCTTAACTGTGTCCCCAGTCACAAGGTGAGGAAACCCAGACAACTGAATTGTCTTACCCATCAAGTCCAGGTGACTCTATCTGTAGTATCATCATTACAATAGATAAACAACTATTGAAAACAAATAAACGAAATGAAAATGACAGGATGTGAAAGAAAACTTTAAAGAAAATAACTCCACTAGAGTCCATAGAGCATAAGAATTATCACATATTTGTCAATGTTCTCAATCATCATGTTCTTTTGATGGTTTTGTTAAATAACAATTAGTCTCAAAAGACCAAGTGTTGTGAAAGCCTGAGGAACACTTGCGGAGAAAAGGGCAATCAAGAAAGTGCAAGGGCATGCCTGATGGAAATAGAACTGGCATCTTTCAAAACAAATCCAAAATGAAAAATAATTCCCCATGTGTAACAAACATACTCAAAAGAAAATAATTAGCAATATATCTTAGCCTTGTAAGTTGTAACTTTTGTTTCTAGCACATGAACTAGAAAAGGAAGTATTGTCAATTATCATAACGTATTATTATAGAAACGGATTATTCATGTAAATATGCATTTTCCCTTGAGTTTTAGGTGCTCTTATTCCTTGGAATTGTTGCTATACTGGCATTGAAAACTCATCATCAAGAAGGATGGAACGTGTCATCTGTTGTTGTGGAGTATGTTAATTAATGGAATAAACTTCAAGTGAATGTAAGGTTTCCTAACTACTACCACTGCCACAAGATATTTAAGTAAACGGATTTTGCATTGTTACAACCTTTTCTTCATTTATTTCCTGTATTCTGCAATTTTCTTTATCAGCTTATTTTATACTTGTGCCAAATCTAGGCACAATAGTGTTTCTTAGCCCCCTTAGTGTAACAATCCATTTAATGAAGCTAGAAAACGGTTGTTTGATTGTAGTATATCTAATGTATTTCTATCCGAGGGATTTTATTACGCTCATATTCATAAAATAAGAAGCTTCGTTATTCAAGTAAATAGCTCTTCATCAAACCATAAGATGGTGAGATTGTTTCCTATGTTGTGTCGTTTACAAGTAACAACTCTTCACCAGTTAATCTTGTTAGATCATCAATTATCAAGGTTTAAGATATTAGGAAATAGGTGGACGGTGCATTTAAAGCTCCCCAGCATTGCCCAGACGTGCAAACTTAGCTTGCACACAGCGAAGCAACCAAAAGAGCATAGAGAACAGAACCATACAATAAAGATCAAATGCAAAAGGCGAGACTCGAACCAAAGAGCTCCCCTAGTCTGAGCTCAGATTCCATCTAGATAACAAAATAACCAAAAGCATTAACAGTTAGGATATAGGTTTAACAATGCTTACCGTTGACACTATTTCATCTTAAATCCATTTCTCACAAAGAAATTCCTATTGGAGCATTTTTTTTTTTTTTGTCATTCCCTTCAACAACACGCCAATTTGTCATTTTCCTACAAGCCAGTGATCCAAAATTTTGTCCCCGACAAATCTTTTTTACTTCTTCAATCATTTAAATGCACTGTGATCACTAATAATTCTAAGGGTCAAAACAAGTAAACATAACCTCTGTCAACCGAGTTTAATGAAAACAAAAGAGGAGAAATACTGAACCAAGTTCACCGCCATTTCTAGGTAAAACCTAGTAAAAAGAAATCATACTATAAAGAAAATAACAGATGAAACTAAAAGTTGAAAAGTCACAGAAAATCATTACACATGTAATAACATCTCAGGTCTGCACATTCAATACATACATGAAATATCAGGAGCACCTAGCTCACAATCGGCAACATGAAAATTCTCAAGTAGACTTTTCAAGCAATGATGGATTCCATACACAAGGGTCATTTGGAGATCATGGTATCAATAATGAGTACGGTATCTATAAAGATTGCTGGAAGAAACTAAGAAAACAATGATCCGGATAGAAGGAAAGCTTTGATAAAAATATGATATGATGTAAAGCTCATAGTTGATATACTTGAGAGTGGTAACGCCAAGGGCTGCAAAATTTCGCGAGTAAAAAGATTATGTGTTTGTGCGAGAGATGTTCTGAGAGAAAATGCCAAAACAACAACAAAAACAGTATGGATGTATTCCCCAATTGATGGGCTATGAGCAGGGAGGACCAGAGACGGTCCAAACCTTTGACAATATATGTATGCAGTGGCAGATCTTAGAAAGTTATGAAATAACGGGCCCTTATGCCTGAATTAAGGGAAGGGACGTTGCACCGTTGAATCATACCCCCAAATCGAATAAGGAAGGCATCAAAAAGGCCAGACCTAGAGACAAGGAAAAAATGCCAAAAGTAATGCACAAGGAAAAAATGCCAAAAGTAATGCACAAGGAAACTGAATACAATTTTGTGCTCAATACCTTGCTTCCTTTGTACAAAATCCATGAGCATAAGTAATGCACAAGGAAAAAATGCCAAAAGCATCCAAAAAATATGTGATGGGTTACAAGAAAGGCATCCAATTTGTCAAGAGGAGCTGATCAAAAGCAACTAAAGGGAGCGAGTGATGAGAAAACTTTCCCGGAATCGATGAAGTGGTCAATTTTGATCTGCAAGATAAAAAGGAAAAGAAAATCTAGATAACTCAAAAAATAAAAGTAGGTGGAAAATGGAAGTAGAAAAAATAAGTAAAGAGTACTAATATAGACTAATGTACTAATTGAGCACGAATGCTCAGTTAGCGATACTATATACACAACTTTAAAACACAACTCCGGACAACTGGATTCGAAAGCGTCGCATAGACATGGGCCTGCATCCATCCAAAGATCATATAGTTCCCTACAAAGACAAACTCTCAACCTCTTCCGGGACAAGGATCCGAAAAATTTATGGTGCTTCAAGTTTGTTGTAGCCTTTTAGCTTCCTTGTAAATGGAAGGTATGGCTTCCTTAGTCTTGTATCTTGTTTGTGCCTTCAATAAAAATTTGGATTACCAACACAAAAAAAAAAAAAAAAGCGATCCCATTTTTTCATTCACCAGATCACAGAAATTGGGGATTGTTCCACCTGGTTTCTACGGCATGGTGAATCTGTCAATCACATCGTCAAGATTATGGCTCTGGAATTTATATTCTCAGTTTACTTTGACTATAGAAGTAGACAAAACAAGTCACAGATCACTTACTCCCTCCGTCCCAATTTAAATTTAAATGCTTCCCACAGTTATGAGTATTTTTTTAAAATTCTTATAGTTTTCATTTTATAATGTATTTTATATGCAATATGAATCTTATTTGATAGATCGCAATTAGTTCTATTAGACAAAATTTTTAAAAACTTTGAAAACCTTACCAATAAAAAGATATAGACGTTTGAAAATGACACAGATATACGTAGGGAACATTTAAAATGGGACGGAAGGAGTAGTTTATACCACATTCTATCCAGAGAGACACACACACAAACACAGAGGGAGAGAGAGAGTCTCACAAGATGATGCAGAGGGTGTGAGATCCCCTGTGCCCAAAACCCCTGTGCCGAGGGGTTTTGGGCCATTGGATCGTGTTTTCTGGTTTTTTTTTTTATTATTTTAATGTTTTTGGGTGATCCGACGGCCGAAAAGCCCTCGGCACAGAGGCACGGGCTTTTCCGGCACAGGGGATCTGGTCTCGATGCAGAGAGTCTCAATTGCTTCTACAGTCTCACAAGCAGAATCTGATGAAGCTGACACAGAGCAAAGGAAAACGATAGACATGTGTAATAAGTGAGTTGGAGAGTGACGAGAGAACATTCTTCCTCGGAATCTAGAGAGAGAAAGTTGACTAGGAATTGACGATCAAAGTGACATTGCCCTGTTTAAAAAAAGAAAATGAATGATTGGACGTCTATTTATGGCTTTCTTGGCGTCTTCTTGGGAACATGTATAATGATGGAGAGTAATGCTGCTATTCAAAAATGCTACTATCACATACACCCGGTCACATAACTCTCACATACACACACATGGGGTGAGTTTCACTCAGTGGAGTCTACTCACTCATGTGTGTGTATGTGAGAGTTATATGACTGGGTGTATGTGATAGTAACATTTTTGAATGATGGAAATGGTTTATTTTTGCAAAAAAAAAAAATTATCTTCTTTACCGATGCGGCTGGATTGGCACCACCTATCGTGGGGCTCTTTATGCAATTGTAGTACTCCCTCCGTCCGGATTTGTTGGTCCGTTTTGGGGATTCCAACTTTTTTTCCCATTACTTTTTGTCCACTACTTTTTGTGTAACTTTTCCATATTATAGCCTTTAACTTTTGAAAATGGACAAACATTTTCGGACTTGAAAAAGTATATTTGTGGACCAACAAATCCGGACGGAGGGAGTAATAATTTGAACTGTTCATCTTCTAGGATCTGCTAAATAATGCAGTCACGAAAGAAATCAATTAGATCAGACATTGATAAGTATGTCAAAAGTTTGAATTTTTAATTTAACAAATAGACATTCTAGATTCTGTCATTAATTTTTACAGACCTTTGAAAATGAACAGTTTAAATTATTACAATGTACACTCCATGAGACCCACAAAAGCCAATGGCACAAACCCACCACGGTTTGGAAGAGGTCGTTTTGAATAGTACTAGCCTTTGGACGTGTGAAAGAGTGAAGTTGCTTGTTTGTATTTCAATTCTTAGTTAATACTAGTACTAAAATTTATTCCATAAACTTGCTAGACAATGATAGAATACGTAGGGGTGTTTGGGCGAGATTCGCGAGCTTTGAATTCTAAATTTTGTGTTCATAGAATACGATTAATCTAGAGGTACCGACCGACGTCGAGGACCTCGTGTGAATCCTAAACAGTCATTTCGAACCGTTCATCCATCTCAAAATGAAATGGGGTGATTTTGGATCGAGCTCTTAGGGCCGTCTGATTGCATCGATTTTCGCGCGGGCCCACTCATAATTTGATTTTGAGATGGATGAATGGTTCGAGTTGGCATCCAAAGGGGGTCCCCGACGCCGTTCGGTACCCGGTCGGTACCAATAACAATAGTACATAGAATATTGAAGTGTTTTTCGTAGTTTTTAAAATGTATTTAGCCAAAAAGGCATTCAAAAAAGTGAAGCAGGGGGTGCTGCGCAGCAGGCTTTACGGGCCCATTTCGGAGCCGAGCCGGTACCGTTTCGACGATTAGAGACGTCCACCGCGTAGAGCTCGTTGATTATTATAATTGAACCAAAAATTAACTCAACCGGATATCGTTAAGTGCCTCATCGGAACACAAATAAGTTGAAAAAAATGGTTTTAATGGTTTTCATCCAGTGTTTCAAGACATGTGTGTTCCCATTTTTTTTCAACTTATTTGTGTTCCGATGAAGCACTTAACGATATTCAATCGAGTTGATTTTTGGAACAGTTGTAGTACTCAACGAGCTCTACACGGTGGACGTCTCCGATCGTCGAAAATGTGCTGGTTTGGCGCCAAATGGCCCGCACAGAGCACAGGGCTGCGCAGCACCTCCCCCGGTTCGTTTAAAAACAGGGTCACAATCTGAAAAGTAGGTCCAGGGTTTTTATTCTCTCCGTCCCGAATTGCTTATTCATTTACGCATATGCGTGTCATTTTTCAATTGCTTATATCTTTCAATCTATAATATTTTTTACAATTTTGAATTGTTTTGAGGTGTTATGAGGAGTGAAAGTGGACAAAACATTTGGGACGGAGGGAGCAATTCTCATTCTGAATGCTCAAGTTTTACTTACTATTTTGCCCTTCACCTTTTAAATAAAATTCATAACTACCAAAGCATCATATATACGTATAACATATTTACACTACTTAGATACATAGTCATTTATATGTTATATGTGTACTTAAATGTTTTCATTTTGTTACATGGACTATTATACGTGGACTTATACATGTATTGAGCAACATATTCATTTATATATTCACTTCTATACGTATTGTATTATACTTATATTTAAAGATTGTCCATAATTGATAGAAGCTTAAAGGTGACCATTTAAGATCCCCAACCTATCTTTTTCTTTTTTTAAGACCATGTTCGTGCTACTTGGATGCTTACCACATGTTGTTTGTATTTCAGGGGTTAAAGACCAATTGTAGCGGAATTGGAGCTAAACGACCAAGTTGAGAACATTTGAGAGTGAGCAAGGAGTGATGAGTGAGGCTCGCAGGCAAAAAAAAGAATTACTGTAATCTAACCGTTGCACCTCAGACCCAATCGGACAAGTCAAGATTCAAGCTCTCTACTTTATTTTCCAAGCCATGTGTCCAGTCCATCCAACTAGACGAGATTAGATCCAACTGGACAAGCCAAAATTCAAGCTCTTTCTATCCAATGTGTCCAGTCCATCCAATTAGATGGACTGCACCATCCAACCGGACTTATCCAGCTGACTTCAACTACTTTTGCTGACTTTTTGAAGCCTGGGGAACCAATTCCAGATTTTAACACCTTGCCTAGGAACTACTTAGAGTTGCTTCAAGGCTAAGCAAAAGGAGAAAAAGAAGGAGAAAGCAATGAAGAACAAGAAAAGGAGGGGAATAAAAGCAAGGATGAGTTCTTACCCGAAGAACTTGAAGTCACCCCTTTTCATGTCCAGCTAAACTTCGGTTCTAGGGTCAAATGAAAATTTCTTTCCAAGTAGCATCATGAGTTTTGTATGGATTTATGAATACTCTTTTGAATTTTGGTTGTATGAATTTAAGGATGCTTTCATTTACTGAATGATTTGAATATTTTCTTTTTCATGTTATCAATTGTGTTTCTATTTACACTCGTCCTCCCGCACGCGCACTATGTGACTTAGCATAGTATTAGTACTAACGTAATGCTCTTTTCAAGCCATTTCACTTCCAACTGCAAAATAACTGCAGAAAAATCTACTCCTTGTATCTCTCTCAAGATAACATGCTGCTAGTTTTGGGATTCATTAGCACAACTTTCTCATCATGGTCAAATGTCAAGTCCCAATCTCACACCAAAGTACCACACACATTGCATTTACATAGAGCAGACCGATAATTAAAAACTAGATACACATGATACTAAAGTTTCTAACCCATGCCGAAATTTCTAACTCAAACGCACTCCATACTTGAGCTTATCTTCAAGCGAGGACAGATCGTGAGCCCTTCTAATGCTCGACTTGTTCCTCTTGATATGCATCAATTTATCATACACACACCACGGAAAACTAATGAAATGCTCCCGTTTCATTCCCACATTGTAGCTACCCCAATAGCTATGATGATAGGTAACATAGTACCAAGCTGAGGCTTTGGCATATATATCAGCATTTTCATCATCTTTGAACCATGTCCTAGCTTCTTTCCTCAAGGACTTAACAGCCAATCCAACGTCTTTTGCATCTTTTCTGCGGTTGAAAGATTTTGACATTTTCATGATACTGCCGCCAAGTATTTCAGCTTCAGTTTTAATCCCGTAGTAATCCATCAAGTTTCCCAATTTGTAATCGTATTCAGTTTTGCAATCAAAAGCTTCCTCTAAGTAATCCTCAAAACCATCCACTTCCATATCGAAGTCGTATGCTGTCCAGGCCAATTCCCAGGTGAAGGATTCGATGGAGTGTGGGGCTATGTCTTTCACTGCTCGGAAAAGCTTCCCGATCACACTCTCCGATCTGTAACATGTTTTGTCTGGTTTTTCCATGAAATCTGGATAGTCTTGGACCCGTAGATCTCGTGGTATCTCGGCGGAGACTCCGGTCTTTGGGAAATCAACTGCAATTGAGAATAGCTTCGCGAGTTTTAAACAAGGATCGCTCATTGCTTTACCAGGTTCCCTATCAGCAAAAACTGTATGGGCATTCGAGATGATTCCCAAACTGTCATTCACTATGTAGTTGGCAAAATACTCTACAACTTCCTGCAGTGCAAATGCAAGTAACAATGTAATCGGTTGGAAGCAGTTATTGTGAATGGAAGGAGGTGAACAGTTATTTGAATTCACACAGGAAACAAGGTTTATGCAGTGCTTACTAGTTTTGGTATACTGTCGATTTGACTTGTTTATTCCCTGTCATTTTTTCGTGTCCGTAATTTAGTTTCGAATTGTTGTTGCGCATTTTATACCCATACAAAGTTTTCCTAGGTTCTACTAATTAAAAGTTGAAGTTCTAACTTGAAGTCAAGGTTTAACAAATTTCTGTAACTAAAGCAGAAAGCTCAAAAATCGCGTCTAATCATTTTATGACTCCTTACCTCAAATATGCAAGATTATGTTAACCACATTTATGTACGCTCAAGATGCTAAAGGCACCACAATCCTAACAGCCATCACATGTATTCCTCCAGCCAGAAAAAGCAAGACAATGAAGCCCAGAACAGAGAAAAGTTCCTTCAAGTAAAACTTACTGATCGTTATTCGTCAATTATGCATGTCATGTATCATAAACAACTCAAACATATTACAAATACAGCACCATTAACAATTACTTCCATGCCATGAGTGGTGTCCATGGAAAAAGAAAATTGGATGGCTGGATGAAAGTACCTTTGGGAAGTGTGTCAGCATATGGTACTGTGCATCCTCTGATTGTTTGTGTTTATTTACTGAATTATCATTACAAACACAGAAACACGATTCACCATATGAACATGTGACAAGTAATACCTCCATTGAAACATCGTGATCCAACTGCGTCCTTAGTGCAGGGGTGTAGTCCATAGGTGGGATTTGCAGTGGTGGAATCAGATCCTGGTCCCAACAAACAAAATAAATGTCCCCATCTAAATCGTTCCCTGAACATTCATCCGGATGGGGTCTGCAATTTGATCAACTAAAGTGAGGAACAATTATCAACGAAGAAATCTAGTATAAATTAAACAGATTTTTGAATATCATGCAAAAAAATTAAGTGAACGGTGCATGAGGCAAAATGTGAAGTGCATTTGAAGAACAAGGACAATAAGGAATACTGCCAGCCATATCGCTTAGGTGGAGAAAGTTCATGGCTCTAGGTAAAAAAAAAAAAAAGTTTCCTTCCTTCCTAGTTTCGATGTTTTTAAGGCATGAGCTACCAGCAAAGCAAAGATTAGCTGTCTTTTAACTGGCTGTTCTTCTTTGTCAACGCTACTAAGGACCTATAGGTTCGCCTACTTGACTTATGAAAGATAATGAGAATGGGTTATTCAAAAAGGAAAAGGCGCTACTACGGGATGGGCCAGCGTAAACTGGTTTCAGGATATATTACATTTGTTTTATGAGATACCAACGTTTGTATATGGACTAATCAAATGCTACAAGTCCCCAAAACTATACATGAAATGCTCCATGCACATTGTCAACAACATATTATCACATTTTCCTCATCCACAAGGTACATTAAAAATGGAATATCGTGTCCCAGAGTCCTTGGACACTGTTAGAGCTAGGCTTTCAGAGGTTGTTAATTGGTTGCCCCGTTGTTTGGGGCACCTTGTTTCGTTGTTTGTTGTGAACCTTATGTTATGGATTCGTCGTTTACCTCTCCACATGTGGGTTAGGGGCCACCTGTGTGGGGGAGTATTAGAGCTTGTCCCACATTGGTTAATTATAACCTCCAAAACTAGTATATGAGCCTGGGCGGCCTCTCCACTCATAGCCAATTGGTTTTGAGTTGAATGCTTAAACTTAAGCTAGGTTTTCGGAGGCTTTTGGACAAGACGCTTTGTCGTTGATGGTTGGTTCCCACTTTTTTTGTCGTTTGTTTATCTCACCACGTGCAAGTAAGGGGTTGCATGCGCGGAGGAATATTAGAGCTTGTCCCACCTCCAAAACCAGTATATGATCCTGGCGGCCTCTCCATTCATTGCCAAGTGGTTTTGATTTGGATGCTTTAACAAACACATAGTCAACAACATACACCTAGAATCCGTACACATGGGCATGCAACATAGGTTCTAATAAGGGCATGAATGAAGACCAATAAAGGAGTATTCCGTGAGCATAAACTTACAATGAATGTGAGAAACACAAACAAGAAGTACAAACATTGCACCTACTGAAAAATAAGCAGCTATATTACTACCTAACTAAAAATCTAGTCAAACTTGCTTCAAAAATTTGTAAAACTTGCAAGTTTTTGGGAACACATATCTTTAAACTTACAGAATATCAAACTTGAACAATCTAAAGCAAGAAATTGTAGTTTAGGACCTCAGTTTTAAGAGATTCTACAATGAGATCAGAACTTTACCTCATTCCTTTCTGTGGAAAAACAACACAATCCACCATATGACACAAAGCTGGCACATTAACAGCCCTTAGTACACGAATGTCACCCGGGTGCAAGCAAGGGTTTTTAGCAACAAATACCTTCCCCACAACAATACGATGACCTTGATCTGAGTCATTGCCATAAAGCATAAGACGGGAATTATCATAAGAACGAGCATGTCCAGCCCCAGAAATTTGCAGAAATACTTGCCCGTATTCCAATGTTTTGGTTTCATCTAGACATCCCATCATTGATCTTCCTCCTGGAACATAGACCCTTGTTTTAGTCCTTATTTCAAGCAATTTTGTTGCCCTAAATGTTTGCAGCATCATTGAGAGGAATGGTTCAGCATCAGGCTTATAGCCACCCAACAACATTTCTTTGAGAATGTTAGTATTCTCTCCAGGAGCCATCAACTCCAATGCCTCTTGTGCCTTTGACGGATCTGTTAAGATGCTATCTAGTTGTTCCACTGCTTCCTTTTGCTTTTTTTGGAAGATGTTATCCATAACCCCCAGGGTAGACAAGAGAGTGATCAATTGGCGATTTAAGTAACAAGGTTGATATTTGCTCCATGCCAAAACATCTAATTTTGTGTTTTCCGAGTCATATTTCAACATACTCTCCCTTAAGGATATTTTCATGGTTGATGTTGGGTCCACGGCAACAACTCCTTTGTACCCGGCGTACCGAATTTGAAAAGCAGATGGAATTGAATTTTTAATGCCACATTTCTTGGCCACACGGCGAGCAAAGTTGGCAGAAATTTTCCCAATTCCATCAGAGAAAACATATCTGATACCATTACTCACAATCGCTACATCCGGGATCATTTCCCTTTCATGCCTACCAACACTCAAAGTTTCCCTAGAGGAACTAAAAGATTGACCAAGCCTAGTGGCATATTTTGCCACATTTCTAATCTGACGAAAATCACCCATCCACTTTCTTATGTCAGCAACTGTAAGTCCAGCTCTTGAAGCAAACATCCATGCAGAGTTTTCGCGTAACTGACTTGATGAAAAGGCAAGAAAATCAAACTTCTTATCTCCAATCACAATGCCATCTTGAAGAGTCGACAAGATCCTCCTATAAATACCAGTTCTTCTTTCCTCATTTGAAAAAGCTACCCGTGGTGATAATTCTGTGGAAAACAATTTACCCAATTCCTCGTCAACAAAAGAAACCCGGAGAAAATTATCAATATCCTCATGATAATGGCGTAATACTCGATTCGACATATTAACCTCTGGTCCGCAGAAATACACTTTGCATGGGGTTATTTGAACCCTATGTACGTACACCAACCCATCATCCAAAGTAATAGCAGGTGTTTTAGGAAGTTTGAGGTACTTTTGGTATTCCTCACCAAGCCATGCAACGGGTTTATAGCAACACTCCCTCAAATGATACAGCTTCTCTAGCGCATCTTCTATACATGTGATGTTAATTTTTCGGGGATCAACCAACCTAAAGAAATTGATGTCAAGTGTGGGCCCGGATAGACATCCTTGCTGAACCAATATGCAGATCTTGAACAATATCCTATATGGCAGTTCAAGTCCATGAGCTGGACCCACAATGGGAACTAGATCCAAATTACGAGAAAAGGAGGAACCAATCTCCAGATTGAATGGCCCTTTGCTTTCCTTAAAATAAGGAAAATATTTGCTAAAGTTCAGAAGTTTAACACCATATGAAAGCTTTAAACATAAGGCAGATGATTGGCCAATGGAATTTGATGGAGTAAAATCAGTTGCCCTAACCCAATTTTCTTGAGGAGTTTCCTTAAAATAGCTGAGACAAGATCCTGCACATTTCTTGTAGATCCGAGGAGCACCAAACAGCTAGCATACAGAAAGGAAAAAATAAGCATTATTGGAATTCATGAGAAATAAAATGAGTTGAAACGTGCAGCAGTGATAAAACAGTAATTTTCCCTTGAAGGGAAGGTAAAAAAATGAATTGACAAAAGCAATACTAAACAATGGAATGAGTGCCTTATCAAGGAGCCAATTGACTCCCCAAATGTGCAAGATATGCATGTGAATAGTTCCAAAACTATGTTCAAACACGGGGTTTAGTTCGTTATACAGTTGTACGAAATTATTTTGAGTTTTTGCTAGGGTAAAGGAAAAAAACATATATATTTCAATTTTTGATAGGTATGATAGGTATTTTTAAGGGGACTCAAACTTGTCTAGGTCGGGGGCATTTGACCTAAGCCATTGGAGTGTCCTCCAGGGAACAAAACCCACGATAAATATAATCTTAAGGTATTTCGATAAGACACAAATGGAATTCAAATGGTAATTTACTCAGACTACGAATTTCCATCACTATAGTATAAGGGCTTAAACCAGATTATACAAACATAAGTAGGACTGGTTCCTTTCACTCATTTTACGTTTTAATTTTTTTTGGGCCCTGTAAATCTAATTAAATAAGCTAAACAAGCACATGCTATTACCGATAAAATGCAAACTTGTTTTCAATATGCCTGTCAGCATAATATTGAGAAACATTATGTTACCATGTTTTCAAGATTATTTGATTATGTTACCATAGTCTAGATTTGATTTTGTTTCCATAGTTTAGGATATGATTATATTTCCATAATTTAGCGCTCCACTCTTGTATAAATCCAAGACCCTATGTACATGTTATTTCAATGGAAAACAATATATTTTTTCTCTTAGATTTGTAATAATGCCAATTGGAACTCAAGTCCATATAGGGAGTGAGTCCCAAAAAATCTTTTCTTTTTGGTCTTTGAGCCTATCACAGAGAGAAAGAAAGCGAGAGGCTAAAAGTGGAGGGCTAACAACATTTCCTGTGTCAATCATAAACATGTCACTAAACCTGAATTAGCAGAAACTTTTTTGACGTTCGACCACGTGGACAATGTAGCTCTATCTGCCAAATGTTCTCATAAAATAGCTCAAGCTTGTAGTCAACAGAAAGGTCGGACAGGAAGAAGTACAGTTTTCTTAGTCCCAACCCAAACTTTACAGAGATATCTTCCATTTCCCAGAGCACTGAAAACTTCTCTTTTGAGGTCTGACATCCAAAATATAGAGTTATGGTTTCCATGTCATGTACGTAGAGCTTTGGCTTTTGTATTAAATCAAAGTCCTTCGCGTAAGCCTTCAAATACGAAGATCCAAAATACAACCTTTGCGCAGCCAAGGAGATAATCTGATCAGCATATTCGGCACTTTCGAATTGAACAATGGCATACACTCTTGACCCTGACTTTTTGGGCTCCTTAACCTCTAAAGCATAAACTGTTCCCCTGCCCGTGTAATGCTCTAAGAATTCCTTAACTGTGTCCCCAGTCACAAGGTTAGGAAACCCAAACAAATGAATTGTCTTGCCCATCAAGTCCAGGTGACTTTATCTGCAGTATCATCATAACAATAGATAATCAAATATTGAAAACAAAGAAAAGAAAATGACTGGAAGTGAAAGCAAACTTTTAAGAAAATAATTCCTCTATGGCACATAGAAAGACAATGGGAAATGGAAGAAAACAACAAAAGGAACTAACTAGTTGGTTATGGGACACAACATTTAGACATAGGGTAATAAAAGGGTAAAACTTGGAAGTATAGTCAAATGAACAACGCAAATTATCAAAATTATCACATATTAGTCAATGTTCTTGATCATCGTTTTCTTTTGATGATTTTGTTGAATAACAGTCTCAAAAGATCAAGTGTTGTGAAAGAGTGAGGAACACTTGGGGGTCAAAGGCCTCTAGAGCCTATGGAAGCTTAAGTGGAAAGTGCAAGGGCATGCCTGATGGAAGTTGAACCCAAGTCTTTCAAAACATATCCAAAATGAAAAATAGTTCCCCATGTGCAACAAACAAAATCAAAAGAAAATAATTGGCAGTATATCTTAGCCTTGTAACTTTTGTTTCTAGTACATGAACTTAGAAAAGGAAGTATTGTAAACTATCATAACATTGGCTATGTTTGCATTGACAACTCATCATTAAGAAGGATGGAACGTGTTGTCGGTTGTTCTGGAGGATGTTTATTAATGGAATAAACTTCTCGACAAATGAATCTAACCTTTCCTTAACTACTACCGCTGCCACAAGATATTTAAGCAAACACCTTTTGCATGGTCATAACCTTTTTATACATTTGTTTCTTGTATTCTACAGTTGTCATATAGTTTCGCCCTTGACAAATCGTTTTTACTTCTTCAATCACTTAAATGCAATGTGATTACAAATATCTATAAGGGTCAATACAAGTAAATATAACCTCTGTCAACTGAGTTTAATGAAAGCAAATGAGGAGAAATACTAAAAGTATGTACAAAACCAAATTCACTGCCATTACTAGGTAAAACCTAGTAAAAGGAGATGAAACTAGAAGTTGAAAAGTCTTAGAAAATCGTTATACGTATAATAATAATAACTTCAGGAACACCTAGGTCGCAATATCGGCAACACGAAGAATTGTCAAGTAGACTTTTTACCACTGAAATAGCGGCCCCCTATACCTAAAGCAAGGGACGCTATACCTAAATTTGATGGACGTTATGCCGTAGAATCATGCCCCCATATCAAATCCGGAAGGCATAAAAAAGGCAAGGTCTAGAGACCCGTTTCAATTTTTGTGCTTATTACCTGGCTTCCTTCATTCAAAATCCAGAGCAACAAAAATATCAAAAAATTCAAAGCAACAAATGCCAAAAAATATGCCAAAAGCATCCAAAGAATATGTGAAACCTAGGACATGGGTAACAAAACAAGGCAACCATCTGTCAAGAGGAGCTGATGCTTGTATCCTTGTTCCTATTGATCTTTGTTTGAAAGGTTAATAAAATTTTTGATTATCAAAAAAAAAAAAAAAAGGAGCTGATCAAAAGCAACTAATAAAGGGAGCTGTGGTGATTGAAAAAAAATTTACACTAATTTTTAAGAATTCCAAGTTCGAACATGAAATTCAAAAAAATTACCACCCCACCTCATGCCGACCACTTCCGGGACCAAAAAAATTAGTGAAATATCACTAATTTTTAAAAATTCTAATTTTGAACATAAAAATTCAAAAAAAATCACTCCACCTCCGGCCGACCACATCTCTTGCCGACCACTTCCGGCGACCCAAAAAAATTAGCGACATGTCACTAATTTTAAAAAATTCTAATTTCGAACTAAAATTCAAAAAAATACCACCCCACCACTGGCAGACAACCACCCCACCTCTGGCCGACTACTTCCGGTGACCGAAAATCACTAATTTTTAAAAATTCTAATTTCAAACATAAAATTCAAAAAAATCACCACCCCACCTCTGGCTGACCACCACTCCACCTTTGGCCGACCACTTCCAGGACTAAAAAAATTAGTGAAATGTCACTAATTTTTAAAAATTCTAATTTCGAACATGAAATTCAAAAAAATCACCACCCCACCTTCGGCCGACCACTTTTGCGACCCAAAAAATTAGTGAAATGTCACTTAGATTTAAAAATTCTAATTTCAAACATTAAAAAAAAAAAAAAAAAAAAAACCACCCCACCTCTAGCCAACCACCACCCCACCTTTGGCTAACCACTTCCGACGGCCAAAAAAATTAGTGAAATGTCACTAATTTTTAAAAATTCTAGTTTTGAACATATAATTCAAAAAAATACCACCCCACCTCCGGCCGACCACCACCCAACCCATGGCCGACCACTTCTGCCGACCAAAAAAATTAGTGAAATATCACTAATTTTTAAAAATTCTAATTTTGAACATAAAATTAAAAAAAAAAAATCAACTCTTGCCTCCTGGCCGACCACCGCCCATCTCCGGTAGACCACTTCCGCCAACCCAAAAAATTAGTGTCATTTCACTAATTTTTAAAAGTTCTAATTTCGTATAAAGAATTAAAAAAAATGAACTCCTACCTCCCGCCGACCACCACTCTACCTCCGGTCAACCACTCCCAGTGATCCAAAAAATTAGCGAGATTTCACTAATATTTAAAAGTTATTAAAAAAAAAAAAGACATACAGTGTTGAAAGGATAAAATTTGTTGACTTTGTTACCTTAGCATGGAAAGGATTGTGGGAGGTCAAGAAAATTAGTGTGATTGTGGGAGGTCAAGAAAATTAGTGTGGTTCATCGGGACATTCTTTATTACCCAAAAATAAAATAAAAAAGGGTGCACGATCTCCAAAAGAGTAAAAATGCTCAAAAAGATTGGGATAGATATCACAAAATGATCAACCAATATTGGGATAGATATCCAATACTCCTATTAATGAGTACGAAGAGAATGTTCAAAATGTAGAATGCTACTCTCCCCGTCCCTATTTAAGTGTGTTACTTCGTAAATACAACTTATTAAAAAAAATCATCATTACACTTTTTACATCAACTTTTACCTCTACTTTAAACTTTTCATATCGACTTTACCTCTACTTTTACCTATTAACTCTTTACCCACTAATTTTTCAAAACGGTAAAATGATAATTGTACCAATTTTTACCCATTAACTTTTCAAAACACTCACTTATTAAGGGACAACCAAAAATAAAAATTTAAACACTAAAAAATAGACGGAGGGAGTGCCTTGAAAGTTATCAATGTTGATGTTCCAAAAAGCTTTTCTGTAGTTTGTACGCTTGGAACCCATTTAAGGTAACAGAAAGAGAATTCAAAAAGATAGTGGAGTGAGAGAGCTTCAAACTCGCGACCTAAGGATGCATCAAGACTAGTACAGACGCACAAGAGCCAACTGTGCTACAATCCCTGACAAATATTTTGCCCATCAATAGTATTAAATACTAGTATTACAGATACGCGATTTTTTTTTTTTGTACCTTTGCCCAGGGGTTGCCCAAGCCCGGGGCTTGCTGGGCTTACCCCTGAGCCGGCCCTGAATGGAAGCGGGGAAATGAAACAAGATAAAAACCGAGCATGAAGGCTATTGAATGAAGCTTCGATGGAGGATATGATCAGCGAGTCTGAGTCCTTTATGCAGATCTCGAGCTTCCAATGCCAAATTTGATACAATTACAATCACACAAATATCATAAAACACATCAAATAATATTAATAAGGAACATAACAAATGTATATTAGGTGGCCTAAATATGTACATCCGAGCACTTATCACACCTAAGCGGGTGAAAGAGCTAAACATAATTTGGTTGAGAATTTTGAAAAGAATATTTTGAGAAATATTTTTGAGATAGTGTTTGGATGAGTTTTTGGAAAAAGTAATAATTAGAGAGATGTGTAATAATTGGAGAGAGATAGAGAGAGAAATGAAAATAATGATTGGAGAGAGGGGTATGAGTAGAGAGAGAAATGTGATTAATGATTAGAAAGATGAGAGATGGGGAAAGAATCTTTTTGGAAATTTTTTTGGAAACGTGAAGTGAACACAGTGTTAAGTTGTTTCTCTTCCACCAATCTTCGGTATGGTTTACACTTTAAGGCTTAGTGACCAGATTGTTGGGAGAGATTTACACTTTGGCATGGCTTAGTGACAGCTCGCGACGTGATGACGAATCAATATTTTTGTTAAGCTAAGGCCTTGTTCCAGTGGAACTATCTTTTAAATTTTTTAGTTTTTTATTTATTTAATTTTTTTTTTTTTACGTTTGGTAGTTTTGTGTCAAACTTTTATGGATTATTGATTTGTCTTGATGTGAGAAGTAGGAAAATTTAAAAATTATGAGAATAACTCAAATTTTTTTGAGAAGTATCCAATAAAAAGTAAGGATTGCTTTGGCAGAAAAACAAATCTGTTTTTTTTTTTTTTTCCCTTTCTTTATTCAAAAAAATTTGCATTTGTTAGTTTTGTATCAATTTTTTGTGGTTTATTGGTTCTTTATACGTTTAGATTCCTCTCGTCGAGACGAACCAATAAACCATAAAAAATCAATGCAAACTAACAAATGCAAAAAAAATTTGAATTAAAAAAAAAATCAATTTGGGCTTTTTAGCCGAAGCAAACCTAAGTATTGAAAAACAATTGAAACTGTCGGTTTTGGGCTTTTGAGAATCCCAAACTAGGTCCCTCCAAACTAGCCTACTTTGTTATGGAGTAACTTAGGGCCTGTTTGGAACTTGAAGAAAATGGGGGAAATGAAAGGAAAATGAGAATTTCTCTCTCTTGGGTGTTTGGTTCCTGGTTTAGGGAGAGAAGGGGAAAAATGTAATGAAAACTGAGACGAAAAGTCTAGAAACAAGAAAGGGGGAAGAAAATAAGAGAGAAAGGGCGCCAACTACTGTTGTTCTTCCACTGTTCTCTCGTTGCAAAGGACTGCTCTGACTACTGTTCACCATCTTTAACGAAGGTCTTGGATTTCTAGGATGCAACAATCAACGAAGGTCTTGGGTTTCTGGTTGCAACGATGAGAAATGCAATCTTGGTTTTGATATGAGCTGTGAGTATCGATTGGGGTTTCTGATTTGAAGAAATTTGTAAGGAAGTTTGTTTAGAAAATTTGAGAAGATGATGTGTAGAATTTTTCAGCAATTTATTACATACATATATGTGTATATTTGCTGAGACTCATGCCCTGAGAATAAAATTGGTTACTTTTCTTTTCCATTTTCCTTTTAGATCCAAACAAGAGAAAGTATTTTTTTTCCTTATTTTCATCTCATTTTCTTTATACAACCAAACAAAAGAAAGAAACCATTTTCTTTATAATTTCTCTCTCAAATATTTTCTCTTCTTTTCCTTTCCCTTTCCCTTTCCACATGTTCCAAACAAACCCTTAGTTTGCCAAATAATTTTAGCAATTATTTTGATTTTAGCAAATAGTTTTTTTAATTTGGCAAAATCATAGTTTTTTTTTTTTTTTTTTGGTGAAAGAGAGAATTTCATTTCCAAGACAAGTTATTACAAACTACCGGAAACTAAGACAACAGAATGAAACAACATACATGCAGACGAGAAGAACATAAAACATAACCAAAACAAAAGAAGGATATAAATCCAGCGTGGGCTTGCTTCGGCAAAATCATAGTTGATTTTAGCAAAAGCTAGTTAACATTGCAAATGAGGAAATAATTTTAAGCAAACTCAGCCTTAAAACATTCGGAAGTTGGAACTCTCTTGTCAGTTCTGTGCAGTAGCTTGGCTGATGAGAATAACCACTACATTTATCTCCCCCTCCATCACAGTCGCCAAAAGGCCCTCACTCACGAGCAACCACCAAAACCTCTCTCTCTCTCTCTCTCGGAAGAAAGTTGACACGTACAGTGGCCGTGGTCTGACAATGGGTCAATTACGTACAATTCTGGAACTTGGTTTGAGGTAACTTATAAGCCGACCTAGATGGCTTATAATAGCACCACAATCAATTCTAGTTGAAACTCATCTCCATGCTTATAAATTGTAATTGATTGTATGACCTAGATGGCTAGATTCATAGTAAAACCGACCTCAATTATCAGAAGAAAATACAGGGGATGTTTTTTTTTATAACTTAGAGTCTTAGAAGCTCAGACCAAATGAGTTGATAGCACGTGGAGGTTTCAAACCTGAAAAAGTTAGCAAAGAGCACCATGCCAATCCTTGGGGTTGAAATACCGTCTTTTGTGCAGATAAGATTACTGTGGATGAAAGAACTAGGGGATCGGCATGCCTAAATTGACAGGAGATGGCGTGCTATAACAAGACACCAACTTTTTATAAGCTTAACTAAGCAAATAGCATTTTGACAATTTGGCAGTGTGGAATGGCGAACCATCTAGCCAATTCCAATAATTGAGTATCTTGGTTTGGCTCATCATTTGCTCTTTTTCATACTTGAATTAGCACACCTGAAGTTTTGATATGTCATAATATTTTGAGGATCTAATTTTGTGTCCTATGTTGCATTCGTTTCGGTACGTTGTTTTCGTGAAATACTCAGCGTGCAACTAATTCCATAACAGATACTCTAGAAGTTCAGAATTCAAGATATTTTTGGCTCATTTTGATGCAAAGAGGCATTAGGGACTACGAGTCTTACAAAATTTATTGCACACTAATTACAAACAAAACTTATTCCTCAAAGTTTGCTAACAATTTCTTCATACATCTTGCATGAACTTGTGAAGAGTTTATTCGCTATCACATTGAACCCTCTGTGATTCCGAGTCATAATCAAGAATGATTTCAGGCTTGCCGTGCCCTGTTTAAGAATCCAATCAGGTAGAGATCCTACTTCACACCGGCTAGTCAATTCATCTCCTGTGATTCCACTGAGTGATCATTCAACCATAATGGCTTTTCTAGGGCCTTACCTTTTAACTGATAATTTCTCTTGCATGAGATGGCCCTGCAAGTTTGTATGTAACTAGCATGCAAAGCAGAGTTAGTTTTGCAACTTTGCCAAGCTGTTGTGACTTTTTGATCTCATGGAGTACTCTTTTATCAGTTTTGAGAAGAAAGAATCATCTCTTTCCAGTAGCTTGGCTGGTGTGTCGAACTCCGCTACTCTTCCTGTTCACAGAGAAGAACTCATTAACATCAGAATCCAGTATTTTTGTGTGGAGTGTGTGTGTGTGTGTGTGTGCGTGTGTGTTTGTGTTTGTGTATGTGTTTGTGTTGTGCTTTTCATCTTCTACTTACCATCACTAAGGACCAATACAAGATCACTGTCTATGACAGTGTGGATTCTATGAGCTATTGTGACAATTGTTCGATCTTTGAACTCTTGACTGATAATTTTCTGTATCACTCCGTCTGTTGCAGAATCAACTGATGCTGTTGCTTCATCTAGAACGAGAATGCTGCTTCGCTTTAGCAAAGCCCTTCCAAGGCAGATTAACTGTCTTTGTCCCATGCTCCAATTTTCACCATTTTCGACCACTGAGATAACAGGTGTTATTTTTTGTGAGTAGAAAATATTTACGCATAAACCGGGATAACAGCATAAACTGTTGAATGTCTGACCTATAGAAGCTAGCTTCTCTTCCTTAGCTCGCACTAAACCACCCAGTTGACATCTGTCGAGAACCTGAGAGATCATAGATTTAAGTAAGAGAAATTCACAACTAAATTGAGATAAGGAAGAATTCATTTTAAATTGTCGTTCCCGTTTGGAAATTTCTGCTGAACTGTTTATAACTTATAAGTCGTATACTTGATCATTGGTGTCTTGTTGGCAGAAATCCAGCTTCTTAGTGGCACATAGTCCACGCTACTTACACGTTTACATTTTCTCCTTCTTAGACTATCAAATGTGAAAACTTCGCCTGGCTAGTGATTTTTTTTATTGAATCGGACATTGAAATGGGGTATCTAGCAGCCAGACCAATTTATTAGCTGTTAAGCACTAGAGTAGTTTGAATATAGCTGTTAAGCACTAGAGTTCCTAATATCAATGCAGTGGAGCTGATTTGCATCCGTATGAGAAATTCATAATACCAAATTGGTACTAATACTAGAAGAGCAATATATACCTCCCATATTTCGTTGTCAGAGTATTGCTCTAGTGGGTCAAGGTTTCCTCTGACTGTACCCTCAAACATAGTTGGGTCCTGTGGTATGATGCTAAGCCTTGATCTCAAATCATGAAGGCCTATGTTGGAAATATTGATACCGTCAATTATGATGCTTCCCTCACTTGGTTCCACGATCCGAAAAAGGGCCTGTATGAGGGTGGATTTCCCGCTTCCTGTCCTTCCTACAACACCAACTTTCTTCCTTCCAGGTAATGTGCATGTAATGTTTTTCAACACGGATGGCAGATGTTCAGCATAACGAATCTGAAAATGCAGGCATTTCATGTCCATCAGAAAAGTTGCAGATCAGAATAGGCATTCAGAACTGAAACTTCAATCTAGTAGGATAGTGGAATGAGTAAAATTTCACCAAGATTCCCAAAACCTGATTCTTTTGAAATTAAGTTTTATTGAATTATTCAGATTATTAGTTGAATAAGTTGACACGGAAACACGATTCAAGCTATAGCCTATCTGAGCTTGGTTTGATGTATGAGAATGACATCTTTCTGTAGTCTTACCTTCAAGTTTGTGAAACAAATTGTTCCAATTTCTGGCCAGTTGTTTGGCAGTCTGCAATTTTCACTCTCCAGAGGTGCTTCACTGGGAAGATTTGAATACTGAAGAATTCTTTCAACTGAAATAATTTTGTTTTCTGCATTACATATGTTCCATATAACTCCAGCTTGTAGAACATTGAGGTTTATTCCATAGGTTACCGCCAAGCCTGCAATGCCTGTAAAATATCGAATTTGTAGTCAATACCCTGTGAATGACTGATGTCTTGGATATTGATTAAGTAGAGTCAAGTAGACCACACAGGTGGTCTGGTCCAGCATTGGACGCATGTTCGCCTTGTGGAAGCCACTCTTTGTTTGGTACACCCATGGTCATTGTCTAAGCAAAAAAATTGTTGCGGTTTCTAAAACATAATTTCTCGGTTACTTATATGAAAACATCTATCTACCATGTGGCCAAAACAATTTAAACACAAACACGATTTTCTGGTACTCACTTGGATTGATAATTCCTTCTGGAAGGGTCACAAGTAAAACCAAAGAGAAGGCGAAAACGAAGTTAGACAACTGGTTCAATCTGAAAGAGAGCCATTCCATTGCTGATACATTATGGAACCATGACCTTGAGTGAATATCGATGAGGCAAAGATTTGCATCAGTGAAGCGGTCTTTTTGGTCAAAAGCACGGATTGTTGCTGCTCCTGACAGTGATTCTGAGAAGTGGTGGAGTACTGGAGCTAGTTGTATCCCTGCTAAACGGGCCAGTTCTCTTGCAGTTGGTGTGTAATATCTCTGCAATTATCAGCAATTTATATTAGATCACTGCATACAACATAGGATGTTCACATAAGGGCACACATCTGAAAGCCAGGTAAAGTGAGTAATTTGTTTTTACTCTTTGATTATTTTTTCTCCATTTAATCTGTCTTTGTTTTTTGATTTTTGTGTGTGTCTTTTTTTTAGAATTTGCAAGAACTGCAGCTTCTATTTTTATTATGAGAGTAGTGTTGTTAAAAGGCTGGATATATATAACTCATCTTTTATAGCACTACTACTTTCTTTCCAGAAATCCATTTTACTTGGATAATAGAAACAGATGGTGGAAGAAGTATCTTACCTGGTACCATATACAGATTGCTGTTACTGGAATGAAGATGGCAAATACTTCCCATGCTACTTGTGACATGACAGCAATGGTCCCCAGAAGCTGAATTATTGAAAAAGCACACCACCCCATTCTTTGTGCCATCTCCAAGTCTAGTACACTTTGGTCTGTAGATGTCTGGAAGCAAAATATTTAGATCTTATGAGTCTTGAGTAAATTTATTTTTGAGATTTAGAGGAGCATAATGCATAGATGACCAAAGAAACAAGTGCATTGAAATGTACTTTATTTATATTCAAATGCTGGCTTGTCCAAACGAATGAGAAATTTTGATATCGCGGCTTGATCTTCACCTTGAAAGCTGTGAAATGAAAGCTATTTTTTGTTTGTTTGTTCTCTTTACAATTCAGTTTTTCTTTTTTTACTTCATCCTATGATTCTTTGTATGTGATGACAAACGTGAGAAGAATTAGAAAGCAATTTATTATTTTTGTAATTGACGTTATGGAGGACTGGATGTTGGCTCTATAGCTCGAAAAAGTATTTACCATTTGATGGCACAATGGGACTTTTGATATATCAGCAATTTTATATTTACAGGTTCAAACTTTTGAATGTAAGAGTAAATCTTGATTCCTGTGGCTTGTGGGTGCCATACCTAGACACTAGGAGTCTTTGAATATTCTTGACTCGAAGTTGAGCCAGTGATGTTTCTGCTGTTGTTGAATGTTTCCCCTGAAATTTGTACGAACTTACTCTGATGGAATTTTTCAACGATTCAAATACTATATTTATACCACACAGTTACATTCTTTCCATTCTCATTGTGATCTAACTTCTCATATGCACTTCAGACATAGATCTTTGATGACAACATTTGTCAATTGTTGGCAAGTTTAAATTCCTAGTTTTCCAGCTTTTACATATTTTTCTTTCTTACTTCTAAGTTTTGGAGTAAATTATGTAGTTGTGCCTATAGTTTTGCTTCAGATGTTTATGCTATGCTTCCCAATTAACCAGGGAATATAACCCAATCCTATGATGCTATATCACTTAATGGGCATTCCAAACCTGTAACTCACCCGATTTAAGATTCTTCCAGTTGGGGTTGAATCAAAAAAAGACATTGGAGCGCGCAAGACACTATGCAGCATGTTGGTAAAAAGCTTCTGTGCTGTCAGAGATCCTGCTATTGCCACTAGCATGGCTCGAACTAGAACACAAAGTGAACTCCCAACAGCAAGAAGGGTATAGACTAGTAATATATACTTCATCCCTGCTATTGCTTCAGTGCCACCATCAGGAGGACAAGCCCAAGCCATCCAGTAATTACTTGTTATTTGTAGCACTTGGAATGTTGATTGAGCCAGAATAATGATCGGAACCAAGGCGCCACCCTTCACAATGGTCAGGTAAGACCAATAAACTTCTTTTCCTATGCTTCCTTTCTCTCTTTCTTCATCTTGCACTAATCGTCCGTCCTTTTCTGTTTTTTCTGCACACAGGTTCTGCTCTGATTCATGTTTGGTGTGTATGAGTTCTGTACTTGATGTGAGGTCTTCACTAGTGGAATCAGCATCAGGTACTTCCTTCTGAGTTTCTCTGCTTGAAGTTTCAACAGATAGGACAGATTCTAGAGCTTGGTTATGAGCCCCAACCAACAATTCGAATCCGATATTTTGTTTCATAAGTTCTTCAAATGTTCCAGCTTGTGCAATTC
The DNA here is from genome assembly GCA_963854785.1 of Vaccinium vitis-idaea. Lineage (NCBI taxonomy): Eukaryota > Viridiplantae > Streptophyta > Magnoliopsida > Ericales > Ericaceae > Vaccinium > Vaccinium vitis-idaea. Next base: position 5,561,569 of record OY978223.1, on the reverse strand, counting down.
TTCCATTTTGCATCACCTGCACAGGTTTTTAGCTATAATGCGACACCATCTCATTATCGGGTTAAACTTCAATTGTTAATTTATCCCCATATCTTCATTAAGGATATGTTGCACTATTTGATCATGTGGAGATTCGTATTTAGATTAGTCTTAAAATTGCTTGCCTTGGCAAGAGTTGTCAATTTTTTTAACAGCATAGCTTCATTTTCCAATGTTTATCTTGTGATTGCACTAAACTGTGTTTGGATCTTGGCTTTGTGGAGGACTGGAGGGAAAAGTAAAGTGTGAGGGATTCGAATCCATCAATTTCTTTTCCCTCCAAACTTTCGAGATCCGAACACAGCCTAAAAGTTCAAAACAGTGTTGCCAACAACCAGGCCCGGCCCTGTGTTTCGCGAGGCCCCAACCCTATTCTCAATTTGAGGCCCTTCATATATATATATAGAATAATGATCTATTGAGGACTCCCTTAGGATAAGAACGTGCGGACCTCACCATTCCGGATCAAATTTTGACGATCCGAACCGCTCAATGTTTTTAAAATGCATTTTTAAGGGTCCACGCGGAAAATCTTCAAAAAAAAATACCCGGAAGGGCTTGATCGGATCAGTTTTTGTTAAAAACGCTATATATAGCGTTTTTAACAAAAACTGATCCGATCAAGCCCTTCCGGGTATTTTTTTTTTGAAGATTTTCCGCGTGGACCTTGGAAAATGCATTTTAAAAACATTGAGCGGTTCGGATCGTCAAAATTTGATCCGGAAAGTCGAAAAATGGTGAGGTCCGCACGGAATTTGTGTTTGAGGGAGTCCTTAGTAGATCGGCTTCCTATATATATATAGAGTCCCGATCTAGTCCGGGAGTCCCGGATCCGGGACTCCACCTTCCCGATATTTTTTTGACGATCCGAACCGTCCAATGTGTTCAAAAGGTGTTTTCCAAGGCCCACGCGGGAAATCTTCAAAAAAAAACACCGGGAAGGGCTTGATCCAAGCGGTTTTCGCAAAACTGTAAATATGCAATTTTTGCGAAAAACTGCTTGGATCAAGCCCTTCCCGGTATTTTTTTTCGAAGATTTCCCGCGTGAGCCTTGGAAAACACCTTTTGAACACATTGGACAGCTCGGATCGTCAAAAAAATATCGGGAAAAGCATCAAAACGCTTCAATCCGGGAAATCCGGGATCCTTGATAGGATAATTCGTGTATATATATATATATATATATATATATATAGAATCATGATCTACTAAGGACTCCCTTAGGATAAGAGTTTGCGGACCTCACCATTCCGGATCAAATTTTGACATAGCGTTTTTGACAAAAACTGATCCGATCAAGCCCTTCCGGGTATTTTTTTTTGAAGATTTTCCGCGTGGACCCTTAAAAATGCATTTTAAAAACATTGAGCGGTTCGGATCGTCAAAATTTGATCCGGAAAGTCGAAAAATGGTGAGGTCCGCACCAAATTCTTGTTTGAGGGAGTCCTCAATAGATCATGATCCTATATATATATATATATATATATATATATATATATATATATATAATTTTTTTTTTTTTTATATATAAATTATTATTATTTTTTTATATATAAATTTTTTTTTTTTTTCTACGAGAAGGGGCCCCAAAAACCGGGGGGCCCCAGGCCCGGGCCTCCCCAGCCTGCCCACAGGGCCGGGCCTGCCAACAACTGCATCTTTAATTGACCAGTATGACCTCTCTTTTTTTACCAAACACTGAAAGGGATATTTGTTTGTCATTACATACCAGAATTAGGTCAGCTGCGGGAAGAAACTCGACTTGGTGGGTGACATAGAGTATAGTCTTGTCCTTAAGAATCCCCATCAAGCATTCCTGTGCATAGAATGTAGAAAATTAGTGCAAAAAGCAACGTAAGTTTGTTGGTTCAAGTAGTGGTGATAAATGAGACAGTCTTGGTTTGATATATTTTTCTCTTCTGATAAAATAAGACATATTTCAAATGTTTAACCTCTCTTGAACAGCTTTTCCAGATTTGCCAGGTTAGCGCTTTACTAATAACATAGAAAGGGGCAAGCCAAAACCTACTCTTAACAAGTTGCTGAGCTTGACTTTCGGGGTCAAGTTTTACTATATTTATTCTTTTCCAAGATTCTAGAAACTGACCTCAAAGAGTTGTGTGCCCGTGTGGGCATCCACGGCGCTGAAAGGGTCATCAAGTAGGTATATATCAGCATCCTGATAAACTGCTCGAGCAATTTGGATTCTTTGTTTTTGGCCTCCGCTCATATTTATCCCTCTCTCTCCAATCTCTGTCAAGTCACCAGCACCGAAAAGCTCGAAATCCTTTATCAAAGCACACGCCTTGGTTGTTCTTTCATACTTGGCATTATTGTAAGGATTCCCAAAGAGAATATTCTCTCTGACGTTCCCTGACAGTATCCATGGGGACTGGGGTACATAAGCCTTAGTACCACTGATTTTCACTGTGCCTGACACTTTCGTCATCTCTCCTAATATGCATGAGAGCAAACTGGATTTTCCTGATCCTACAGTGCCACAAATTGCCACCTTCATTCCTCTTTTGACTTCTAATCCTATTCCATCAAGAGTTGGGCTTCCTGATTCAGCATCCCAACAAAATGTTCCCCCCTGAATTTCAACATCACATTCTGTTTGATCTTGTGGAACAAATTCAACGACATTTGATTTAATTTCATCTTCTTGGAGGAAAGAAACTAATCTATCCGCGGAGACTTTGCTCTGCGCAATTACTGAGAGCAAATCCGGTAGGGTAAATATAGGGTCTTGTAGCATCCGAAATGTTGCCAATGCGGACAGGACTCGCCCATCTGTTAGAGGTATCCCCATTACAACACAAGCCCCAAAAGTTACCACAGAGATAAGTGTTGGTGTTCCCCATAAGATAAAAGTTGATACTGCTGTCAGTCTCAACAACTCCCATATGCAGTTGTATTCTGTTCTCCTCAGACTTTCTAGCTTGTGAAGATACTGATTATCCCACGCTTGGAGTTTGAGAATCTTAATGCTACGGAGAACTTCAGAAGTGGCTTTCATTCTTTCGTCCTTGGCCGCCATGATCTTAGACTGGTACCTTTTTTGAGCCTGTGTCATGGGTATGTTGATAGCCATCACTAGCAAAGTTGCAGCTAAGGCCACCAATGACCCTAGTCCCAGATTCGTATGTAGAATAAGTATAGCCAAGGAAATCTGTATGGGAAACTGCCAAATGCCGTTCAAGTACCAGATCAAGTCTGTGATCCGTTGAACATCCACACTCATGTAGTTCATCATCTCTCCACTAGTACGACTTTGGCGGGATTGGCTTGATAACAAGAGCCCCTTTTGGTAAATTTGAGATGTCAGAGAAGCTCTCAGCCGAAGGCCTAGTTGGCGAGCCCCAAATATCCACTGTCTCTGTGTTGTCGTCTCAACCACTTTGGCACCCAGAAAGCCTAGCGCAATGAGATACCCACTCGCTAAGCTTCTGTTTTTCTTTTGGTTAAGGAAATTTACGAAGTCGTTGATAAGGTATGGGCCCACATATGATGCCACTGCGCTTATTATTGCATAGAATGCATTAAGTGCTGCTTTCTTCCTGATGAAAACATATATCGCCTTGTAGAGAGATGGGTTTGTGGTTTGATCTCTCTTCTTGACATGGTTTAGGCTTTCATCAAAGGAATGTGAAAGAAATCGAGAAGAATCTCTGATGTCAATATCAGGGACTTCATCTCTATCAAGAGGCTTTTTTATCCCAACTGCAAACAAAGGATTCATCCAAGAGAAGGTAATGAGTTGAAATAGAGTGGCTTTTCCATATAGATTTGTGCTTTTGCTCTCTGAATGCTTCTCGTCGTTGTTGTTGAGAAGTGGTTCTGTAGTTCCATTTGGGGCATCAAAGACATTGCCCGTATTCCCTCGAATAGAAATACCCAATAGGCATGCGGATGCAAGAAGTCCAACGATTTCATCAAGATACACGAAGTTAATGGGAGTGTGGTGTGAAATAATGAAATGGGCTTCAAGAATTGTGCTGCCAAGGGACAGTAAGAAGGTACAGCTCCACCATGCTCTCAGAATCCACGGGTACTTTACGAGCTTTTTGTTGGGAATTTTGTAAAGTGTGAACAATGTAATTGCCCATATCACAACTTGCATGATTTCTGATGTAAGAACGGGGACTTTTGATTTGCATTGTGCCTCGCTTCTGTTTTGCAGCGTCGATAGCATTGTGATGTGAGTTCCCAGCACCAAAATGCAGCAAGCTATGCCTAGTTTGTAAGAGAGGCCAAATTTTACACCAACTGTGTATTTCTCTCCGGCTGTTATTTCTTTTTTTCTCCTGTGATTGCGGAAAGAGTCCACAGTATTCCACAAGAGGTGGAGAAACAGGATTCCGACGAACCCTAGCTGCAGAATTATGCTGGCTGTGTCCCAGAAGCACGGTGAGCTGAGCTGTGGCCATACTGATTGGAGCCAAGCATTCTTCAAATCTGTAACACATAACAAAAGAATATCAAGGGAGGTAGAAACTATTGCTTTTACTTTTAGACTCCAAATCACTATTTTTTTTTATGCCGGTGTCTACCAAACTTCTAATCTTGTGTTTGTTATGTGCATTTTCTGCCAGTTGCAAGGGAGAATTCATTAATACATGGAGTACACATAATACTGGAACTTCGTTTCGTCACAAACATTTGATTTCCAAGAAAAATCATTCGACATATCCAACAAGGATGAAATTAGGAGGAGGAAAATTAGAAATGGTAAGAGAATATACCCGGTGAATAAAGTGACCACACCCTCTCGTCACGAACATTTGATTTCCAAGAAAAATCGTTTGACATATCCAACAAGGATGTCATCTCAATTGATTCTCAATCTATGAGATTTCTAAATAAATTGAGGTTCTATGGAATTTGGGCGACTAGGGAGAATGCCGTTGCAAATATGAAAATGTTATAGTAACGAATCAACCGATACAAACATAAGAATCAAACAATTACTGGAAGAATCTCCTGCAAAAAACATTCGCCCCAGTGCCATCTTCGAAGATAAAAATCTAAACCAAAAAGGAAAAAAAGAAAAGAATAGATGAGAGCTACAAGTTTCTATCAAGAACGAGAAATGTACAATATTGTCAGTAGGAGGGAAACCGAACGAACGGTTGAGGACTTGGCGGTTTTGATTGTTGAGATATATCCTAAATATAGACTAGGATTTTGGAGTGTAAATAACTTAAAGAGAGGAGTCTATGTGTACAATTACGAAAAGATGGGACCTGGGTTTATGTCTGGATGTGGTTCGGGTTTAACTTACATTCCATAGTCTAGCCCAATATTAAAGCCTAAAACTCTTCATTCCAAGCTTGGCCCTTAATTTTTTGGACTCCAGTTTGGCCCAATTCCAAGCTTAAAACACTGTTGCCTCATCTTTTTTTTTTTTTTATCAGACATTTTGGACTTGGGGTTCCCGTAGGTCACTACATCCCCGTAGTGATCTCAATTGTGGACACTCTAAAATCTTCGTTGGGAATTGGAACAGTTCATTTTTCTAGGAATGTTGAGCACATTATGGGTACAAAAAATTACGATCATCTAAGATTGGTAGACAAACAATTAAGACAAATTTGTCTTACAATATATTCTTTGAATGATATTGGCCATCCATGTAAATGATCTACTCAATATTCACGACAAATTGTACGGTTCCAATCCCAAATACAGATTATAGAGTGCTCACAATTAATGTAATTCCGGGGATATATAGTGATTTAGGTCACTACGGATACCCCAAATCCAGACATTTTTTCCTCAACTGAATGAAGCTATTTTTTAACTAGTTTTATATGTGGGCATTCGTACAAATTATTAAGTAACCCCAGTATAAAAAAAAAACAAAAATCCCTTATTTATCGGCTGTTGGCTGCTTATTGGTGCTTTTCAATTACTAATATTTTTTTTAGGTTTGCTAAGGCACTTATATTTTACCAACTATTGTATAAACTCTCTCACATGGGATATGTGGGACTTATCACTCATATATGGGTCCCGTGTATCCCATGTAAGAGTTTATGCAATTGTTAGTACAAGTGTTAGTGCCTCTATCTTTTCTCTTTTTTTTATTTTTTATTTATTTATTGAGACTACCACTTATTTGGAAATGGGAATTATTCTGCTGTCCTAATAATGACAACTGGTGCATTTAAACTTTTCATGGCATGAAAAAATGGTTGGTAGCACCGTTAAAAATCCTTTAGAAATGTAAATAATTGCCAAGAAATATTTTACAAAGACAAATACTTAAAAACAAAATTTAATGGAACAAGAAAAAGACTAAAGAAACAACCGAACAAGATTGTAACGCACTAGTCTTGTTGATCCCTTTTTTGGGGGGATTTGTGCGGCTTTTTTGCCGTTGCTTGTGATGTTCGTTTTGTCTTCAAGTTTGTGTGACAAATTAAAGTTTCTGTTTTCTGTTTGTGTCAAACACGACTTAGGATTTTTTTTTTATTACATATATTTCGATATATTTTTATATATTTTTAAATAATCACACTAACAGTTTATAATTTTTTTTATTTCTTTAATTTTTTGGTTTTGAGAAATATATAACATCGATCATACCCAACAGTTTAATCAATAAGCAAAAAGAAAATACCGTACCAGTTACCCCCCAAAAAAGTAACTTAGAAAAATATTTAAAAAAAAAATATATATATATATATATATATATATATATATATATATATATATATATATATATATATATTAAGTTCACTGATTGCAACTAAAACCTTGCAAATAATCATTTAGGAAAAAAGGAAATTTCGACCACAAAGCATGCAATTTCTTATTGTCGGGCGGATCCAAGGGGTGGTACGAAATGCTCGAGCCCCAGCACAACTTCAAATATTCTCGTTAGTCATACAAAATTTTCGGACTGATTTAGAAAAATTGTAGCTATAAGATTGGCCCTTGCAAGATTTATTTGATGCAATTATTTTCTTAAAATCAGTGAATACCAGTATATCTATGCATGTGGAAAAAACTTTCTATAGTCCTAAGTTATCTACTAACAATTTCTTGGTCGCGAGTGTGAAACACAAATTTAGACTTTCCAAGTAGCAATATATTAGTCCTATAATTTTTGTTATACTTATAAAAATACACGTAGTTCAGCCCCCGCTATATATGGATAAATCCTGTGTTCGTCAGGGATGTGAGGCCGGCCTGTAGCGAGCGTTTCTCACTACTACAAGGGTGTAGTAAGTAATAGAGACAGTTGATCTACGCAATCTGCTGCTTATAATTGTCATTTGTAATGCTCTTTCCTTTATTTCCACAATAAGCACCACACAGGAAAAAAAATTGGGTACCGAATGGGTACCACGCAAGGGCAGAGCCAGGACTATAATTTACCCTGGGCTAACCTAAACTTGTACATATGAATACGTAAATATTCAAAAGTACACAAAAGAAAAGTATTAAGAATAATAAAATTGAGTTGGGCTAGAGTTATTTCCTCTAGAATTTACATGGAAATATTTTAATTTTTTTTTCATTTCTAGACATCCACCTGGGCTACAGCCCAAGAATACCTCCGCCTTTGGTACCACATGGCCATGCCGAGCATGATCTCGGCCGTCCAAAAGTGTTTTGGACGGCCGAGATTGATTCCCTCTCTCTCCTCTCACCCAATCACTCTCTCTCCTTTTTTTCTCTCTCCTCTTCTGAACCGTTGGATCGCGTTTTAGATGGCTAAGATTGCTGAGTGGGTACCACGTGGGCAATACCCACTCGGCACTGAAAAATTTCTCACCACACAGAGAGAAATCAAAGATGAAAAAGGGACAAAAAAGTGTGTGGAAAGGATAATCTAGCTAGTTTCACAATTAAAAAATTGGTTTTTCATTTCATAATTTCAGCCGTAATATTATGCAAATATCAAAAAAAGAAAAAAGAAAAAAAGGAAGTTGAGTTTAGGAGGGGGGGAAGAAGAAGCTTACTGGTAGCCCAGGTGAAATTGACCATTGCGAATTCCATAAGTAGCTAGCTAGACAGAGTTCTCCTTCTCCAGCTTTATGTATAGCTTCAGATAGACTGACTCTCTTCTCTTTAGTTGAACTTTGGCGCAGAAATGTTTACCACAAATGCAAAATCTTGGAGACTTGGAGTGATGATATATAGGTGTGAGAGAGTGATTGAATTACAGAAAGCTTATAATTTGGCAAGACCTAATTTGTTGGAGGTGGTCATATTCCTCTCCTGTTTCGGCTCCACTCGGGACCATCACAAAACAACATTTACATCTACATACATGTATGTATATTTATATGGAGAGAGAGAGAGAGAGAGTCAGAGAGAGAGAGAGAGGAAATCACGTGAGGGTAATGTGAAACTGAAAAGCAAACAAAAGCGAAAAGCAAACAAACGCATTCCCGGTAACTCTGGTGTTGGTTGGTGGGTTTGCTCAACACATATGATATGATTAGTTAGGAGTCGATTTTTGGGGTTAGTCCGTAAGAAAGTAATTTTTTGTAAATCAATTTTTCCCAGCCTAGATTGTGATCTGCCTTTTGGATTAGTCGAGGCGAAGCTGGTCTGGACACCCCTGAATGTTTGAAATAATAAAAAAAAACCTTACATGAACGACTGAGTTGCCCATGTTTAATGACTTTGCTAAAAGTCATTTTTTCGGTTTTGACCTTATTCAATTTTTTTCACATTTGTTAGTTTTTTGTCAAACTTTTTGTGATTATTGGTTTGTCTCAATGAAAGGAATCGGAAAAATAAAAATTATGACATTTTCCCTTTGGGGTGGGAGGGAATTAAAGGACCAATAGTTTCCAAATGGGTAAAAGTCATTATTTTTTATTTCTTCAATTCCTCTCATTGAGATGAAGCAATAATCATCAAAAGTTCGACGCAAAACCAACAAATGGAAAAGAAATTTGAATAAAGACAAAATCGAAAAATGGTTTTTCAAAGTCACTAAAAATGGGAAGAGAAAATCTTATTTACGGCTACTCCGTAAATAAGATGTTAGCAGCACCCAATGATCTTTCTCCAGCTCAGGCAATAGACCCTAGACTCTAGAGGTAAAGCTGCAAATCGTTCAAAAGTTTCCAAGTGGGTCCCTTAGCAAAATGTTTTAGGTCAGTGTAACATCCCGAAGCCATCTTGTTTGGCTTTTAAAGTATATTTTTGAATTACCAATGCAGGTTGGTTCAAGTGGTTCGACAATTATTCCCCTTAAGCAAGGTCTCGAGTTCAAGTCTTGTGAATGGAGGAAACTTGCACTGGGAGAACTTTACCCCTTCGTGGGCCGACCTGGCTCGAACCGGATTTAGTCGGGGTCCAGTAGGCTTCCGGATACCGGTGGTTTAGACCAAAAATATATATATATATATATTTTATTTTTTATTTTTTAGACTTTTTTTCCAGAAATAATTTTTTTTCCCACCATTTCAACTTTCTCCTCTAATTACGTTTCCCCCCAATCATTAGTCACATTTGTCTCCCACTTATTACCCTTATCTCCAATCAGTATTCTAATTTTTCTCTCTATATCTTTCCACTTATTATCCTCTCTCTAATTAATACTCTTATTTCTTTATCCATTCATTACCCCAAAAACCATTTCAAAAAATCAAACCAAACACTATCTAAAAAATATATCTCAAATTTTTTTTCCTCAAAATGACCAACATTTATCATTATTATTGTTACTTAACTACAATTGAGCACGAGTTCTAACACGGAGCCATTTTAAACAGTCTGTTTGGATGTCGGAGATGAAGCCGGATTTCGAATCCAGGCCCCACCTCAAATTCGGTGTTTGAGTGAGTTTTTGTACGGGCGGATTTGGGAGGGGGAGAGATTGTATATCGGTATGAATGTTTTGTCACCGCTATAGAATACCAGTAGGAGTGTTTTCTAAGTTGGGTAGCCTTGTTGTGGTGTTTTCTGAGCTGCATAATTCGAAAATACCCGTACTGGTATCCGATTGAGCTAATATTTTATATGGACGTTTAAAATATTAAATAGGCATACCCTTATAAAAATCAGTTCTATCGAATATCAGTAACTGGTAGAAGTATTTTTTGAATTTTGAGAAGCTATCGTATACCATAGATTGAATGTTTTTCAAAAAATAAATTCGTGTTACAATTTTTAAATTTTTTTGCTAATAAAATTTGTATGATAAAAAAAAATATTTTCAACATTTGTAATTATTTGATACTTCACCTTTTGATAATTATTATTTTAAAGTTGAGAATGTATAATTTGGCATTGTGAGTGAAAGTGTTAAACCAAGAAAAATACTAATAGGGATGCAAATGACGAGGATCTCGGCTCATTTAGTTATCCAGTCGAGCTCGACAAGGGAGCGTGGGGCCATGTAATAAGGCAACTTATCACAGAGTTGTAGTAAGCTAATCCAACCGTCCATCTCGATAATAAATGCTCGGATTTTAATCCAAACAATGAACGACTTAGATTATTTGGACTAGTTTGGATTACATCCGAGCCATAAGGACCCCGTACACTCAACAAAGCTCAAATTGGCTCATCTCAACTCGTTTACAGTAGGTGCAGTACATTTCACAGCCAAAAAAATAATAATAATAAATTGGATGAGGGTACGTGGGCAACTGGGCATGTCCCATAGTAGGTGCAGTACATTTCACAGCCAAAAAAATAATAATAATAAATTGGATGAGGGTACGTGGGCAACTGGGCATGTCCCATGCCCATGCCCAGTTGAAATGGCATTATTGTAATTAAGGAAACCATCCGGCCTAAACGTACAGAATTCTACTTCAGTACCACTGAGTTTTGACAGTCATAATTAAAGAGGGAGAGGTTTTATCCGGTGTTTGTTAAAGCTGCTTTTGTCCTTGTTAATAGGGTCAATTTTGATGAGGTGTTGAAAAACTATTGGTTGCTGTAAGAACCTTATTCACGGAGCAGCCATGAATAAGTTTCTCTCAAATGGGAAACTCTAGTATTGATTTTTTTTTTTATACTCCTATATTATAAATGGGTGGTTCAGGCTAGCTTGTGCGCACCTCGACTAATCTCAGAATCTATCTATGTCCCGCCACACAACTCTAGTATTGATGTTCGTTTTACGTTTGTATTGGAATACGTTGGTGAGCAAAGAAAAGGGAACAGTTATCAAAACTATATAGCTCTTCAAGTAAAAATTCGATAAAATCCAAGGCAATTGCAAAGTGTGTTTTCACTCGACAGTTAAAAGCTGTTATCGAAAATTAACAGTACTAACAAAGTCATTTTTAGTGTCAATTTTGACAACAATTTTAGTGTTATCAAATCTATTACATCATTGTAGCGGGCCGAAATATAGTAGGTCAGAGGGGTCTCGGTGAGATAGCCCAAAAGGAGCATAGCCCAAATGTAGCTCCAAGCCCAGCAGTAGGGCGTAACGGGATAAACCGTCCGAGACGGTGTTATCCGAGACAATTCGGCATCTCGGCCGAGATGAACCCTGATCCGAACGAGTCATCCGAGACGGATCATATCCGAGATGGCTCGGAAGGAAATCTGAGATATCGGTGATGTCGTGCGTGACGTCACCCGAGGTGGTTAACGCGAGCAAAGGATTTGGGAAGGCGCATGCATGCTACAGTTGTTTCTACGTCATGGTGATGGCATCCGAGCCGTTAAGCTACGTGGCAGTGCCTCATTCGAGGACGCGTGCATGCAATGATAACAGATCTGGCTCGTGATGCACGGTGACGTCATCTGAGCCAGATTACGGATTTACCCTTGTACTTGGGGAGCCTATATAAAGGAAGAGGAGGAACCCGATTGAGGTACACAATACTTTCTCTCTCTACACATACATTTCTTCTGGTACTTCCTTCTCCGATTTCTCACTAGACCGTCGGAGTGCCTTCCCTGACCACATTCCGGCCAGGTTTGACACTAACGCTGGGTGTTACGTGTACAGGTGCACCTAGAGGCTCTTGCTCGTTGCTCACAAGGGTCAAGAAGAGCTCAAGAGGCACATCTGGAAAACAGGGCACCACAGTCATTTAGCCCAAAAAGATATACGGAAAAAAAAACGAGTTTAATCCATTGGTTTCATTAGAAGATAAGATAAAACTGGTACCAATTAATCAAAACAACATGCAATATTCCTTTACTTTTTCTTTTCTTTTTTTGACATTTTGACACTACTGCAAACTATAAATGGCTTTCACAAAGTTATTTTGGCACACCCCAACAGATGAACATAGTTGATTAACTTTGGAGAGAGCTGGATGGGGGTAGTGCTTTAAGATCATTTGTGCTATCCTACAGTAATAAAAGTACACTTTATGCAAATTGGTTTTAAGTTCGTGAGTGGTGCCTGAATTGCTGAAACAGTCCAAGTGAAGTGTACAATTCAATAAAATTCTTTCAAAAAAGTGTTCAATTAAGTTGGCTGCCGTGTCCCTTTTTGATGTATTTGGGTTTGTTCATCTCTTTCACGGTCAGGTGCCGTATTAATTCTTTCTTTTTTTTTATCGGCAAAGGAAGAATTTTATGAAACTCGACAAGGGTTCATCAAGGGAAAGGTAGATAAGTTAGGCTCAATACAAGGTGCCAACACGACACACAAGAACGAGGAACCTGTCCAGTAGTCTGTTGTGTATAAACTTGTCCTGAAAGTTGTTCCAAGTGAATCCCTCATAACCCTATCAATCCTCAAACACCCTTTTCAGAAATGGTTTTTATTACATTAAAAATCCCCTCCAATGCACCATCGTAGTAGAGAGTATGCTTTGATAAGTGTAACACGTGAATTGTACAGTAACTCACAAGGATTCAACCCTTTATGTGAAGGAAGTGTTTGTGAGTGGTAACTGCTTCTGGTAGAAAAAAATCCTTGTGCCATATGGAAATTAATCATCCAGAGGCCCATTTAGCTTTAGAAAAGACTCCTTTCATCTATAAGGTTCCCCAAAATTAGTAGTAATAATCAGTGTGGGGTGGTGTCCAACTCTCCTCTCCTCTCCTTGACTTTTCTTGTATGACTTTGACTGTGGCTAAACCTTCTTCCTTTGGCCCTACAAATCCAAGAACCGCATTAGTACCCAACTGGTTGAAGTCGAGTAGAAGGCATTCCGAAGGCTAAGTCATGAATGAGAAGGGAAAGATAGAGTTTTGAGGAGGAAGGAATGACATACCCGCTGGGATTTATCATTGTAGTGTTTATAGGAGTGCCTTCAAGTATGATCTCGCGTGACACCCTCGTGAGGTGATGTCGCTGACATCCTCCGCTTGACAATCAACAATTGACCTCCACTTCCTGACCGAACGCGGCGCATGATAATCCACAGGCACTGTGTGTTGGTTGGGCTGATCTCGCAGATGCCTGTGTAGTGAATTGAGGAGCCACGTGGCCGAGCCGTACTATGGATGATCAACGACCTGGAGGCAGGGTGTACGGCCGAGACACGCATCTTGACGAGACTCATGCCACGTGTCCTCACCATACGACACCTGAATGTTATACTGCAGTTGGTCGGTACGGCTTGGCCACGTGTTCGTTGGGGATTGGCGCTAATTCTGTTCCCTTGCTCTAAGTAATCTTTTGTTCTTTGATTGTATCTGAATGTAAGGTTCAACCCGGCTGAGATGATGCGGGTCGGGTGGCCCCACAGAACATTCTGAAACATGGGCCGTAAGTGGCGAATTGGCCCGTTTGGACTTACTGGTTCGGGTTGGGTCAAGTCACACGGGGCCTAATTACTTTTACCTACTACAATCAAAGTCTTCCACCTGATCAAGTTTACATGATGTCAGGTTTGGTGGTATTGATGATGAGTTTGAGTAAAAATGTCTTTTCGAGATTGATTCCTAGACCTTTAAAATTCCAAGAAAGGATCTTCATCATAAAATAGAGAAATAGTAGTATCCTCCCCCACTCACCTATTAACAAAGCTACTTTCCACCTACTATTATTCTTATGAGAATATGCATTGAACTCTGCCTCAATCATTTGCTTCACAATAGTTTCATCATCAGTGAGAGAGTTTACATTCAAACTGTTTTTCTTTCTAGTACATTCAGACGAACGAAACAAAAATTTGACGAGTCGAGCTGGTATAATACCAGACAAAATTACGATGCAACTCAGAATTTTATTACGGAGAGGTTTTGAGGTTGAGACGACAATTGAGAGGAGACTCGATAGGATCAGAGGCAAAACTTTCGACAAACCCTCTCTCAATTTGTCTCTTAAATTATACTTATGGGCAAGAAAGAAATACTAACATAACTACATATATACCAATAAAAACTAGTACATATTTATGAAGAGACAGTACCAAAACATATATTATTTATAATTTGACCCCAGGTTCATGAGCTTAATCGAGTCGAATGTCGGTAGCCTCAGGCTCGGCTCATTTATTGACCAACTAAAATTGAGGCTTGAATTAAGTTCGTTTAATAGAAGAATCGAGACTTGTCAATGGCTAAATTTGTAATCCCATTCGGGAGGAATCGGGGAGAGAGCGGCCTTGAAATAGTTTTTCTTGCACATGGTCTAAATGATGCCCCCACAATGGCATGTTGGGAATAAAGCATGAAAGATAAGAATATTTTCAATGGGAATTTGATCAGATACTCCTCAGTGGAGTACACTCCATCAGCACATATGGGTCTCAATCGCAGTATTGCTTTTCCTTGTCATATTTTTTTGTTTGTATTGAAATCGACTGCTTTTTTAACCCTTTAGTCTCTTAATAAAAATTAAGACATAAATTATAAGACTAAAAGTGCGTTTAATGTGAATTCTTTTTTGAGTTTAGGTGAGCTTGGTCAATTTATGATTGAGACATAATTATTTGTGCCTTGTTGATGTACAAATGATTAGCTTTTTTATTTTATTTATTTTTTTATCGTATTTGAGAAATATTTCACATAATCTATTTTGACAACATACGTCTCTCGGTCTATGTTCTGGTTAAATAGATGGGAATTTTAAACAAAAAAGTTTTACATTTTTTTCCTCGGCGAAATGATTAATTTATAAATCTTCAAGAGTAATATGTGAAAACTTTATCCAACTCAAAATCAATGTCCTTACCAAAAAAAAAAAAAACCTCAAAGCCAATTAGCAATGAGATGTCTGAAATGTTATTAAGTGATCTTTCATTTCATACTCAAGTAACGTAGGACAACTACTCTAACATAATAATGCAAAAGCTAAAGGACCATGGGTACATGTGGAGCCTTATAGTGGGGGAGGTGGCACATGCCACTCTAATTACTTTTCTTTTTGGTTTTGACTTTTCCATTCATCTAGTCTAGAAAAAATAAAATTAATTTCCATAAAAAAGAAATACAAATTAATAAATGTGATACAATTACTCTTCCCTTTTAGATATTGATATTGTCTATTGATTATGTGATTATTGATAAGTACTACGTTTTGATTTGTGTTCCAAGAGGGCCTTCTTTGTGAGTAGCATTGATTCTAAAACTATTTTTTACTATGTTCGTGGATGATTAACCTTAGACCTTGCAGATTTTTTCAATTATATATATAATAGCTGACTAATCTTCAAAATGCGTACCTTTTGTGTATTTCATAGTAATTTTTATTATTGGTGGCTAATTGTAATATCGCCGCCCCGAACTCAAAAACCCTAGCCATGCCACTAACCATTGACATGACAACATCACAATCAAATCCAAGCATTCCAACTATGTCACTTTTAGATTGAAAAATCATTTGCCAGCCGCGACCCCTAAGCAAACAGTTTTACAAAGACTCTAAAAATAGAACAGGGGAAACAAGCAAACTAGTCCTCAAAAGCCTCAATAGCAGCTCAATCGTTCTATTCGTACAGATGAGGGTGCACCGATGGTGTACTGATCGGCGTCGGGGACCCTCTTGTGGCCAATTTGAGCTGTTCATTCATCCCAAAATCAAATTCCGAGCGGGTACAAGTGAAAATCAACTCAATTGGACGTACCTAAGTGCTCGATCCAAAATCACCCCATTTTGTTTAAAAAAATTTAAACAAAATGGGGTGATTTTGGATCGAGCACTTAGGAACGTCCGATTGAGTTGATTTCCTCGTAGGCCCTCTCAGAATTTGATTTTAAGATGAATGAACGACTCGGATCAACTGTGTGAAACCCACACGTGAGTTCCCAAAGCTGATCCGTACACGGCCAGTACATGAGTGTCGGTACCTCTGGGTTTACCGATAGCTGTCAGTAGTATAACTGTATGCGCAAGTACGTACTACCTTCCCTAGTGTTTTCCGTGCTCCTGCTCATAGCATGAGTACCACACCTGTATAAATGTATGCGCAAGTACGTACTACCTTTGTCTCATTATATATTGTCTGTTTGTAAAATCAAAGTACACATTGCTATAATTTTCCTTTTCTACCCTTCTTTCAAAACTTGAAATGACTTGCCTAATTTGGAGAGAACGACATTTTTTTGTAAAGTTCAAATTTTCAAAGTGCTATAATTCTACTCTATTATGTTGAAATCCTAAAAATGAACAAACAAATTGGGACGACGAGAGGAATATGATTTTAGCATAAGTGGTGTTAGGTTGTGCCACTATTTAGGCCTCATTCCACTAGTTTAAAAAAAGTCAAAAAGTCAACTTATTACGAAAATTAAGACAGTCACTCACATAAAAATGAAAACCCCCTAATCCTACGGATCAAAACACTCACATAAAAATGAAAACCCCCTAATCCTATGGATCAAATTTGAAGGTGAGGAGATTTCATAATAATAAATGCCAAGATGATCACAACACCACAATCATGTTCAAACGATTTTTACGACGTTCATATATCTAGCCAAATGATGGGATCTGTCAAAGCAAAAAATGATGGGATGTATCAAGGTTTTGCATCTTCAGTGGGTCCACTTTAGCATTTTTTGTAGTAGGGTTTTTGGGTGCTGGACCACCTGATGTTACTATACACCACTCACTAATCATCGTCCATTTAGGGGTGTTCCACTAACTTGTTTTTTGGTTTTATAGGCTTTTAGTTGTAGATTAAATCTACAACTTGTTCCACTAAGGTGTTTTTTGGTTTTTTAGTTGTAGTTTATTGTAAATGGTAGTTGGTTTTTTGGAGGGGTTTTTTGTTAGTGAAATAGAATAGTTTTTGAGTTAAAACAAAACTACTTTTTTGGAGGAGTTTTTTGTTAGTGGAATAGAATAATTTTTGAGTTAAAACAAATCTAGTTTTTTGTTAGTGGAACATGGCCTTAGCATCACATTGCACAGTGGACTATAATAGACTACTTTTCCTAGCATGCGAATATTTTGGACCAATTTTCCTGTCGTTTTTTTGAAAGTTGTAAATATACACTAGTGACCACACCCCAAAAGGGACCCTGCTGTGGGTATAGAAAAAAAACGTACATAAAATGTACAAAGCTCTCTCGGGGATCCACTTTTGGGTCTCACACGAGTGATCCGAACCGTTCATTGTTCTTAGAATATTTTTCTGAGGGTCCCCACAAAAAATCAACTCAATCGGACGGTTAGAAGTGCTTGAACCAAAGCCCCACCGTTCCAAATCATATTTTTTCTGTACCTCCAAGTTTATCCCCCAAAAGGCCAAAACCCACCATGGAATTTCTCTCTCCTACTAGTTGTATTTGGTAAAATTAAAGACAGGAAAAAGATGGGCCCATATTTGAAGCTAAATGAAATA
This sequence comes from Vaccinium vitis-idaea, assembly GCA_963854785.1. Classification (NCBI taxonomy): domain Eukaryota; kingdom Viridiplantae; phylum Streptophyta; class Magnoliopsida; order Ericales; family Ericaceae; genus Vaccinium; species Vaccinium vitis-idaea. The sequence continues at coordinate 5,543,843 of OY978223.1, read as the reverse complement.
TATGTTGTTTGGTAATCTCTTCCTTCCAATTTATTTGTATATCATTATTTCGGACCACTTAAAAAAGTACCTATTGTAATATATGCTATTTTTATGTGCAATATTACACTGTTCATTCACGTGAGACATTAAAAAGTACATACCGGTACCTTCATACTCCTTCCATCCCAAATTGATTGCCCATCAGACCCCTATGAAAAGATATGCAATTTTCGGACTAACAAGTAACAAATAGAGTATTCATGTGCATGATTTTTTTTTATAAAAATTTTACCCCTAATTAAAGTACTTAATGATTTCTTTAATCTGGTACAAAGAAATTTAGAAAATTACGTACAAAAGTATTTTATTTTTTAATCTCAATTAACATTCCAATTTCGTGTTGTGAATGAGATGCAATTAATTTGGATATTAAATTGAGTTACAGATAAAAATTACTACAAGACATTTTGATCCAATAAGTACTGTTACCCGGTTCTAACTTTTGTGAATTATTAATTGATTTGCACTCTTTTCTCAATATTCATAGCAAATGAGTTTATTTCTCATTCTTTCTTTTCTTGAGCCTCCACCAATCCCCATCCATCTCCCCCACGGCCCCACCCCTCAACCTTGAAACTCTAAGGCTTTGTTTGGAACTTTTACTATTCCCATAACTCTATTTAGCCATTTTTCTCTCCTCGTTTCTCTCCAACAAAACAAGGGAAGAAACAATTTTTAAACTCTCTCCGTTTCCCTTCCTTTTCCCATTTTCCAAACAAAGCCTAAACTGAAAAAAGAATAAAGGAAAAAAAAAAGTAAAGTGACATAGAAGGGTGGTATAACAGGGGAAAAAAGTGGTTGCGAGCTGAATTTTCCAACTTTTGTCCCTTATTTGTTTTTTCCAATTCTGTCTGTGATAGAGAAAAAATGTGGTTGCGAAATGAATTTTTCAACTATTTTGTCTGGTAAAAGAGAAAAAATGTGGTTGCGAAATGAATTTTTCAACTATTTTGTCCCTTATTTGCTTTTTCCAATTTTGTCTGGTAACAGAGAAAAAAAGTGGTTGCGAAATGAATTTTCCAACTTTTGTCCCTTATTTGCTTTTTCCAAAAATTAGGGCTGATTTCTCTAAATCCAAAAAACTGGTTTTTTGGTTTTTTTCGTTTTGTCCTTATTCAAAAAAATTTGCATTTGTCAGTTTTGGATGGCCGATATCGTGCTCGGCATGGCCACGTGATACCCATTCGGTTCCCAAATTTTTTTCCATCTATTGGGGTAGGTTTGCCTTTCTGTTCTGCAATACTCTTAGTATTTCTTAAGCGCAAAAGTTGATTATGCCCCCACATAAATAATAATAGAAGATGACTATAAGTTAAATTAATTGGTGATAACCTAGGTTATGGTTCACATTTGGAATTGTCTGACAAAGAATCTCAAATAAAACACTATACGTGTATTCCACTAACTTGAGCTTATAGTGCATGCTCTCTCTCTCTCTCTCTCTCTCTCTCTCTCTAAAAAACTCTAACCCTAGCCGCCTCTCCTTCCCCTTCCCCTCCCCCTCCATGGGTTGCACACCCTTTGGGCGGGAGGGGAGGGACTAATCCCCTTTCTAGATCTGGTTTCCCCTTCCCCTTCTGCACCATATCCGCCTTCCGTTCGCCAATCGTTGGAACTTGGCGTTCCGCAGCCCTGTTGGGCGTTACGATTCGTCTGCTCCTCCTTTGCAACCTTACGGGTTCTGGCGGCTTCTTAGGCCTCCGGTAGAGGCGCGTGACCGGTTGGAGGTTTGGCTAGAGATGGGCTGCTCAGCGACGAAGGGGAGTGTATCTTTTTTCTCGTTTCTTTTGTGTTTTGTCCGGCTTTAGGCCGGTTATGTCCGGCTTTAGGCCGGTTTTTGTCCGGATTTTGTCCGGTGTGTTCCGTTGGTTTGGTCATATGCTTTCTCGTTGTATTTCTGTGACCTGTTGTCGTTGGAGTGTCCGATCTGTGGACTCCCAATCTTTCCCCATGGGAATCTTTGATGAATACTATCTCTCAACTTTTGACAAAAAAAAAAAAAGCTTATAGTGCATGCATGTGTACAAAGAAATATTCTCTCACTTTTTAGTTGATGGAGAGGTTAATTATTAATTTGTGCAAAATGTTAATTAAAAGGACGTCATGAGCACATGTAGTTAATGAGATGGAATGAGTTTGAACATAAATTAGGAAAATGATTTTTACACTCTCGTTTATTCCCAAGCACTCCATTTTTTTGTGTTTATTTACTTGAAATTATCAAATTGCCCGTCATATGGAAAAAGTGACTCATGAGGTAAGGTTAATTTGGTAATTTGAAGATTAATAAAGACAAAAAGAGAGTGTTTGGGGATAAAAGGGGGTGAGAAAATCATTTTCCATAAATTAAGTTACCAAAAGTAGCCGCATTAATTATTTACAACTTACGTCAGAGATGTATGTACGCATGATTTGCAATTGATGGCAATAAAAAGGTCATCTAAAATGATGCGGTACTGATATTTTTGAAGGATCCTTCTTCTACTAAGTAAGAGCTGGTCTCCTCGGGGACATCCGATAAAATTGGAAGTAAGAGCTCATTTGGTTATCAATAAGCCTTGAAAAAGATAGAAGCAATATATTTTTCAATATATTTTTTTACATTTACATTCATTTTTCACAGATTTCAATACACTTTTTGAACTTAAAAGACAGCCTAGTGGGTTGGTTGTATATAGCATTTTCCATTTTACATTATGAGCTCAGTGGTATACAAATGTTTGATTCGTAATGAGTTTCGTTAACTGAAATATTCGAGGAGCATTTTTGCGAGAAAAGTGGTCTCGAAGATCTTTCCAAACCTCACAAGCAGATGAGGCAAGCACAACAATGTCACCAAGATCTTTATCACAAACATTGATAATCCAAGAGCAGACCATTGTATTCGCTCGTAACAAAGCGAATGAGAAGAAAAATCAGGATAGGGTTTCGCGAGAGAGCCATCAATTAACCCCACCTTGGCCGAGGGGTGCGCGGCACGGATATGCACCTCACCCCCAGGGATTCAAACATGTAGGGGTTGGCCTGTTGTACTGGTGATAAGACTTGGGGACTTAGGAGTTTGTTCCCTCGTAAGAGCATCCACAATGGGCTCTAAAAATGGGCTCTAAAAATAACTCATGGGTGAGACTCCTAATATTTACCTAGTTATTTGCGCAATTATTGTCTTCAATGGGCTCCCCATCTAAACTCCCAAGGGCCACATTAGCTAAATTTAGGTAGTATTGTAGCTAACTCCAAGTGGGATCCAAAGTATTTAAATCTTTTTTTAATATGAAATTTTCAAAAGATAAAAGATTTTTAGCAAGCTCTTACTAGTCCATTGAGTGCATATATTCTCCCTAAAATTAGCAAGTTCTAGGATTATGTATACACCTTAGGATTCAACTTATGAGCTATTTTTGAGGAGCCCATTTTGGATGATCTCATATTTGAAATCTCTCATGTGCTAGCAATTCTTATGGGGACAGTCATTATAAAACTTTGCTCTTATTTAAAATGGGCCCTAGGCCCACTCATGGCCGTCGGGATTGGTTACAAAAAATTAGTTGAAGTGCGCATAAGCTGGTATGAACACTTTGTTATAAAACAAAATACTGATGTACAAATGTTAAAAGTTTGAAATGAGAGGAAAAATTAATTCGTGAAACTGTGTTTGTTTTGGAACAAATCCTGTTTTGATGGCCGAATTCTTCTTTTTGCTACCTATGAACAAAAGTAAGATTTATCAATTGTTTACTCTTTGAAGCTCTCTAAATGGATTTATTTTACTGTAGTGATTTTATAGTTTTATCCTTGTGAAGAAAAAAAAAGGACATAATTTGTCACATCTCAAAACTATATGGACAACCAATGGAGTATGAGCTTGAAAATAAATAGGCGACTCATTGGATTCCTGGACCACACGGTCCAGACACTACATTCCATATATTTGCATGACAACTAGATACATGTATCTATTTAGAGCGCAAAGAACACGTGGGGAGCATCCGCATGAAAAACTTTATATTTGGAGTTTAGTGGTAAATTCATGTAGAAAAAAACATTATGGGGGTAACTATCGGTACATTGGTACCTTGTCAAATACAGTTTGTGTAATTTGGTTGTCTTATGATTTATTTACTTCCTCTTGTAATATTTTTGTTCTTTTTAATGAAATGTTACTTTCCTTGCTGTTTAAAAAAAAACGAAAAAAAAAGACATGGTAAATCTCGCATTTAAACCATATTATTTCTGAAAAAGAAAGCACCAAACTGTGAGTCATGTGCCCCTATGCAACCCCAAGAACTTGAAAAACTACATTACTAATCATGAATAATAAGAAGCATGTGGGTGGACTTTGTGCCTCTATGCACCAAAGTGTGAGTCATGTCTATTGCCAAGATGAAATCCGAGGTGACTATGGAGATCAATGGCTCAGATTCAGATGCTGCACTACGGGGCCTCCTTACAGCACCCCTGGATCCAGGGCTGCAAACTACTGAGTTGCTTGCGGTTCATTAGTGCTCGGCTCGGCTTGGCTCAACTCGTTTATTAGTTAGTTAAGCCGAGTTCGAGTTCAAGCTCAAGTTTTAAAAGCTCGTTATAAACGAGCTAAGCACAACATTCCTTAACTAGACTTGACTTGAATAAGGTTGGCTCGATAATAGAGACTCGTTTACATCTAAAATTCATACGAAATCACCGATTTGATCACTTCTTTTGGGCTTATACCCAATTGTTTTTTCACCTCCAAGTATAACAATACATAAGGAGTGAATAATTTTTTCTCTAGATCATAGGACGAAGTCACGGGAGTATATCCGATTATATAAAGCCGGAAAAAGTTACTAACTGCTGCAGAAAAAGCCTATAGCTAGCATGCCCATCAAAGTTAAAGGTCTACAGACTGCAACAATTAGGCCGGAAAAGGGGGGAAAACTTTGGTGCAGACAGGTATTACGTGGCGGTACCCATTGCGCATTTTGGTCGTCTAAAAGTGTTTTGGGTGGTCCGGATTTTAGAGAAAAGAAAGAGAAGAATTCTCAGCCGTCCAAAATAAGTTTGGACGGCTGAGATGCGTGCTCGGGCGCTATGCGTGCGGTACCCTATTTACTGTTTGGACCATTTGGGCCAAGGATAAGAGATTTTGGCATTGGACAGGTTTCATGGGCTCATGGGCTGAGCTGGACCCCTTGTTGTGGACTTATGGTTCCACTACCAAGAAAGTAAAAAAAAAAAAGGGAACAAAAAAGGAAAAAGCCATGCTTAGTGTAAAACGCTTCCATTATGATGGCTCCTAGTAAATATTTTTTCGGATTTTTGATAAAGGTCCACAAACATAACAAAAATCCCAAAACACATTATCAGGGTGCTTTAATTTAACACTAGCCAATGCAATATGCATTTCTCAATTGATGCAAAGTTTAGCTATGTTTTAAAAGAATCCAACCATATTCCCACGATAATATATGACGAAATCGAGTAGATATACAATTCGGTTTAAGGCGTATAATTCGTTTTTGAAATTTTAGAAACTGGATGAGTTGTTGTAATCGATAAATCACTTAAAGAACAGTTAGCGGGTACCTACTAATGTCCAATCAGAAAAAAGGAACCACCAAACAGGTGATTAGCACTGAGCAATCCTTGTAAAGATGATTCGACGAGTGCTTTTAATCGTGTTATTTCTATTAAGACGTTTCGTTGAGTACATGCAACCGTGCAAGTCATTAAGGTATGACATAATGGGTTCTTGGCGGCATGCCTTCCGTGAAAAAATATCCTGACAAGTAATTCGAATTGTGCGATGGTTAGAATAAACATCGGCGTGTGCTTGTTGTTGAGAAATCGCAACAAATACACCTAACGGGTACTTACCAATGTCCAATCAATGAAAAATAAAATAAGACTATAAAGTAACAGAATATGAGTGGACCTAACTTTATTGGTTAGGACAAAATTAAAGTTCTGACACTATAATACTATTCATGATTTCACATACCGACATATACTCATGCATTCACACATTAGGATATACTAGGTGATCCATACGCGTGCTTAGCACGCTAGGTGTAACCTGTTGGTCTTTAATTGTTTTTGATTTGTTTACCATAGTTGTTTCAATGATAGTAAAAGTTACACTAACAAAACAGTTTTCCAAACTTCCAAACGTGAATCTCCTTCAGGCCAACCACGCCCATGAAAGGGGAAGTCATATAATCAAAACTTGTACCCTATTTCTGTATGTTTAAAAAAGGTCTATCCTTCACATTCAACACTTCCAATAAAAAGGGGAGAATTCAACCCCAAGGCTTAATGCCGGTTGAACTTTGGTGCTTCCTCTACCAACGCGGTTCCAGATTCATTTCTGTCGAGGGAACTGGGATTGCATCCCTTGTCTAAGGAGAGAGGCTTTCAAGGGAGAACGTAGAGATACCTTTGCATTGATTCTCAAACATCTTCTGGAGATTGACATCTACCTTGCTCTTCTATTCATAGCTATAGATTTCTTTGAATCTACAAAAAGATGTGACCTAAACATCCGTATTGACCAATAATAGCTGGATGTACAAAAACTACTCATCATGGTTGTAGCAGCAGTCAGCTGCAAATCATTTTCCTATCTGGTTTCCATTCACTTAAGTGGCAGCAGATCAAGTGAAAAATAAATCAATTGGTTGGTTTGAGATTCGTGTAAAATGTCTGCAAAACCTGGTCGAATTTGCACTCTGCTTCGTAGGAGTTGAGAAGTGGATTGGCAGTGGTGTTGGTGGATGTGGTGTGGGAGTTTCAGCTGGGGGTTTTGAGCTTATGAGGTTCCCCATGATTTGAATTATTAAGATTTGTAGAAATCAAGATAAGATACAAAGCCAATTTCAATGCGCAATCTCAAACAATCAATCATGTCTATCTAATGAAGATTTCCCTGGAAATCCAATTTTAGAAATCTAATTGTTGGGTTAGAATCCGTTACATTTAGCGGGATTATGAAACGGAAATCTGGTTCAGCTAATAAACAGATATAATTTAAAACAAAATTAGTTTTCAGTATAAAGAGAGGGACAACCACCTAATTGCATCCCTTTCAGTTAGGAATTGCAACTGAATAAACTCAAAAGAGCAATGCATATATAAAAAGCCTGGTAGAGAATATCATCTAGAACTGAAGGCCTCACGTTTGGTCTTCATTGTTAGAATCGCACCAACAATTGGTTCAACCGCTATTTTGATGCTCTGGCTGTCAGTGAACGATATTGGAGAGAGAAAATCCAAAGTTCCAAAACTCTGGCTTCTGGTGCAACAACCCCTAAAGATAAAGGAGAAAGCAGATGCAAATTAGGCAAAGTTCTAGTCCGTAAAGCATAAAACCACTGATAAGTGCAAGCTAGGTTAACTTAAAAGCCTTTTGAAGAAGTTCTTTAAGTCATAACCTAGGTCACATAATCCTCTGGTAGGATACTCCACACTTGCTTTCAATCCTCGCTCCCCGCTCCTACTCTAAATTCTCACTCTCACGAAATTAGTAGTATGGGTCCTATTGGATGTTATTGAGAGGCGCTTTCACGCTCTCACTCTCACTCTCACTTTTGTTTATGCATCCACCTTATGTGACTTGGATCATAACAATTGGGTGTGAAGAACCAAGAGTCAAAAAATGGTGAAAGTCATATCACCTTTTTGTGGCATGTTTCCTTTATTCAAAATATCAACAAAAAAAAAAAAAGCATGACAATTATCTAACACGTTTTGAACCGTGGATTCCATGAACAATAATGAATGAATGTTGTAAGAATTACCATCATTTTACTTAGATGAGAATGAACATTTGTAGAGTTTCAATACCATCAGAAAATCCAAGAGAATAGAAGATATGCAAGCTAGACACATAAGTAGAATTTCTCCCAAAAAGTTAAAAAATCAAATAGAAATTTTTGCTTTCATTAAGAAATCACAAACTTGAGACGAGGTCATTTTCTTCAGGGGAAAAAATGTTCTTATGGCCATTTATCTTGAAATAAAGCTTGTCTAATGCTAGTGACCACAGAACTTGGAGAGCCAAGTTGAGTCTAAGTTCTCATCATAGTTTTGAAAGCTATTTTATTCTTATCAATCTGTCATCTATTACATCTGCAACAAACATTAATACAACTAAAAATAACCAAACACTTAGTGAAGCACAATCTAGCCCACAATGAAGCAGGGTGAAAAAAATACCAGGCCATGGCTGCAAACTATGGTATGCAACTTCTCCAACTTCAATGCCCATCTGCTCCCAAGTTTCTCTCCTCACCACCTCTTCCAAGTTAGGCAGAATCAAAGGATTCAGCTTATGGACACTTCTAATACTATTGTTGTAAACTTGTAGGATATATAAACGGATAAACCTTAAAACATAAGCAAACAAACTCAAGTTTATATTTTTCATGAACCAACTTTGGCAGGTTCAATACACGATACAGGAGAGACGAATAACAGGATCTTCAATTACCAGTCTGGGGATATTCTAAATGTCCTTGCTGGTATTGAAAAAGATGTTAGATGCTGAATCAACTCTTGGAGATATGTCAAGAAATCTGAGCAAAACAGGTTGATCTGTATGACTTTGAATGTTTCTCCTAAAGTGTGTCATTAGTTTAAGGTTGTTTACATCTGTTGTCTGGCTAGCAGGCTATATCTTCCCCTATCCTTGGCTGCCCTGGGGTAGTATTCTTCGTTGATTGGATTATCTGTGTTTTTTGGTCTGGGGGTATGCCCCTCAGCACATATAGATTATAGTCTGGTTTTGTTTTCAGTGGAATCAGGTACCGAAAATAAAGATATGGCTCTCTTTGTTTGCAGTTTTCAGATTCTATTTTCTCAATTCATGTTTCGAGAAACAAGGACACATTTTTTCAAAAGAAGTTGTATCCGAAAAGCACTCTGAAAAACTGGTTGTTAAAACTATGATTAGATTCTTAAGCTAATAAGCAATTTCTGTGAAAATGAAAGTTTCAACTCGACTCAACAAAGCATCGGTCTAAATTATTTGGGAAGTTGTACAAACAACGGAGAAAACACTAACTGATTAAAGAAAATCTTACCTGAGACGGTAGAGAAAATTCAGTAAGGAGCATGCAGTACTTCAATGCTTGGAGACTGAAGTTCAGCTTCTTTTTCATTGAGCTTTGATTGGGCCTAATCTAGTTCAGACTGTAAGACTACTTTCTAATCCAGTTCAGATGGCAACACACCACTCAAATTATAAGAACTGGAATCCTGGCCATCCGGCTTGCAAAATCATCAGCTGAAGTAGCAGTTTGCACAACACAGTGACTATATCTATACTTAAACTGGATAAAACTGTGACCTGGGAATTGGAACAGGCAGCGAATTCAATTCGCAAGAACATTCCAAGTGCCATTCAGTTTGCTCGTCAACTCCACGTCTCCACCCAGGCAAATAATGTTAGATTCATGCAATCTGTCTCACGTAGCGTAATGGCAATGTATTTGTTGTTGATTGTTAAAATATGGCGTAAACACGGACTCAGGAACAAGAATGATTTGTAGCCTCAACTTTGTACAGGCCATCATTGGAAGGCCTGAAGACATGATTGCGAATTCACTATTTGACGTTCTTCTATTTTCCCTGGTATAATGGATTCTCCATGAAACATGTTGGGTTCCACGTGCTCTTTCTATAACGTATTAAGCATTTTGTCCCCTAATAAGTCAAAATAGTAAACAAAGGATACTTCATAAAAGGATCGTAAAATGAGAAGAGGATGCGAAAAAGAAAAGTGAAGCTTAAAGATGAGTCATATGCTAGTAAGCGAAAACACAGAACAACAGCTCACCTAACAAATATCTGACATCCTTGTATCAAGAGCCGAAGCCTCTGTGGAACACCAAGGAAGCTTTTGCAGTTCAGACTCAAGTCTTGCTTCCGAACAATTCACTACCACCACCCCTTGTCATAGCTCTTCTGTAAGAACACTATTTGCTGATCTTCCTTCTTCAGTAAAAAGAAAACTGAAATCTTGGACATTGTCTTTGCTCTCAGAGCTAGACTGAGGTATTGGATTAGTATTCCTGCCACTACAGGAGAATACTAATGCATAACAAATGAACCAGCCAAAATGAATGCCAACCATGCTGAAACAAAATTATACAGCTCTCAATAACTTAATCAACCTAGAGAGTTCAACAAGCATGTAGGCTGTTGCCAACCTATTCAATTGATGGATTTTTTTATTGCCTTTAAATGATGTAACGAATGAATGCAGCAATATCCTCTTTGGAGACAATGATATTAGCTTCGGACATTGACATCTACCATGTTCTAGAACCACACAATGACAAAAACCCGTCGCCCTAACGGAAAACGAATTGACATTGCACTGCACCACAAAAATGTTGCCCATGTAAGAAATCAACCATATATAAAAAGGATGCACGGAGATAGCAACCATATTAATACAAGTTCTTGTAGTGTGCAAAGTTAAAGGGCTAGAAGGTGAACTCAGCGGAACAGGCATCCGATGACATTCAACCTTCTCATCTTCCTGTTTTCTAGTTGGAACCTACAAATTTTAACAAACACTGGATGATTTGGATCACATCCATGTGATGGGTTGGAATTTTGAGGGAGTTCTGTTTAGGAGCGGACAAAGAAAGATCAGAGGAATAGACCACAACCAATATTTTAGAACATTGTTTCTTTCTCAGTGTCGGTGAAAGAAGCAATGTTTCCCTCACTAATACCCCAGAACCAAAGTAGAAATAGAGAAACAATTCATAATGACAGCACACTCTTTTTCCTGGATAGGAACATAATTACTTAACACTAACACAACAAACCAGTAACGCTACTCTCAAACTCAAAGGCCAATCTTTCACAACCCATCTCACAGAACATTGGTTTAGTGAAATTCCCAAAACACATTTTGTTTCCACCAATCAAAAGCAGAGGTTATGTTCTGAAAATGCTTAAGAAACAAAGTCTCTAAAACCTACTTAGAACGGCAGAGGTTCCAACCCAATATTATAGGAGCCTCTCCCGTCTTTAGCCTAAAGGTACAAAGTTGAAAGTGTGTCAAATTGCTTGTTCAATTACTAACTTGCATATAGTTGGCACGATTCTGGTTTAAGTGCTATTACCATCACTTAAACAAAAAATAAGCTCTGAAGATATAAATGTAATGCAGACTAAAATGGTTTCCCCTTACTTTTTCCTTCCAAAATGGGTTTCCCTTTTTTGCATCCAAAATGGTTCTCTTTGTCAAAGTATGCAGGAATTCAAAGACCACAAAGAGTATGTATACTGATTAGCACTCCATACATCCACAAGTCTTAATGCCACAATCATAATGACAGCATCAAAAATCACCATTCAATTAAGCTCCAAGACAGCCTAAATATTTCCTACGAACGTATTTTCCTACTGCATTCAAAAGAGATATACATGGAGGGCACATTTTATTCTCATTTCCACTACAAAAGTACAAATACAACACTGCAGCCACTCCACTCAATGCAAAAAAGTGCATTCGTTAATGATTTCCTATGCACACATACTACAAATGAGTAACTTATCACACCCTATTGAACTATTTTGGCTATCTGCTCAAATTTAGACACGAACTCAAATTTGTTTAGGAAGCATTCTAGACCCCACCCTACTCCTTACTCAATAACAATTTCTTAATTCCATAGCATCAGGAGTCGAGCAAAGTCTTAAAATTAACATGGGTTTCATCAAGCAATTGGCCACAGACGACCACAATATTGTCTTCCACGAAACAAATAGAATGAACAGAGACCAAAAATCAAAGCAGAAGCTCATAAAAACAAGGGGAAAATAACCGGATTCGAGCGGAGGAGGCGGAGGCCAGGAGTAGGCGGCGAGCTTTAAGAAGAATAGATATTTTCGAAGGGTTTGAAGAGGCGAAGAGTACAACACACGCGACGCCTGACAAAGAGATTGCCACACACGGCACTCCACCGGTCTGCATTCCGATGCGCCGACGACAGCAAAGATAACAAGCAACTCTGGCCCCACGGTCGAAACAGACGCCAGCCGCTGCCTTCACAGGCGACCCTCGACGTGACCAAAATTACACCTTCGATTTAAACGGGAGGCTGCTGTGCAGCCACTGCACAGCAGCAGCTGCTGTGCACCATCCCAGCCGTCCGTTGCTCGGATGGACGGCCCAGATTTCACCTCAGCACCTTTGCATCCGAACCGTTCGTTGCCCTGCGTGCAAGATGAAATCTGAGCCGTCCATCCGAGCAACGGACGGCTCGGATGGTGCACAGCAGGTGCTGTGCGGTGGCTGCACAGCAGCCACCCCAAATAATTGGCGGTCCCGCTTCAATTTCTCCAACGCTCTTATTCTGGAGGGTTTGGATAACATGAACAAATATTAAAACGATAAAATTAAAGTTTCTCAATACATTTCCTCAACTATATCAAGATGGAATGCATCCTCTTTTAGTATGCACTAAATTTCGTTCTTAGAAAGAGGTATGGTTTTTGTTTGTCTCAGAGAGAGAATTGAATTTTGGTCCCAAATGAAAACACAAAAAAAAAAAAAAAGAAAGAATTTTGGTCCCAAATGAAAACACAAAAAAAAAAAAAAAAAAAAAATGTGATAGGAGTTGTAATTTGAAATTATTTCGAAAGTAACATTTTCATATGGCAATATTATATAGGAGGCTCGGACATGATAAAGGGGAGTATATATTGGGAAAAAAAAAAGACAAAAGGTAATTCCACTTAACCCACTTAATTTAGGGCAATTGCTGACTAGAGTATTCGCATGAAAAAAATTCATGTTTGGGGTGTAGAGGAATCCTGGGGCTGGCAATTGGGGGTTCAATTGTGGCATTTTTGGGGTTCGTTTATGTGGCGTGTTAGGAGTTTGATTTGGGGATTTTTTGGCATGAGCGGTTGTGGGTTTTTGAGGGGTCGTAGTGGTGGCGGCGGTTTAGGGGTTGTAGCTGTTTGCAGGGACGGATCCAAGGGGGGGCACAGGGGGGCACGTGCCCCCGCTGACCCCCACTTTTCAATGTAAAAAAAAAAAAAAAAAAAATTTTGGACAATAAGTTTCGTATATATGTAATTTGTGTCCAAGATTTGTAACATATTCCGCATGTAGCTTGGTGGAAAGGTGCTCTGTCTCCATCTTGGAGGTCGCGAGTTCAACTCTTGTTGCTTCTTTTTACGCCAGAAAATGTATAAGGATGTCCATTAACGCTTCAATTAATTGTTTGCCCATGGAATATATCTTCCAAGTTTCTCTCTCATTAATGCTACTGTATTGCAACTATATATAGTATATCATATGGGACAAAGCTAGCGCTCAAATTTTCTGGTTCTCAATTGTTTATATTTTTTGAATTGCCAACCAAACATAGAAAAATAAAAGTACAAAATTCATTTGTTACAAAATTATTTTACATAGAAAATATTTTATGTGAGAAACAAACGGAACCGAAGAGTGATTGTTGAGATTTGAACCCAAGACTTCTGCTTCCAAAAACAATACCTTCCCTCTTGCCACAAGACGAGTAACATTCACTATACAACAACCTTGTAGTTTTATTATATATATACTGTGAACGTATAATGGTTATAATAATTCACCTAGTATTTTTTTGTAACTTAATTTTAATTTTCTCACTTCTTTTTTAATAAAAAGTTATACATTATAATCTTTGTAGTCCATAATAAATGTCTTAATTTAGCAAAATCGTCGACTAGGAAAAAAATTTATACGATTACAATTAATAAGGTGCCCCCACTGAGTTAGATTTCTGGATCCGTCCCTGGCTGTTTGGGGTCTCGTATTGAGGATTGTTTGAGGGCTGTTGTGGGGGTTTGTTTGAGGCGTTTGAGGTTATTGCGAGGGATACTGAGGTGGATCATGTATCTGTTGTAGTGGCAGGGACGTTTGCGCCGTTCTAGGGAAGCAATAGGGGCTGGTTTTCCCAGGTTCTGGCGATGGCAATGGGTCTTTGGTTTTGCAACAGTGGCAGGGTTTGGGTGTCTATTGGTTGCTTGGTTATCTCCTGGTCATCCGTCTAGCTACCTTTTGGGTCTCAAAAGACAGATGATAGTTGTAGTTTGGGGTGCCAACTTCGTTGGATTTCTTCTCCTCGTTTGATGTTTTTCTCTTGTTCTTTTTAATCATGTATCCTTGATAATTAATTAATAAAATTCTTTTACCGTTCAAAAAAAGTAAAGGGCAAGAGAACACTTTTAAGTTCATAGACGACACGAACCCAAACTTCCCGATTTTGGAAGCCGTGTTAATTGCAAATAGTTTGAGACATGTCTTTCCTGAGTTAGGGCAACGTGATAAATAGAATGTTGATAAATTAGATGAGAAAAATTAATTACTTACACAATTTTAGGACCCAAGAAACCTCCATAGTTAGCTTCCAAAGGTCGTGGAAGATCCCAGTGAAAGAGAGTTACATAGGGCTGTATACCTGCACATGCATATAATTACATATATTTATACGTACAGATTTCTAGCAAGTGAAGTTATTTATATGGATACAGAGATATACCATTCGCTAGAAGCTCATCTATGAGGTCATTGTAGAATTGGAGTCCAGCCTCGCTTACACCCGCACTTCGTTTTCCATCTGATAATTAATTGGTAATTCGGATAAGTAAATTACAGTTATGCAAACAAAATGGAGTCTTAATTCCCAACATTTTTGTAATGTCCCAAAATGTTTGTTCTTTTTGAAAAGTTAGGAATTTTTTTTCAAAATTTCCAAAAACTAATTACCCTCATAAAAGGAGTAATGTTTTGTTGTTGTTTTAATGATGCGACAAATTTAGCAGGTCGGGCATATATATTCACAAGGTTATTATGTGAGTAAAAAATAAGGGTTATTACGTGGTTGTCACTGTGGAATATATTAAGTGATCACCTATTCCTTCCCCAAACAATGTGGGATAATATTTCTTAATATCCCCCTTCACGTGTAGCCTATTTTTTTTTTTTTTTTTAAGGTGGGATGGAATGGGCTCCGCTCTGATACCATGTGAAAACTTTATATCCATCTCAAAACCAATTAGCAATGAGTGGAGAGGTCCCGACATATATTAAGTGATCACCCATTCCTTCTCCAAGCAATGTGGGATCCGAACAATATTTCTTAACAGTCACATGCTACCCGTAGGGCCTCAATTTTTTGTATTTTTTTTGGTTTTTGTCTTTATTAAAAAAAAATCGCATTTGTTAAGTTTGCGTAAACTTTTTAAGTTGAGTGATTCGTCTTAACGAGAGAAATTAGGAAAGTACAAAATTATTATGACTGAAACTCAAATAAAGAGAAAATCTAAAAAGTGCATAAAGTCACAAAACTAGGCCCTTAATAAATTTATCCGAGTGCCACCCATCTCCCAAAGAAGAAATGACACACAGACAACTGATCATACTTAGCAGTGAGCCAGTGATACAGGTATTTCTAATCCTTTAATTAAGAACGAATGTTACTACTTGGTGATTGATTATCTTTTGTACCAATATTTTCTATCAAAAAATCTTTTACCATTTTGACAAAACAATAAATAGGGTAATTTTGACTTGAATTCCCTGCACTTCGGGACTAAACGAGACCCAATTCAGTCTAAACTCACTAATTGATTACCCACCATGTTTTAGAAAACCGAATTGGGACTAAACGAGACCCAATTCGGTTTTGGAATCCCCCAAAAAGGTCTATGGAAAATTATTTTGGGTAGTGTACACCGAGAGAGAGAGATGGGCAATTTGTAAACTGATCTAACGGTAATTTGGTATAAAAAAAAAAAGAGTTTTGGATGGAAAAGAGTCGCCAAAGCACTTTAGGGAGTGTTCCACTAAGGCGATTTTAGAATAAACTAATTTTTCATGATTTTTTATGTGATGTATTGTGAGAGAATGACCTGTCTTGATTTTTAGAAAAAATTATTTTTTGTTAGTGGAACACCCAATAGTTCGTGCAGGAGTTAATTTGGACCGAAAACTTAACGTTTTCAATTGAGGGGGTGTCTTTCAATTAGTTTTCAGTAGCATAGCTAGATAAATTAAAGCGCAACATATAGTAAAATTGGAATTAATATCATCATTGTGCTTCATAAAAACATGGATATTCGAACTTTACATTTATTAGATTGCCATTCATTAATTAATTCTTTAAATGTTTAAATTGTCAGAGATCAGATCGAGGTTAATTTTATTATTTATATCCTCAACGACATTCATGCTATACCTTGTATCGGTGGTGAAAATCGACGGCAATTTTTCCGCTGCTTCTATCCTTTATCATCC
This sequence comes from Vaccinium vitis-idaea, assembly GCA_963854785.1. NCBI lineage: Eukaryota > Viridiplantae > Streptophyta > Magnoliopsida > Ericales > Ericaceae > Vaccinium > Vaccinium vitis-idaea. The sequence continues at coordinate 5,527,507 of OY978223.1, read as the reverse complement.
CTGTGAAATGTATCCATAACTAAATCATATGATGTTCAATAAAGAATTGATCTTCTTTTCTTTTCTTTTTCTCTTCATTAAAAGCGATCTTAACAATGTTTAAGTAGAAGGTAAGTTTAGAAAATGGAAGGAAAAATGTTTAGAAAATTATGCACGTAAGTATGTTATTTTCACACTAATGATCCAGTCAAGGATCCCGGATTGAAGAAAAATGGGTGTTTTTAAGGTTTTAAAACGTGTTTTTGTATATCCGAGCCGTCCAATTTGTTTAAAACGTGTTTTTAATAGTCCCCGCGAGAAATCATCCCAAAAAAAAAAAGCGATCGGGAAGGGCTTGATCCAAGCGGTTTTTCACACAAACTGTACATATGCAGTTTTATGAAAAACTGCTTTTATCAAGCCCTTCCCGGCATATTTTTTTGGATGATTTATGGTGGGGACCCTTAAAAACACGTTTTAAAAACATTGGACGGTTCGGATCATGAAAATTTGATCTGAAACTATGAGCCCGAAATTGGGGATCTCAGACTAGATAAGGACTGATTATTTTTAATTTATAAATTACACAACTATTCGTAGTAAATTAAAGTATCGCCACGGAGAGAATATTACAGTATAAGTAGAAGGTAAAAGAGTAAAAGTCATCAATTTTTGTCTGTCAAATTTTGAAAAGGGACATTCATTTTGGAAAAACAAACATAAAAATAAAAATAGACTAACAATTGAAGAAGAAATTATCAGTGCCATCGGGCACTACCACGTGGTGATCCAATCTTTTTTCACTAGTTGGGTCCAAGGCAATATATATGGACACCATCCCGATGTGCAATGAAAGGAACTCGGGTGGCGTCCCGAGGACACTGAATAAGCATTCCAATTGAAAGGGAGGGAATACCTGATATGAAGAAAAAGCAGTGCCGAAGACAAAACCATTTGGGAAATGGCAGCGATGGAGCAAAGGAGTGTTCTTGGGGAAGGTCAAGGCATGGCTTTGGGACATGGCAATATATTTAAGTGAATTTATACGTGCTTTGCCTGCTTATTTTTTGCTAAGGGATCTCCCGAATGCCCCCTATAAATAGTTAAATAAAGGTTTGTTGCTTTCTAGGAATCTTAATGAAAAGATAAAAAGGAAAAATTCTTTTTAACAAAAAAATAAAAGGAAAATTCTGTGGGGGCACTTAATGGTCAATTTTCCGATATAAAAACGTAGTGGTCAATTTATAGAAAAATCGTTGTAAATATTTGGAGAATTAGGTCAAATTGGACTCACTTAAAATTACATTGTTATGGACAATTAATGGTTAAAGAAAGTCTACGTGCCCAAACAAAATAATTAGTCAATAGTTTTTTTTTTTGGTAAATAAGCTTGAAATTAAAATAGGTTAAGCGAATGTACAACCTACAAGGGATATACCCCAGGGAGGACATTATTCAATAGTTTGGCAGTACTGTCACGTGGTGCTCTGAACTACTCAAGAACTAGATATTTATATGTGGGGTTTATAGACATAGTCGTCGACTCAATGAGAACATGTGGTTGTGGAGTGTTCTGGAGCACTACATGATGGTGTCCCGTCCTATTGAATGTGCATATTTACAAGCCTAACAAGTAACCAAAAAAAAATAGAGAAGGAGAAAAAATACATTAAAAAACAGGTAATTTTGTAGAGCTTTTTTCTGCAAATTTCCATAAAGGCATCTCAAACCAACATCGTCTAAAATTCAACATAACAAAAAGCGATTAAAAGGGGCTGCAATATTCATGTGAATTCCAACTAGATGCAATACTCTGTTTACATTTCTGAATTTTAAAACCTTCCTTCATTTCTATATATTTTACTCTTCATACTAGATTAATTGGAGTAGCAATCTCTTGGGCCCACTGGGACACCAGAAGCAGTCGAGGTGCGCGCAAACTGGGCCGAACAGCTTGCTATAAAAAAAAAAAAGAGGAATAATCAATAGCAGGCACTAGGCCTGTCAACGGATCGGATTTGATCCGGATCCGAAAAATCCGGATCCGAATCCGGTATTTTAGATATGATAATCCAATAATTCGGAACCGAAAATTCTAATAAAATCCGGGTCAGAGCCGGATCGGATCTAAGCTTATCGGATCTGGATGGGATCGGGATCAAATCCGACTCGTAAGCAAGCAAGCTAGCTGGGAAGGATAAACAAAATTAAATTACCGGATCGGATTCGAATTAACGTTTTCGGATTTGTCAATATCGGATCCGGATTCGGATCCAAGCTTATCGGATTTGGATCCTCTCATATCCGGATCGGATTCGGATCCTCTCAGATCGGATCCGACCCGTTGACAGGCCTAGCAGGCACAGAATCAACCTCCTCCACCTCGTATTGTGGTTCCTGAACAGACTATAGGGCCGAACTCGTATGTATAAAGTTGGAGAGATTGTAACATCCTATATCGGAAAAAGCATGAAAATTGAGTTTTATATATAAGGCTAAGCAACTACCGTTTGGATATACACTATGGAGATTCTCGAGAAAGCTTTATGCCACTAGTTCTTTTATTCTGCCGTCCACCAACTTTCACCATCGTATGTACTATTTGTTTGAATCTGCCGTCCACCATCTTTCACTGGTTCTTTTACGGAAAACATAAGGGTTGTGTTCGTTTGGGGGTTTTGCCCCAGTTTTGACACTATTCCAGTTTTGATTACATCATCACTTTTTTCACTTTTCTCTCTATCTCTCTCCACTTATTACACCTGCTTACATCATCAAAACTAAAACTAAACAAAACTAAACTAACAACCGAACATAGCCAAGGGCACCGACCGTGGTGCACCGACCACGTACTGACGGCGTCATCGACGCCGTTGTGGGTCCCAAACGGTCGATCCGAGCCGTTCATCCTTCTCAAAATCAAATTCCGAGTGGGCCTACGCGAGAATCGAGACAATCGGATGGCTGTATGAGCTCGATCCAAAATCACCCCATTTCGATCCAAAATTTTGAATGAAATGGGGGTGATTTTGGATCGAGCTCATAAAGCCATCCGATTGCCTCGATTCCTGCGTAGGCCCACTCGGAATTTGATTTTGAGAAGGATGAACGGCTCGGACGACCATTTGGGACCCACAACGGCATCGGCCACGCCGTCGGTACATGGTCGGTGCACCACAGTCGGTGCATATAGAAGGGTTCGTTCTTTTATTCTCATCTACAGCAAAAGTAAGCTAGTAATTAAACACATTTTAGAAAATATCAGGTTAATAGAAATGGTATTGAACTAAATACCTAACTAAATTGACCAAATTTCAGAGTTCGTTTTTGAAATTGGAAAAATTAAGAATAAACAATAACTAAATTAAATTGTTTCAAAGATATGCAGATCGTACAAGTTAAATTAGTTGTAAAAATACATTTTGTATTTTCTCTAATAAAAATAGACAATCTTAAAAGAAGACAATCTTTTTATGGACATCTAAACGTACGTATTGGTGGGAAATTCGTACAAACAAAACTCTCAATTGTCCAAAAACATGATATCCATTCACAAAAATGAAACAAGGTTTCAAATTACTGGGTTAACAAGCCTTTGATTCCGGCGACTATTTTGCAGATTCTGGCCACTTTGTAAAATCCGGTCATTTCTGACAAGGTTTCAAGTAAACTCCGGTCCCATTAATTAATCTCGTATATTGCAGTTGGGTCTGATGGGGTGTCAAAATATGGCTATATTCATTTTGGAAAAGAAATTTTTCTTTTTATCGAGAGATATTCAATGGTAATCTTCACTTAACAATACATACCTTACAGCTGTAAGTTGGAGAGGGGGGTCTTTGTAAGTGGCGTTGAAAAATAAAGGTTGTTATTGCCATTTAGAATGACAGGACCAATTTAGAATGACAGGACCAATGACAGGACCAATTTAGAATGACAGGACCAATTTATCTACCAACCTTGCGGTAAAGATATGGGAACCAACCGTGGTGCACCGACGGTGCACCAACGGCGTCGGGGACGCCGTTGTGGGTCCCAAACGGTTGATCCGAGCCGTTCAATCTTCTCAAAATCAAATTCCGAGTGGGTCCACGCGGGAATCGAGGCAATCGGACGGCTGTATGAGCTCGATCCAAAACTACCCCATTTCGTTCAAATTTTTTTGATCGAAATGGGGTAGTTTTGGATCGAGCTCATACAGCCGTCCGATTGCCTCGATTCCCGCGTGGACCCACTCGGAATTTGCTCGGATCGACCGTTTGGGACCCACAACGGCGTCCCCGACGCCGTCGGTGCACGCACGTCTGTGCACGTAGCAGCGTTCCCTTGTTCTTCTTAACTTTTTTTTTTTTTTCCCAGTTTACGTACTTCTAAATAGTAGTTGTTTTTATTTTAAAAAAATTTGCATTTATTCGTTTTGACTGAAAGTCGATAATAAAAAAATACTATTCGAATTTCAGCAATAATTTTGTATTTTTCCGAACAAAAATGATATGTGCAAAAAAGATTTGCAAGAAATCACGCAAGAAAGGCCTTACGGGGCCCAGTACGGATCCCAAACGACTGATCTGAGCCGCTCAAAAATTTTAAAAACACATTTCGAGTGGGTTTGCGAGAAACCAGCTCCATCCGGTATGTGTGGATGCTTGATCCAAATTTTCATCTTTGAATGGCTCAGATGAAAAAAGAAAAAATGAAAGTTTGGATCAAACATCTAAACATATCGGATGGAGCTGGTTTTTAGCGACCCCACTCGAAATGTATTTCTAAAATTCTTGAGCGGCTCGGATTTGTCGTTCGAAATCCGTATTGGGCCCCGCAGGGCCTTCCCTGCGTGATTCCCTGCAAATCTTTTCCTTGCATATAGCATTTCTGTTTTCCGAATCATCTCGTCGAGAGGAATCACCGAATGTAAAAAATTTGACGCAAAACTAATAAATGTGAATTTTTTTTTAACAATGACCAAAACAAAAAAATGAAAAAAAAACGTTTATTGGAACAAGACCTGATCATCAATTATATAAGCAAATGTAGTGAATCTCTAAATTCTCTGATTCTGAATTATTATTATTTAAAAAAAAAAAACACTAATATACTTACACCTTTTTTTTTTCTTTTTTTTTTATTTATATAAATTTGATCATCTGTACCTATCCCACTCCATTTCCTAACTTACCTATTTTCCTCTCCATGTCCTTCAACTTTTCTGTTTTCAAAAATTCATGCTTTACCATTGACTAATTAACCAAGAACCTATCCTATATTTTTTTATTGGAAGATCTGCACTCCTGCTAATTAGCCTCCCGATGCTTGTCGAATTTCCGGCACTTAGCGAGTACGTACGAATTCTAAATTCGAGAGAGTTTTTTTTGATAAAATAAAGGATTAAACACACAAAATCCATCACGCTTGGAAATAAAAAAGGATGTCCTTGTTTTGAATCGGTGAATTCTGCATGCATGATTCTTGTGCTTTCTCTACAAAGGAGGTCAGGTCATAACTGTAAACAACATAAATTCCACGTTAAACTTTCACATGCTACTACTTTTACAACTGATACTTGTTTTCAGAAGTTAGGCGTTGGTCTCATTAAATAAATTTTCAATCAAGGGCGGCTCCAGGATTTTTATCCAGCGCTGACAAAATACACAGCGTATTTATGATGAAAAGTTGTATGCAAAGAATTCGTCTAATTCTCTTTAATTTTTTAGTGTTTCCACATTGAAACTAATACTAGGCAACCACTATCCTTATGTTTATTATATATGGACTCTCATAATTGGGCTAGCCTTGTTTTGTTTTATTAGGGCTATAACAATTTAGTTTAAGTTTTGTAGAAAACATTTATTTTAACCTCAAACGAGTAACCCAACACTGACAATAGCAAATAAAATTTAATTTATATCTATTTTTTTTTTTTGAGTACATTTTTTTAACCCAACAAGGTCGCTTGACCTCACTCATGCAATGGTGGAGTCGTCAGTGTGTTCATTGACTCATCCCAGTCGACTGGTTTTTTTTTGGGAGTAAAAGCGTAAGAACTTCATTGATAAGAAAAAAAAAATATAACCTATCATTCTATCAACCTCAAACAAACACAACTGAAAAAGATATAATGCATACATCGATAAATCATCCCATTAATTAGATTCAACAGTACATAGGTGGCAAGGGAATGCGCCAACTGAACAACGTCCGTATCCAGTCGACAAGCATAAATGTATCAAAAATGATAGTACATACATACCCTCTCTACCACACTCTACTACACCCCCTCTCACATGTGGGGTGGGTCACCTCAGAGAGGAGAGAGAAAAAGCGAGAGGGGACCATCCCACACGTGAGAGGAGGTATGGTAGAGTATGGTAGGGTAGAGGAAGTGTGTCTGTATCATTTTTCTAGATGTAAGCTCCAAATTCCATAAAATCATTAATTAATTACTCAGAGCTAGCTAGAGAAACAAAACACTGGACGGCAAAACATTTATTGGTCGATGTTTCTTACAGTAATTTATTACATGAACATGTTGTTTACCAATTTCTTAGGTTGTCATGTGTGGTCAAGTACATATAGGAACGGGTTACGATACTGTCAGAGCTGTGACTTTGGAGTACTGTTTTTTTTTTTTTTTTTGCGTACAGCGGCAATTCAACTGTGACTTCCTCCCTCCGTCCCAAAAAGATAATCTTTTTTTGGACTACATTTCATTTTCAACGGCTTATATCTTTTAGTTTGTAATATTTTTTATGATTTTGAAAACTTCGTGTAGTAGAACTAATTAAAATCTATAATGTATATTTTTGAGGTTCACATTAAAAAATATATAAACCGTTAAAAATGGCACACAACCTCAAAAGGGTTTACCATTTTGGAACGGATGGATGGAGTATATTAGTAGTAGGGGAAATGACAGATCAGAGAGAAAAGGGGCAAATAATTACACTTCCATGACACACTTTTTGGATATCATTAGGTGATGGGTAGAGGAATAATAATTCCGGACTTATGGCATAGGAAAAATTCCTGGACAAAAATACCCTGGGTTTCAAAATCCTTCACAAAAATAACCTTCCACCCCAAATCAACGTATTACAGTAGCTCCCTTTTCCCCTTCAAAATCGTGAAACCCTAAGTTAAAAGATTTACTCTCAGTTTTCTCTCTCGCTCTGTGATCTCTCACGTCTCTCGTCTCTCGCTCATTCTCCGATCAGTGGCAGGCCAAAATCGAGCGGGTACGTTCTCTCCCTCTCTCTCTCACATAAATAACCGAACAAATGGACTCTGTTTTTTTGGCCTATAACTTAAGCCTGTGTTTGGACCAGAAATTTCAATTTCATTCCAACCATTAGTTCCTCAATAAGTCCATGATGCAAACACAATCAATTGTCAAATGGTGCTACTTTCGCTCCTATATGTCTTCGTAAGATGTTCAACTCAGGAGGAGCCATTAAGGAACTAAAATATGGAATCCATGAGGACTGCAATGCTTTTCTTAAAGAGCGCAACAACAATACATACGAGGTGCAATTAAATTGGATTCAGGGTGCAATGCTGAGAATCTCCTTCTAGGGAATTTGTTTTTGGCCACACACTGGCATCTCCATTTGGACTAATACAAGTGCAATGCTTGTGTTTTAGAGTGCAACACAGCTACATACCAGGTGCAATTAAACTGGACGGAGGGTGCAATTAATGCTGAGAATCTCCTTCCAAAAAGTTTGATTTTGACCACACTAGCATCCTCATTTGGATTAACTTAAGTGCAATGCTTAAGTTTCAGAGTGCAATACAACTACATACGAGGTGCAATCAAACTGGATTCAGGGTGCAATGTTGAGAATCTCCTTCAGAAATTTTGATTTTGACCACACACTGGCAACCCCATTTGAACTAACCTGAGTGCAATGCTTTTGTTAAAGAGTGCAACAATAATACATACAAGGTGCAATTAAACTAGATTCAGGGTGCAATGTTGATAATCTCCTTCAGAAAGAAAAATAAGAAATTCCCAATTGGAAACAACGTAAACGGAATTACATATAAGCAATGTTGTTTTATAGAAGGTGCAACAACATTATATAATAGGTGCAATAAAATTGGATTCAGGGTGTAACGTTGAGAATCTCCTTCCACAAAGAGTGATTTTGACCACATACTTATCGTTCATGGTTTCGCTAACTTCTGGAAGATGTGTTCATTTCTGAAGAAAATGTATTGTGTCAGTTGCGCAAGTTTTTGCTCTTCTTTTTTCTTAGGCTTCAATTCATGTGGACTTGTTTACACCTGCAAACATGAAATCGACAACCAAGTTAGAATCAAATTCATGAAATACAACAATTTCAGAGGAGCCAAAACCAAAAGGATGCAGTAGTGTTAAGAGTTAACTCACAATTTTAGCGTACGGGTTAGCTTACAAGTAATTACAAGTAGCAAAATTGATTAAAAAAACCTTTCCATCATCAATTGCATATTGACCACAAATAGAATAAGTGCAAATGAGACACATAAAATGAGTAAGACCTTCAAGAGATTGAATTTTAGGTCGGGCATTTCAAGAAACAGTTGAGGGGTATACAAATAATTGGCTTACCAAAAGAGGAGAGAGGATCTAAAGGGGGAGTCAAGATTAAAGTAAGGACATGAATGCAACAATAGCAAATCTAAAACGCTTTAAAAAAACACGTCAATTAAGAACCCATGAATTAAATCAAAATAAGATACTTAACATTATATACCAAAACCCAATTCCAAGAAGCCAGTAAACTACCCTGTCAAAGGTAACTAAGGCTTTAATTTGCGAAAACGAAGATCAGTACTGTGCAAAATCAAGGGGAATGGATGGAAATTAAAACTAAAAATCCTCGTCTGAGGGGAATCGGTATTAACTCTTAAAGGAAAAATGATTTGGAATTACCTTGCAGTGTTCTGCTTGCGCTCGCGCGAGAGAGAGAGACCGCGTCGAACGGGAGGGAGAGTTGAGAAGAAAGAGTGAGGAGGGGAAGACGATTCAGAGAGAAGGATGTGAGATTTGGTTTCTAGGGTTTCTTCCTCCTTTCAGCTTTAGCGTTTCATACTTCGTTTCTTCGTTCATCGTCCTCTGTAATTGTGAGGGAGGGAGGGAAATTAAGGTTACATTTCAGTAGAGGCTATTTCAGTCTTTTACCTTGACGGTACCGTTTATGTGTATATATAATTTTCCTTGCCCTGACACAGGGGATTTCCAAAAAGTGTGTCATGAAAGTGTAATTATTGCCCCTTTTCTCTCTGATCTGTCATTTCCCCTTAGTAGTACTATTAGTTTGGTGGTCGTTAGAGATATGTTGAGGTGGCATTAATGACATTCATTTGGTGGCAGTACGGAAGTATATCCCCAGCGTATCAAGGGTGCAAACATTTATAGGTAAAGGGGTCGAGTTTTTCAGTACTCCTATATATAATGCTACTGTTGTAGCTCATGGTGCTTGCATTGTTGGAATTATAAAAACCCTTTTATAAATAAAAAGAAAGTGCAGAGAGAGAGAGAGAGAGAGAGAGAGAGGTATGGCTTCTAAGCCAGGAGTGCTCACGGATTGGCCATGGAAACACCTTGGAAGCTACAAGGTATTTATTTATTTATATTGTAACTTATGTAAGAAAGAATTAAATAATAACTTGTACATGTACAACTGTCTTCTTAATTGAAAAGGTGCAAACGTTTTGTTTTAAAAATGTTACTGTATGATTAGGCTTAGCTTGCCATTTTGATAAAATCACGCCATAATTTTGTTAAATGGCGTGACTTTATCGAAGCTAGTATGTAAAAGTGAGCCCACGCATCTTGGAAGTCAAGTCATGAAGGGTATTTTGACGGCATTGTGTCTTATCACTTACAAATTGTCCAATAATTAATTTCATCAGAGAAAAAGAATAGTAGATTGGAAATTTGGAATCTGAAATCCACGAGTGCATAGTAGATTTTTCGAAAACCAGTTTCTAGTACGATAAGTCTAGTAGCACAATAACCAACCACAATCCCTTCTGAGAACGCGGAAAACATAAGGGGACAGATGGTGGTGCACCAACCGGCGTCGGGATTTTTGGATGAAATTGGGTGATTTTGAATCAAGCACTTGGGGCCGTCCGATTGTCTCGATTCTCGCGTAGGACCCCTCGGAAAACAATTTTAAGATGATCTAACGGTTCGGATTTTCCGTTTGGGTCCCACAAGTGGGTCCTCGACGCCGATCGGTGCACCATCGGTGCACCACCATCTGTGCATATAGAAGGGTTCGTGAGAATGCTTTAGGTTCAAGCTGATACAATAGCATTAATACCTTCCGTAATTTAACTGAACTAATTTACTAAATATATGAGATCGTATGGAAAAAAAAAGAAGAAGAAGAAGAAGAAAAACCCAATATTGGCTTATTATTTGTGATTTTAGTATGGTTTGCAAGTCCATTTTTTATAGTAGTTCAGTATTTTGATTTATGCTATACTTTTTAGTACCATCTCTTTGGGATGTTCCACTAGTAGGCTGAGTTTTCCGTTTGATTTTAGCAACTGAGTTGTTGTTAAAATCAATCCTGATTTTAGCAAATGAGTTCACCAGATGCTAAAATCATGATTGATTTAGGCTAAAATCAACCATTATTTTATCATGATTGATTTAGGCTAAAATCAACCATTATTTTAGCACTTGGTGAACTCATTTGCTAAAATCAGGGTTAATTTTAACAACCCAGTTGCTAAAATTATTTGAAAAACTCAGCCTTAGCTTATTGCTTTTATTTTTTGTTGATGTATTGTGAGAGAATAATCTTGAGAATCTAAATAACTCATATAAGAGCATCTTTAGTGGACTACCTAAAAAATGTTTTCTAAAGTGTACACCTAAGCACATGTGGGGCCCTATTTTGTGTGTTACTAACTTAGTTAGCTAGCTAATGAAGAATGCACTTTAGTGAGCTACTTATATACTATATATTAACGTCAAGTCTTTCATTTCTCTCTCTTCTCTCTCTCTCTCTCTCTCTCCTTAAAGTCATTCTCTCTCTCTCTTCTTCCTCTCTCCTCCTTCCCTTCTCTCTCTCTCCCCTCTTTCTCTCTCCTTAGTCTCTCCCCAAATTCAGGTAGTGACTTAGTGCACTTTAGGGAGTGAGGGGTGACATGCACCTTGCATTTTAGGGAGTCATTTTTTGTCCACTAGAGACAATTTTTTGAGTTTTTCTTAGTTAACTAGTTAGGACACTTTAGGATACTCTTTTAGGTAGTCCACTAGAGATGCCTTAAGATAGCTTTTTGAGTTAGTGAAATGGGGCCTAGTTTTTGACGATTTCTAAGCACAAGACAAATGCTATAAAGAAAGCCATCACGGCTAGCTAGGAAAATTTCAAATTTTCTAGTGTTGGAAAAATAAAACAGATCATAACATGTAATCAGTTTAAAAAACCAACGTGGCTATGGGTACGCACACTCGCGTACGTCATATGCACGCAACTCATCTTAACCGTCAATTTCAAAAATTAACGGTCCGAGTTTTAAATAATCTGTTCACGCGAACAAATTGATCGCCCGAACAGATTATTTAAAATCCAGACCGCCGAAAATGTGCACGGATGGTTAAGATGCGCCGTCCGTGCATTTGGCGTACGCACCGTCCGTGCATGTGTGGTATTTAATTTTAAATTTTTTGAAAAATATTCGAGATGTGTGTAATCTCCTCCGGTCACTTAAATTTTTTTTTTTGGTTATATCTGCCCTTTGATATCCACGTCGCTGTTTTTTGTAGCTCTTTCAAAAGCGGGGATTTTACACGTACACGCATGGTTTTTCAAAATCTAATTTACAAAATTGTTCATGAAAACTTGTATGTTATTAATGAAAGGTCGAGTACGTCTTTTTGGTGAATGTTTATATAAAATTCATTTAACGAAAGATGTGATCTCATCCATGCATCAAAATCTGACATAAAAAATAACGTGTCTCTAATAAATAAACGGTTTAATTAGTTGCATATGTTTAGAGGTGGAAAAAATGAGCCAAATAATTAGGTGTAGTAATAGTAATTCATATATGTTGTGTTTTTTAAATGTTGATTTTGTGGTGGAATGAATTTTATTGATCACATAATAACGCGTACCATTTTGAGTTCGTGTAATTTCGGCACTAGTAATTTATTTTCTGTTTTTTTCTTCTGGATTTTGTGGTGGGATGAATTTCAGTTCGTGTTACTGGCACCGTGGGCAGTTCATAGTACATACTCATACTTAGTGAAAGATGATGAAAAAGAGAGGGATTTGGGGTATTTCCTCATCTTCCCCTTTCTACTCTTCAGAATGCTTCACAACCAAATTTGGATCAGTTTTTCTCGTTACCGCACGGCAAAAGGAAGTAATCGGATTGTCGATAAGACCATTGAATTTGAGCAAGTTGACAGAGAAGCTAACTGGTATGTATGCATATGCAGTACTCCTCTATCACTCTCGTGCTTATTATAGTGAGAAGAGAAGGGTAACTTTATGATATATATATATATATATATTCTCAACAAGAACATCAGGGCCAGGATGACTAGTTTCCTAGCTGTAGGGGGGCTGAATTCCCCGGTGGATCCTCCTCGGATGAGCCGCCTTCCTCTAGCCCGACCTGCACACACATAGCAATCCATTAGAGCCCCACCGGCCTCTTGCCAGTGGGCACTCTGACGATCAAGTCAGCCACTCAAGAGAGAGAGCCAATATAGAGAGTAATTTAGATATAGAAGAGTATGTCCATACGGACCATACCTCTAGAGTCTATCTCTTTTTATTTATAGCCTCTCATGTGTTTGCTCTCCAAGCTAAACATGCTCACACACGTGCGATGACTTCATCCCTTAATTCACGGGGCCAATGGCCCCAAGTGAGTCACTTAGACACGTAAGGGCGACGCCGCCTCATCATGTCGGCTCGTGCTTTTGTGCGGATTTTTCCCACTACACTAGCAATGGTTAATGTGGGGATGCAGCTCGTATTATTGTCTTCTTGTTGTAGTGTACTCAAATTAAATTCTTGTGCATTACCGGATTGTGGGTGATTCATGATCAATTGGTGAATTGCAGGGATGACCAAATCTTGTTCAATGGAATACTCTTCTACATAGGGTTGTTGACATTGCCAGGTGCATCTCAGCTACCCATATGGAGAACAGATGGTGTGGTCCTAACCATATTGCTGCACAGTGGTCCAGTGGAGTTCCTCTACTACTGGCTCCACAGAGCACTCCACCACCATTACCTCTACTCTCGCTACCACTCCCACCACCACTCCTCCATCGTCACCGAGCCCATTTCATGTAAGACCGCTTAACATGGGAAGATATATTGACCTGATTATTTCATAACTATAATACATATATATTCTCTAAATCACATTTTTTCTAGATAATTCATGTGGTGTGTATATTTTTTCGATCCCGATACTAATTGTTACGAAATTGTGTCCTCAGCTGTGATACATCCGTTCGCAGAGCACATAGCCTATTTTACGCTATTCGCAATACCATTGCTGACGACGACGCTGACAAGGACAGCGTCGATAGTATCATTTGCAGGGTACATAAGTTACATAGACCTGATGAACAACATGGGTCACTGCAACTTCGAGCTCATCCCCAAGCTCCTCTTCAACCTCTTCCCTCCTCTCAAGTACCTCATGTATACTCCCACGTAAGTCACCTAAAAAAATTATGTTATTACCATTTGCTACGACTTTATACATAGTACACGCACACGAAAGAGAAGTATATTTTTTCATTAGCGCATGTCTGTAAAGAGAGGATCGATCGCGAAAGTACAAATGACTAAAGATTCAACTTGAAAAAGGTTCAAGAAATAGAAAAAAAAAAAAATTTACAAAATTTGCAGTTAAAGATTTTTAGTGCTCTAAGTAGTTTTTTTTAGTTTTCAATTACAATAATTTTTAAATTACAATAATGATTTTTAAAATCCTCTTATCGATACAAATAAAAAAAATCATGTGACTAAAAGGAAGGAAAAGTAACAAATCATGTTAGCTTCGTTGGCTATTATTAAAAAAATTACAATAATTTTAAATTCTTCTCATCGAAAAAAAAATGAAATATTCGACTAAAAGGAAGGAAAAGTAACAAATCAGCTATTAATAATGTTGTACTTTTGAGTATTAAAGTTAGGGTGAATAATAATTACTATGAAATTATAAGGAACGGCCAGGAGTAGTAGTGTAGTACTTGTCACATTATCTCTTCATTTATTGGTCATGCATAATAAACATGTTCGTTAATGATCTTTCCCTTTCTCATTATGAAGATTTCCAAAATTGGAATGGGAAAAGTAGACCACACCACGTTTTTTTCCCTAAATTATCCGGAATTAGCCTCTACTACGTTGGTAAATTGGTAATGAAGAAATTGTATTTGATTTTGATTTGTCTACCTCATGCAATCAATTCGTTCAACTACAAACATTGCCATTGTCTACCTCATGCAATCAATTCGTTCAACTACAAACATTGCCATTGTCTACCTCATGCAATCAATTCGTTCAACTACAAATATTGCCTTTACATTTAATATTCTTTAATGGACCACTCCAACTAGGCCCTAGGGGCGGGCTGATCCAAGGTTAGGGCAAGCACAACAGCCTTAACAAACTCCTCCCTATTTCCAAATTTTTCAAATTTTTTGTATCAAATTAAGGATCTCTATAAGTAGTTTAATTTGACGTAAAAAAATTAAAAGTTTATACGTTGAAGTACTTTATTTTTTGATCTGAAAGATTTTACAATTGCATCTGTACCCCTTGATTGAACAATGTTATAGGTACACCACTTGTGCTCCCCAAATAAACACTACCCTGATGTGGCAAATGAGGAGAAACTCATTTTTTGGGTGAGCCCAACATTGGGTTTCTCATCATTTGCTACATCAGGGTGATGTAAATTTGTGGTGCACAAGTGGTGTACACATATCATTTCCCCCCTTGATTTGCCGAAAAAGAAAGCACCGCGTCTATTGTCCTATTAATAGATGAGCAAATGTCATGTCAATTTTTCAAACAACAGTAGTGTCAGAAGACTTGGAAGAAGATTCCTTTTGAAACGTGTGACTTACACGTATGGTACACCCAATGGGTGGATTATAGAAAAAGCCTATATATATATATGTGTGTGTGTGTGTGTGTGTGTGTGTGTATTATATATTATTATTTAATTGCAATAGAGAGGAATTGTTGGAAATGTGAATTGGTAAAATGAAAAATGTGCACTGTTCACTACTTCTTTTAGAGAAAAATTTGGGTCACCTGTTGGGGTTGCTCTTAAGGTGGTGGTCCTAAATTTTAGTATTACTTCAGTTGGAAGTCTTTTTTTTTTTTTTCATGATTTTTTTTTTTTGAATAATGTTTTTTGTCAAAAGCATTAGTTTTGACGATACATATATTATATAAAAATCATGATAAATACCAAAAATATTACACTAGTTTTCTGTGTATATATTAACGGCACGTACACAAGTAGTAAAGGCTGAAAATACTTTGACTAAAGGTCTGATCAGATATACTCCCTCTATTTCTAGATATTTCTTTCGAAAGTATTTTTATTTTTTAAGGTAAACTTGCACGGTCTCTCATAGGGGGCATTTAAATTGAGACGGAGGGAGTAAAAAATAAAAACCTTTTAGATATAGATGAATATTACCCATTATTTTCGATCCGACTTTGATGATCAGTGAGTTATTTTGATTTACTCCCTCTTCAATCTGGTGTTTTGTCGATCACCTACATAATTACTTTAAGCCCCAAATTCGATCATTTCTATACAAATTTCTTCGCATTTTTTTTATATATATATACATTCTTTCTAGATTTTTACGACATGCTTTTGGGTACTCCATTAATAGTAAAATTACATGTTTTAATAATTTCCAGGTATCACTCCCTTCACCACACTCAATTTCGGACCAACTACTCCCTTTTCATGCCGATCTACGACTACATCTACGGCACCATGGACAAATCCACGGACACCTTATACGAAACCTCGCTCCAGCGACCGGAGGAGTTGCCGGATGTGGTGCATTTAACGCACCTAACAACGCCGGAATCCATTTACCATCTCAGACTCGGATTCGCGGCCATAGCCTCTAGGCCTTACACTTATAAATGGTACTTGTGGGTAATGTGGCCTTGGACTTTTTGGTCAATGATGGTTACTTGGATTTATGGCCGAACTTTTGTGGTGGAGAGAAATGTGTTGGGAAATCTCAAGTTGCAAACTTGGGCTATACCAAAGTACAATATTCAGGTAATTAAGAGTTGCATATTTATTTTAACTTTTTTTTTTGGTTTTCGTGTATAATAATTGAATATTTTAATTAATGTGATATGTGTCTTAGTAATTTCTTTGGTTAATGTAGTACTTTATGCATTGGCAAAGAGAGCCTATCAATAACTTGATTGAGGATGCTATACTTGAAGCTGAGGAAAGGGGCACTAAGGTTTTGAGTCTTGGTCTAATGAATCAGGCAAGTGTTACCAATCTCTCTCTCTCTCTCTCTCTCTCTCTCTCTCTCTCTCTCTCTCTCTCTCTCTCTCACACACACACACACACACACACACACACACATTATTTTCTTTCTACATGCTTAGGGATTATATCCATGGTGCTGCCCTAAATAATTAGAAAGTAATCCCCCACATAATATAACCATATGAAAATAATCATTGGCTAAAATTTGAGTTGAAAGTGACTAATACGTTGAATTTCCATCGGTTGACTATAGAGTGGGCCCACCATTTTCAAATGTATATATATCCATCTCTATATTGTTTACGTACTAACTTATTTTTTGCCTGAGGGATCGTCTCGTAAGCTTTATTGATTAGCTTATTTTCTTTATTTGCTAAATTATGGTTACAATATTTCCATGATATCTTGGGTTTTATTAATATCTCTTTCTCTAAATGCATGTTGTTGTAGGGGGAGGAGCTTAACAACAGTGGTGAGATGTATGTTAGAAGGCACCCTAAGCTCAGAGTTAAGGTTGTGGATGGGAGTAGCTTAGCAGTGGCTGTCGTCCTAAATACCATTCCTAAAGGAACAACCCAAGTCCTCCTCACAGCCAGCTCTTCCAAAGTTGCTGCTTCCCTTGCCTTAATTTTATGCCAAAGGGGCATTCAGGTAATTCTCATTCCCCACTTTTTCAACATTTTGAAAATTATTTAGACCAATCATCATAATAACTTAGCCTCAAAAGCATCCCCAAGTGCAATAGGAAGAGACAAGGTTTTTTCGAGGTTTTAGGCTAAACGTCAAAATGAGACCTACTTTATTAGATCGCTAACAGACAGAAATTTGGGCAAAATTAACCCAAGTCGAATACGCTATATAGGTGTCTATTTTGTATGAAGATGGATATAACAAGCTTAAGGCAACCCTTGGCGATGCTGCAAGTAACTTAGTCCTTGCAAAATCTTGTAATATAAAGGTACATGCTCAATTCCCTTTTCGTACTCATTTATTTACAAATACAGTAAGTCTTTAATTATAAAACTAATGAACAAATTTAGATTATTGAAACGTGATTGATTAATATTAATCTTGCAGATATGGCTAGTGGGAGACCAATTGACTGAACGAGAACAACTGAAGGCATCAAAGGGCACATTGTTCATTCCATTCTCACAATTTCCTCCGAAAAGAATGAGGAAAGACTGCTTCTACTACGACACACCTGCTATGGTCGCACCCAAGTATCTGGAGAATGTTGACTCTTGTGAGGTAAAAGTAAAAAGGATGCACATATTTCCTCCCTTAGATTGTTAAGTCCATCCTTTTATATTTTCGGGATAATGTTGAATGTTAAGGGAGCTCATTTTGGGGCTCCATTTTTTTATGCAAGCACTCCAAAATGGATGAAACGCATCGATGGTGATGTATTGAAGCGCATCGATGTTTTTTCCCCTGTTTCGTTCCCTTCTCATTTGGATTTGTGAAGCGATGATGGCGAAAATTTTTAGCCGAATTCGAACCACGCCCCTCTTAAAATAAACAAAACCCACCCAATCATAACTTAATCCCGACAAAATCATAAGAAAAGTAGTAAAAAAAAAACTACCTTCCGAGCTTGAATCCTCGATTTACAACACCCAATTCACAATAGAGTTTTTGCTACATGCTAGGGTTTGGGTAGGCATCTATTTTTTCTTCTTCCATTAACAGAGTAGGCAGAGGAGAAGAGCATGGACAAGTAAAAAATTTTGGGAGCGTCTGAAGTAAAATTGAGAGTAAAAAACTTTAGGAGTGCCTGAAGTAAAATTGAAACTTGCAAAAGGGTGGTTTTGGAAAATCACTATAGCTTGGAGTGCCTCCATAAATTTTTAGAGTGCGATTATCAATTCCCAATGTTAAATGTAGTTTTGCGAAGGAAGAAACCATGAGATCTACGATTATAAAACAAAATTTTCAAACTTAGAAGAAAATAATGCAGCATAATTAAACCATGACTTAAGTTAGTTTTCTTCAGAGGTTCGAAAGGTTTTTTTAGGTATTTTTTCAATTGAATTTTAAAGGAATCAGGAATTACTATTTAAGAATAGTAATTCTAAAAAACTATTCGAAGCTTCTGAAGCAAACTAACCTGGAAAGAAAAATCTGTGTCAGGAAACCTTTTGGTCTGGGATTCGACCCTTGTCCCCTTGTTATCAATTCTTGTGTTTTCGTTAGTCTGCAATAATAATTATGTCCCGGCTATAGTTGGGCTAGATGCCGAGTTACAAAAAATCAAAACACAATTAAAAATTCTACAATCTTTGTCACTCGGGTATGATCATCCTGTGAAAATAAATTTGTGGTTTATATGTGTTGCAGAATTGGTTGCCGAGAAGGGTAATGAGTGCATGGCGCATAGCAGGGATAATCCACGGCTTAGAAGGATGGAATGTGAATGAATGTGGAAACACGATGTTCGACATTGACCAGATTTGGGAAGCCACTCTTCGACATGGGTTTCACCCTCTCAAGACTTGATCACAAGATAGACAAAAGGAAGCCTCGCTAATCTTGCTCTGTCTCTATTTTTATGCTTATTATCAAGTTTATTGGGCTATGGTATGCCTAATTTCTATGTGTGTGTGTGGCTTGGCCTATTGTAATACATTTTGTCGTTAAACATGGTTTGGACTTTCGAGAGTCGATGTGATCTATTTATTTGTCTATGTAATATTTTTGAATGCTAGTAAATTTAGTACATTGAATTTTTAATTGGTTTTTACGCAAAGGAAGAAATTTTTAATCAAACCTTAATATCAGTTTTGTTTGCAAGCAATACTATGAATGAATTTTAAGAAACCAAACGTCTTCAAACTTGTCTTTTTAGAAGAAACAAAACATTACGATAAAAACATGTCTAAAAATTAAGTAATGCTCATATTCTTGAAAAAAAAAAAATTGTGATACGGCAAGTGATTTGGTTTTCAATGTCGCAGAATTGGTTGCGAAGAAGGGTGACGAGTGGTTGGCAAAGTGGTTTAATTTTGCCTCGGAACTTAGGCGTTTGCTCCCACCAAATTAAGATCTCAGGTTCGAATCCCTTTGCTAGCAAACTCTTAGGGGCCACTAGGGGTTATGCCCGGTCATTACTTTAAGGGCCCGGAATTAGTCGTGGTGCGCGCAGAATTGGTTGCGAAGAAGGGTGATGAGTGGTTGGCAAAGTGGTTTAATTTTGCCTCGGAACTTAGGCGTTTGCTCCCGCCAAATTAAGGTCTCAGGTTCGATTCCCTTTGCTAGCAAACTCTTAGGGGTCACTAGGGGTTATGCCCGGTCATTACTTTAAGGGCCCGAAAATAGTCGTGGTGCGCGCAAACTGGCCCGGACGTCTGGTTATTAAAAAGAAAAAAAGAAGGGTGATCATGAGCGCATGGCATGTAGGCTGCAGCATGGATAGTTCCAGGGACAAAGCCAGCTTTTTTGCATAGCGGGGGCATGCTATATATGTGGAAGAGTGGCGTGGTTATATAATTTGATGATATGTATATTGCTATGTAATAGTAGGTTTTTTTTTCCCCCCAAATTGTAGCCATGAACCCGTGACTCCATCCTGGTGAGTCATTGGACATTTATGTCGCGAGACCAAATACGCACCTCGGCCATCACTTTCATACGTCTTAATTTCTAGGAAAAGGAATTAATGCAACGCCTAATTTCTGAAAACTAGTACTCAGTATTGGTGTGTGTACTAATGACCTTACTCCTTCGTAGGTAGAGCACAAAGAATCATTCAATCATGCATGCAGAATTCATAGTCAATTCAAAACAAGGACATCCTTCGTTTTTTAATGAGTGAGATTCATCTAGTACACTGTCAAAATAGTGTACCGGATAAATCTCACCCATCGGATTCGTTTTCATGTTTTATTTTCGTTTTCATGTCTCACCAAACGTCTTCAAACTTGTCATTTTAGAAGAAACAAAACATTACGATAAAAACATGTCTATCAATGTGCGAACAAGATAATTTTTAATCAAACCTTAATATCAGTTTTGTTTGCAAGCAATACTATGAATGAATTTTAAGAAACCAAACGTCTTCAAACTTGTCATTTTAGAAGAAACAAAACATTACGATAAAAACATGTCTATAAAAAAAACTCATATTTTTAGTGTTTTGATACCTATCGATGTCCGAACAAGATAATTTTTTTACTGGATGCTCTTCTCAACGAGCCCTACGACTCTTATGGTTCAGATCAATGGGTTTCCGAGCCCATAATTTTATAACTTTTCTTGAAGATTCTTTCAAACTGGTAGGGTCCTGAATTCTAAATGAAAATCAAATAATTAGATGAGTAACGTAAAAATATCCAATGGACCTGATTTTCTCCTAGACCACCTTAATAATTATTTTAAAATTATTTAACGGTTCGGATCGTTTGTATAAGACCCAAAAATAGGCCCCACAAGATTGCATTTGGCAAAGCACTTGCCTTGTGGCTGAAACGGCGTCGTTTGGGGTTGGGATAGGGAGGCGGGACAGGCTGTTGGGACAGCTGATCCGGAGCCTCATGGGAGTGGTTACAAGCATTAACCAGCTGCACCCTCCCTTGAGCAGAATCGATGAACCATGGGATGGGTCTATTTGGTTGCCTCGAGAGACCCTCCAACTTTTATTCATTCTCAAATTCTCAAATTTTCAACAGATGTTTTTGGTACTAGCTAGTGAGCTGGCTGAGTGTGTTGCACGCAGTCTAGTGCCCAATACAGATAATTTGAGATTTTTGGAGTTGAATAAAATAACAGGCTTGTATGGCAAAAAACATCTAAAATAAAATTCTATTTTTTGTTATTTCTATAAGATCAAGTTTTTTCTAATTGTAAAGGTTCAAAAGGTTGACAATATATTTTATTGATGATATTTAGTTTTTACCAGTATAAATTAATTATGCCTATAATATTAATTCAAAATATTTCTTAATACCCGCCCACCAAAAATTTTGCGTGCATCACAGCAAATACACAATATTTTTTTCAATAAATATATTTCCATTTTTATTTCTTTTTTACACTAATCGACACATGACACCTTAAAGAGAGCCACCGAATCCATGTACATCAATTTCCTCCACACGTGGAAAATCTTTCCTATATTTAAAGTGTAAGTGTACATTTACCCAATAGAGTGCTCCATACGTCGATTTTAGAGATCTATTATTGATTCAGGGGGTGTTCGGGGATTTTTTTTAAAATTTTTGTTAAATTCGTATCGTTAGCTTCATCTTATCTATTTTTTATTTTTTAATTTTGCTCTATAATTTTATACTTTTTAAAGTCCTTTAGACAAGACAAAAGCTAATTTAAAGTTTCTAAAAAAAACTAACAAAAGATTCTAATACTCTATCTATCCCAATATGTTTGTCCAATTCTGGAATACCAACTTCTATGAAGATATAGGGATTACTACAACTAAAAAAAGTTGGAGTTTGCAAGAATGCCCCTTATTTTTTGGACATTAAGTGAGAGTGCACATTTTCCAATTCATGACTTTTGAAAAACGGGTGGGTATTAAAGAACCGTTTTTTAAGTCAACTCAAAATTGGACAAATATTTTGAGACATGTTAAAATCAAAAGGTAGATAAACAAATTGAGACGGAAGGAATATCAAATACTACTATTATTTTAAGGGAAATTATAGTTTCCCTACGCAACCTAACTTATTCAACAAATCCGGAGAATGAGGTGCAAGAATTAGGAGAGACTCTGTTTTTTCTTGAAATAAACGAAATAAATTGAATAAGGGATAAATAAAGTGGGATTGATGGACGGAGCACTTAACAATTGGTGGTTTTGTTTGCGCCGAGGAGAGGAAATGATATTGCTAGGTGTGGTGCCCCAAAGTGGTATTGGGGCACCGGTACCCCAGTTTTATTTACCACGAACACTAGGTCTACAAACTACAAAAACAGATCACATTTATCACAAAATCAAACCACACTAACTATACTTATAAATCATAAATTGTGATAAATAAAGCATGTGTGTTTATGCTAAGTAGAACATGTGCTCATAGTAAGTACGATTGCGCAAAAACCACCGTCCTTATAGTGGTTTTCATCTAATGACTCAAATTTATATATGAGTCTTGCTAGATGTACACCATTTTTGTGTACACCAATTGTATACCACCTTTGTGGAATCCAGTTCGGGTCCCACACGAATAATCGGAGCCGCTCAATATTCTTAAAACACTTTTTTTAGGGTTTCTGAAAAAAAAATCAACTAATTTTAACATCGGTAAGGCCTCGATCGATTATGCGCCCAATTTACTGACAAGAAATTGGTGTACACCAAAATGGTGTACCCATAGGTTTTTCCTTTATATATTCTTAATTTAATGACTTTTTAGCGGGGCACCGTAGAAATTTCGCTGGCAGGTACTCCAGTGAGGATTGAGCTTTTCTGACGATGAATTGGTATTAGGTTTGGCCTAAAAAGTTAGCTGGCTTATTTTTTGCCTTTATTTGATTTTTTTTCATGTTTTTTAGTTTTTCATCAACTTTTTGTGTATTATTAGTTCGTCTCGGCGAGAGGAATAAAAAAAATAAAAAATTATGATTTAATCATAATTTTTCATAATTTTTTTTGAATAAAGACAAAAATAAGCCAAAAGTCAGCTTTTTACACTTTTTCGATCTTATTCAAAAAATTGAAAGTTCTAGTCATAATCTTTTACCTTGTTGGATTCCTCTCGCCAAGACGAACCAGTAATACTCAAAAAAATCGATGCAAAACGAAAAACGCAAAAAAAAATCAAATAAAGACAAAACAAAAAGTTAAGTTGGCTTTTTAAGCCAAACCTTGTTGGACCAACCAAACAAAAAAGGGGGGAATTGGAACGTACGTGGCAGGGGTATATCCAGAGAGTTGGCACAGAGCATTACCCAAAGAGCTCGTAATAATTACCAATTGTGCCAAAACGAAAAAAGAGTTGTCAAGGGCAGATTGGTAACTATACATCCCAAGGTGAAATTGGATTCTCGATTTGCAAACCGACAGTCCGCAGGTAGTAAACCTGAACAAACATTTGTGGTCCAATTAATAATCCAGCTGTTGCACATCAGAGCTGTCTTGTCTAGTTGGGACCAAGGTTGTGAATCTCGTACTGTACCAGTTGGTACGTACCGGATTTATGAGATTCCGGTAACCTGACCACCTAATTCCGTTCCGTCCTAAATTCCGGACCTTTCTGGTCAATCCGGACAATACCTGCCGGTACTCATTTACCGGCGATTTCGTCCGAGAAATTGCAGATGGCAGAAAGTCCAGAGATCCCAAAAAAAAGAAAGACGTTGGGAGAAATGAAATGTCCGGCAGATCACCGGCCCCTTGTTTACGTTACTGTTGATCCTTTTTTCCAGTACAACACGAGAGAGGGGGGGGGGGGGAATGTCAGCACCGATGAATTTTGGTCGTCGGTGACCGGAACTGTGAGGGATACTCTAGATCTGAGAGTTTTCCTCTTCGTACAGTTATGTATCGAAACCAGAGGCATCGAGTTGCTCTAGTGGTTCCTCTTGAAAACCCAGATCTGTGCTGCTGCACCTCACTCTCGATTCCTCTTGGAAGAGTTAAGGGATCTTTGTTGGCGATTCTTTGGACACCTTGTTCGTTTTGGATTTTAAGACCAGTTTTTTCATTATTCCTCTTAAATTATTACTCACATTTTTCTCTAATTATTATTTAAATTTTTAATTATTATTCTCATTTTTCTTTCTTCAATCATTACTCTCTATTTCTAATTATTACCCCAATTTATTCTTCCATTAATTATCCAAAAACCAAACCAAATATAGGGGTAGCGGGAATATTTGAACAAATTTGTACTATCATTTCGCACAAAAATTTATTAATTACTCATGGAACACCATTACTATTTAATCCACTTAAAACTCATCTCACATGAAATCGAGTCGTTGGTGTGTTATTTGTACTGCCATTTATGACGGCTTTGCCGGTGGATCACACCCACATATAGTCATTAGATTGCTCCCACGGACTCAATAAATGGTCAAACCAAAATTTGGCTTTGGTGCTAGCTAGAACTTATGGGGTCAAGACCTGGGTTTATGTGTTTGCTTCCTCCTAAGGATCAATTTTTTTCAGGCTAGTTCCTACGGAGCTCTGCGCTGACTCTGATTGAGCTCCCTATAAGTGGACGGTAGAATTCGGACCTAGGATTAGTTATGTTGCAAGTAAGCTGGGCCGGACACCTAAATTATATATATAAAAAAGGTTTCAGTTATTCTAGCCATGCGTTGAGCTATTAAGCTGGGCCGGTCCACTTTGGAAAGCTTATTTACTGACAGCTCTTTAACCGCTCAACAAAGGCTAGGCGCAAGGATGTTCAGCGGGTACATCCTTGCCAATCACATGCTCTTGCCATTTTTGTTCCACACCCAAACACTGGTGACGGAGATCATTTTGAGATAGCTAGATAATGTTGTCGGGTGGTTTTTGTAGTTGCTTGTTCTTCTTTTCTTTCTATGTCGTTTATCCTCGTATGTTATGACTGTTGTCTCAGGTTTTTGAAATAATAAAATTTCTATCTCTTTATCTAAAAAAAAAACCCTCATATGACCCATACTAAAAATTTACCGTTCATAATACATGTGGATCAAGCACCACATATTCTTGCTCTAGGAGCAAAGAATAATTTCTCGTGACTCAGACTTAAAATAAGACTGATAGAGAGAATGAAAATGAATATTACATATATATATATATATATATATATATATATATATACAGTCCCCTTCCTATCCAAACTCCCTTAACTTAATAAGTTACGGACCTCCACCTTTTAGTCACTTTCCGGACCAAATTTTGACGATCCGAAATAGCGTTTTTGTGAAAAACTGGCCCGATCAAGCCCTTCCGGGTATTTTTTTTTGCCAAATCTTCGCGTTGGACCTTAAAATCACGTTTTAAACACATCTAACGGTTCGGATCGTCAAAATTTGGTCCGGAAAGTGGAGGTCCGTAACTTAATAAAATGCGGGAGTTTGGATAGGAAGTGTGGTGTATATATATATATATATATATTTTTTTTTTTGTGAACATGAGATTTCATAAAACACTAAATGTAGAGAGTTCTACGTACGGTATTTTATCCCTACAGCGTCATCAGTTGCTTGTTGCAGAATAAAAGGAAGAGGTTCACTTTAATACATTATACTCAAATTAACTGAAATTTTGTTTTCTGATTGGCAATTTTTTTAATTTTTTATAGTTACGATCGAGGTCTAACAATCTAGATATCTCAAGAGTCAAGACGGTAGTTTAACCGATTTGAGAATGAATTGTCCAGTAAGAACTCAAAAGTAAAAAACGCTCCCTAAACCAGAAGGTGAGACTTGGGATTTAAGTTTAGATTTGGGATACCAGTAGTGATTTAGATCACTACTGGTATCCCAAATCCCAAATGAAGATTTCAGAGAGCTTACAATTGAGGTTATTACAGCAATGTAGTGACTTGGCTCACTACGGGAACCCAAAGTCATGGAATTTAACATACCCGGAACACCAAGTCTAAACAAGTACGAGAGAGCTGGCAATTTCTTGGTAGAGTGAAGTATCAAAACACGGGAAATATACCGTCAAAAAGGAAGGAAGAATGTAACCAAGATCCTCTGTGCCGAAGAAATTGGTGTACTCATGTACCAAGTGATTTGCAGCCACAAGACTATGTCTATGTGAGATCAAAACACGGGAAATATTCTGTCAAAAAGGAAGGAAAAATGCACCCGAGATCCTCTGTAGCGGAAAAATTGGTGTATCCATCTCACACAATCCTGCGTCTGCAAATCACCTGGTACATGGATACGACAAATATTCGGTACCGAGGAATTGACTCGGTCCTTGTTTCGTCGTCTCATGAGACGGCGAAGGAGGTCAGGTCGCATACAGTGAAACTTCCACATGTAATCGAATTTCGATACGCATCGCTTTGATTGGTTACATAATAAATAAGTTCGGTTTCCCCGGCCTAATTGAAAACTCTCTCTTGGATGTCACATGACATACAGCTGCATTACCGTTCAGCCTAAATATTTGTTTCACAAATTTGGCTTTGGATTTTATTATTATTGCATTGATTCCTTTCCAAAAAGAGAAGAGGCATGAAAGCGCTGACCGAGTTTGCCTATTTTTTGGCATTGCTACTTTAACATGCACAGCGGACAAATTTGGCTTGTATCTCAGTGAACGGTTGAGAAGTATGATTGTAGACATGTAGCTTCCAATTTTTTCCGTACTATCCTTTTTTGGATTTTCTTTTTTTGTTGTTTTATGTGAATTTCCCCCCCAATTTTAGCTTAGATTTTTGTACCGTAATTTTTTTTTTATTCCTCTCAAAACAACCTATATGACGTAAAAAACCCTCAAACATTAGGTGAAAATGTAGCTTCAAGTGCGGATTTTTCAAAATGCCTAAAGTGCAGATTTTTCATATCCGGAGCAAAGTTTGATGATACCAAGAACCTTCAAACAGTTAGGCCGAGTGGGTCAAAATGTAGCTTCAAAATTCTATAAAATCATCAACTACTCAGAGAGAGCTAATAAATTGGGCGGCAGATATTGGTCAGATGTGGCACATGAGTTGTTCTGATTTCTTGGATGTGTCGTCAAAGAGAAAAACTTAATCACGGAGGAGACAGAAATTTCTGATTCACGGAAATCCACTCACATCATACCACATCACCTAGTTAGAAGACTCTTCTGTTGAAGAAATTATTTTTACGCGGGAGAGTTACGGAGATTATCTGTTTCAAATATTTTGCCTACTTGTCTCTTCCTCAATTCTTTGACTCACGGAGGATCCATAAGCAAAAGAATTTATAGGTCCTAATAAGACACTGGCGCCTCCACATGTTGGGGTGGATGGTCGCATGAACACTGAGCATACATTTAAAATGATCCGTTCAAACGTATTCGCTAGTGCCACATAATTCCCTACAAAAAAAAAATACTCCTATATTTATGCATCGGTTTGATTTCGCTTGGCTCATAATATAAAAATTTGTTGAAAAAAACATTTTATGTAATTCCTGGCTCCGTCCGTGATTTTCTTGATACTCAGCATTTCTCAACATTTACACTGGCAGGTATAGGGTAGTTTTTCTTTTTTCTATATATATAATACTATTGTTCTAGCTCAGGCTGCATTGTTGGAGTAAAAAAAGATAGCAGAGAGAGAGAGAGAGAGAGAGAGAGAGAGATATGGCTTCTAAGCCAGGAGTGCTCACAGATTGGCCATGGAAACACCTTGGAAGCTATAAGGTATACTATTTAACTTCTCCCCATAAAGTGTGCAAATATTATATTACTCTGTTTTCTTATGCATCTGATCTGAGTGTAATAGTCTCTGTATTCTCCGGTCATTGGTTAATTGAAAATGTGAATATATTCCACATTTTGTGGAGATGAGCCCACTCTTCCATTTTCCCAAAACCAGTGAGTATTTGGGATAGTTGAGTTTGAGAAGAACAACCAAATTTAGGCTTATTATGTGTGCCATATTCTTGTTTGCTTGTTTTTTAATTACTGTAGTTATTTTGATTTATGATATTCTCTCCATTTTTTTGACTTTTTTTAAGGTGTGATTTTTTTTTTCGCTTTTCGTCATTTTTTGTTTAGCTGTTTGTCGTAATTTTTTGGACTACTCATTTGTATTGACGAGAGAAATAAAAAAGTATAAAAAAGTGAACCCAAGTTGAAAAAAGTTGATATAAGACGACACTTTAGACAAAAAGACAGTGATTTTAGTACTTTTTCGTGTAAAAGAAATATTGTGAATCTAACAAAAATTCAGAAAAGACGATCAAAACACGAAAAACCAAAAAGACAAAAATACATATGTTTGGTAGTTTTTCGTCTTTGATAACCATCTTTTAGTTTCCGACTTTTCATAGGCATAAGACAAATGATAAAAATAAAACCATGACAGCTAGCTTGTAAAAATAAAACATCTGATAACAAGTAATCAATTGTAAAAACAAAGCAAAAAGTTGCATCAAAAGACATTCTAACTCCCGCGAATTTCTTTCCCCCTAAATCTTGGGGCTAATGGTAATTTGTGTGGTCGTTAACGTTAAAATTTCAAATATTATTCGAGATGCTTGTTCCACGAACTGTCTTTTTTTTTTTTTTTTTTATAATTAAAACTGTCTTCTTTTTTTTTTTTGTCTTTTGGGTTAATGTATTGTGAGATAAAATGACTTGTCTCGTAAATCGTGAAAAGTCAGTAAAATATAATTTGCAAAAAAATACAATTTCTGAAGCAATCCCTTAATTTCTCCGGAAACTTTAGTTATAAAAAAAACACCGTTACTTCTGCCCTTTGGTATGTACAATGGCCGTTTTGGTAGGTCTTGCAAAAGCCAAGATATTTAGGGAGCAGGGGCCTGCTGTCCCGGGTGATTTCAGGACGCTCCGGTTAGTTTTGGTGGTCGAAAATGTTCACTTCGTAGAGCTCATTGAGTAGAATAAATGTAGCCAGATCAGCTCGATCTGATACCATTAAGTGTCTAATCGGTACACATATAACTTGGCAATAATGGGTTACACTGATCTAGTGTTTCGGATACATTCTTTTCAAGATGAAAATGTTCCGATTAGACACTTAATGGTATCCGATCGAGCTAATTTTAGGTACACTTGTTCTATTTGACGAGCTCTATGAAGTAAATTTCCCGATTATCAGAAAAGTATCGG
This sequence comes from Vaccinium vitis-idaea, assembly GCA_963854785.1. Classification (NCBI taxonomy): domain Eukaryota; kingdom Viridiplantae; phylum Streptophyta; class Magnoliopsida; order Ericales; family Ericaceae; genus Vaccinium; species Vaccinium vitis-idaea. Next base: position 5,498,266 of record OY978223.1, on the reverse strand, counting down.
AGCGAACCGAAATGGCCCGGGGCAGCAGGTTCTGTCCCTCAAAATTAAGGGACAACAGACCCCTTGCTTCCGTATTAACGTAATACACACCAAGGATTTTTAGTACACTTTTCAGTTGGTTAGGTTTTGTGGCGGATATATACTTCACATTGGTTTTGATTTCGATCGAGTGCAATTTTAATGTTAGATCAAGCTAGAAGAATTGTACCAACATGGCTCCCTCTTTGGGTACCAAGTATTTGACAGATACCGATACCGATACCGGTACATATCGAATTAAGAAAATCAGTACCCAAGTAAGTACTGTATTCAAAATATTGGTACACGCGCATGGTTTTTTAAAATTTAATTTACAAAATCATGCAAGAAATATTAAAATCTTTTTATGTATAATCCCGCATGCCTAGGCTTTTTGTAGGGAATATTCTCTTATTGTGTACCGCAACGCAATCTAGCTAATTGTTGCATGAAAACTTGCATGTTACTCCATCAATGAATGGTTGAGTATGTCTGACTTCCAATAGTAATGTTTACAGAAAAGTCATTTTTCAAGCTCAAAAGTTAAAAAATCTTGTTCCCAAGATAAATAAATAAAAGAAGTTTTTTTTTTTTCCTGTCCTTGTCATTCTTAATAGAAAAGTCATTTTCAAGCTCAAAAGTCAAAACAAAAAAATCCTGTTTCCAAAATAAATAAATAAATAAAAGAAGTTTTTTTTTTCCTGTCCTTCGTCATTCTTAATCTATTATATAAGGGAGATGAAATGAGACTCGATCTCAAGATGCAGTGTGCACTTGCAATAAAAGAAGCTCCATCTCAATCATACCCAAACCCATCGGAGCCGGACCCTTTATTCATTTGTGACTTGGCAAGCCTCAGTAATAACATAAGCTTTAGACTTTTTTTCTAATTTTATTTTATTTTATGAAAGACGGTAATTTCTTTTTCTTTTTTTTTTTATCGGGAAAGACGGTAATCCCACACATTTGTACAATTTATTGATCACATAATTACGCGTACCATTTTAAGTTCGTGTAGTTTCGGTACTAGTAATTTATTCCCTGTTTTTTTTATTGTGGATTTTTGTGGTGGGATGAATTTCAGTTCGTGTTACTGGTACCGTGGGCGATTCATGGCACATACTCGTACTTGGTGAAGGATGAAAAGGAGAGGGATTTGGGCTATTTCCTGGCTTTCCCCTTTCTACTGTTCAGGATGCTTCACAACCAATTTTGGATCAGTTTTTCTCGTTACCGCACCGCTAAAGGAAGTAATCGGATTGTTGATAAGACCATTGAATTTGAGCAAGTTGACAGGGAAACTAACTGGTATCCACCTCTCTCTCTCTCTCTCTCTCTCTCTTACTCACTCTCTCTCTCATTCATGCTTTATTAACGGATGGCGTTGAGTGTCAAAACATAACTGATTAAAACTATTAGATCGTTAACCTCTAACTCATCTAAAAGTTTAAGCTGTTAGGGAGAGGGGTAACTTTATTATATACTATATTCTCAACACGGGACTCTCCACCATAAGTTGCCTAAAAATGTGTAAATTTCAATCATAAGGCAGACGGTGAGATTCGAACTACAGATTTATTGTCTGCTTAGATACCATATTAGATTGTTAACTAATAACTCATCTAAAAGCTTAAACTATCAAGGCCCAGAGAAGGATAACTTTATTATAGAGAAGGATAACTTTATTATATATGTGCTCAACAAAAACATCAGGGCCAGGATATGGCTCATTTCATATTATTTTCTTGTTGTAATTTACTCAAAATTCTTCTTCATTACAGGATTGTGGGTATTGATGATCAATTGGTGAATTGCAGGGATGACCAAATCTTGTTCAATGGAATACTCTTCTACATAGGGTTGGTGACATTGCCGAGTGCATCTCAGCTACCCATATGGAGAACAGATGGTGTGGTCCTAACCATATTGCTGCATAGTGGTCCAGTGGAGTTCCTCTACTACTGGCTCCACAGAGCACTCCACCACCATTACCTCTACTCTCGCTACCACTCTCACCACCACTCCTCTATCGTCACCGAGCCCATTACATGTAAGATATTCTCCTCTTTTTCAAACCATCCGGACACAATTCCGAACACAATCACTCACATACACGTGGGTCTCGCATAATAAATATGTGTAAGGCCTACATGTATGTGAGGGGTCATGTTCGGTGTTGTGTCCGAACAGTTGTGTTGTTATCATTTTTTATACTATTTTGTGAGTATGTAGGGTTTAATATTACTATATGTTTATGTGTGGCAGCTGTGATACATCCATTTGCGGAGCACGTAGCCTACTTTACACTATTCGCAATACCACTGCTCACAACTGTGACGACGGGGACAGGTTCGATAGCATCAATTGCAGGGTACCTAACGTACATAGACTTGATGAACAACATGGGTCACTGCAACTTCGAGCTCATCCCCAAGTTTCTCTTCTCCTTTTTCCCTCCTCTCAAGTTCCTCATGTATACCCCTACGTAAGTCTCCCATTCACATAATTCGATTACAGTCCCACACAAATAATCAGAGTCGTTCAATTTGTCTGAAATATTTAGGAGTCCCTATAAAAAATTAAGGTCGTTCGGATATCGAAAAGAGTTTGATCGGTTTCATCAATAATTAGGAGTGTTAAGCGCGGGGTAGTATCGGAGGGTTAGGTATGGTGGTGATGCACCTTTTGGGTGGATGGTTGCATATTCTTGAATTTTAAAAAAAGTTTAGAAAAAAAATAAAAATAAATGAAACACTCTGTTGTTCTGAATTACTTTCGTCCTTCGATTTAGTAATTTTTAAATTTCTCTCGTCAAACCATAGAAAAAAGAGTGACTCTAATAAAAGTATTCGAAAAAGGAAAAAAACTAATTACTGATTAGGTTAAATTTGCTGGCTATCATTCCAACTTTTGACTTGGGGTTGGATTAGTAGTCAATATCTAAGACTTATGAATTTGCCGGTACTATTAATTCTTAATTTCAAAACCCTCATAGATTTTGTTATTAAATCTTGTTGGGTCCACGGTGCAGTTCTATATATTCAAGATTTAAATGGGATCACGTTAGTAGACATTGAGATATATTGACTTCCCACTTTCCATGAAATTAGTCGCATATTGTAAAATAAATATCCAGGTTCAATCGCATGTTGTGGGGTCCATTTGGGGCCCACTTCGGGTCTTGTTTTTTTTTATTCTAATCGTTCATTTTGTTCGTTTCATTGAGTATGCGATTCTCGTTAAAACTCATGTTGATCGGAGTTTGGTAAATATTTGATCGGTGACCATTTATCTTATTGTTTTGTAGAAAAAAATCACCTACATTAGTATATTTGAATATTCGCTTTTACGTGGGCCACATACTCGACAAGACAAACAAAGTGAACAATTCGGATAAAAAAAAAGGATCTGAAGTGGGCCCCAAATGGACCACACAGCACAGACCCTTAACCCTAAATATCCTAAGTATGAGTATTAAATAAAAAAAAGGCAGAACGAAGTTATACATGAAGTGATGCATTCATTTAGGGTTGGGCATCGTGTCTTGTCGTGTTGTGTCGTGTTAAATTTGGTTCATGTCAAAAAGATCTGTTTAACTAATTGTGTAAAAATAATGAACTCTAACCCGACCTACTGTTAATCAGGTCAACCCGAACACAACACGAATTGACGCAACTAACTTGAAAATGACCTGTGTAGCCAAATGTGACCCACGACATGAATTGAAACGATTAATTCGTGTTATTCTCGGGTTATGCAAGTTAATTCGGGTTAATTCTCGGGTTATGCAGGTTACTTCGTATCATCCTCAGGTTATCATGTCCGTCGACACGAATAGACCAACAGGTTAATTCGTGTCATTCTCGTGTTATACGGGTTGAATCCGAACCCGACCTGTTTGCTAATTGCTTGACCGAAATCCTATACCTAATTTAATGGGTTGCCCCAAGCGTAGGGCGGAGACCGGTGTAGCACAATACCCGGTAAGACCGGAATCGAATCCACAGAGAAGGTGGAAAGTGCTTAACTAAAAACTCGGGATGCTAGTTTAACGCGGCTCTTAGGTAGCCACCCTTGTGATTTTGATTGGTGATTTAACTAAAATAAGAGAAAAGCTGATTTTGATTTAATTAACTAAAAGGAAGTACAGTCGTAGGGTTCATAACACGGTGTCCAGGTCCGGATAATTCCGCTCCGTTTGGTGTTCTAAAAAACGTTTGATTTTAGAGAGAAAAAGGTACCCCGAAAGATGCGAATCCTCGTGGTCGCCGTTTACCCATGTACAGCGAAGAACGAGTTTTGGTCCCCCGTTCCTCGCGTTACATGGGCTCCGACAATGCCTGGATACGTCTAACGGGATGCTCTTTAATAACCTAAAATTGCTTTTACCTTTATTAATTCTGGAAATAGGAGCGAGAACATAACCAGCCCTGGCCACGGCGTGTTAATCACCCCGCGACCATACCTAATGAACTACTCACTCATATTTAACTGAACAAATAACAAAATTCTGAAATAAAGCATGCTTGAATAACTAAATATGGATTAAAACCGAGATCCGAAAACAAAGCGCGGACAAACTCCCGCGAACGAAGGTTCTAATGAAAATAAAACAGAAGTTACCGAAGCAAATACTTGAAACAGCGAACAAAACTCCAAGAACTTCAATGGAAAAGCCTCCGGAAAGTGGAATCTCCAGAGCAAAATCGGCTACTAGTTGAAAGCAAAAATTAAACAAAGTTTCGAACCCTAATTTGACCTAAAATCGGAGTATTTATGCTCCCCCGAAGTCAACACACGTGGCAAGTCAAACGGCACAAGTTAAGGCACTCGGTATCGATACAGGAGAAGTCCTGTATCGATACCCGTAGCTTCTGTTCGCTGCTGGTGACCTGGGTATCGATACAGGACTTCTCCTGTATCGATACCGCCTCCTCTAAAATGACTTTTCAGCTTGTGTGGTCGTCCTTGCTTGGGTCCCACCATGCCCCACATGCCTAACCGCCATGTGTCCACTTAATGCGCTCTTTTCCGACCTGTTTCCTACAAAATAGACACAAACACCAAAAACAAAAGACAACACCGCATCAAGTGGAAAATGAAATAAAACGCGCCTCTAATGCGCTAATTTTCCCTACTTAGGCGCTTATATCCGTGATATTACGCGCCTATCACACCCCCCAACTTGAGCGTTGCTAGTCCCTAGGAACGAACGAGATAAAAACAATGAAAGGAAACTAGAAACACCAACGGGGGTACGGGGGTTATGACACCTGTAGAAGTAATCACTCATAGCAATAGATATTCGCCTCCTAATATGCCTGTAACTCAAATGCATGCATGCTTTGACAGAAAATTGAACACGGTTAGCATAGCTCCACATGCGCGAATAAATATCCCTACAAGAATAATCGCGTCACACAACTCACTAGATCACTCAACATCCCATATAAGCGCTTGGCGAGATGCGTGGAACCGAACAACTGGTTTCCACGTGCCAATCAAAATGTACGCTTAGCAAGAAATAACCGCACAATATGCACAAGATGTCCAAATATGATTTCACAAAATAAGCAACATCATTATTAATCATGCATAAGTGAGAGATGAAATACATGCACACGATCGACTAAGGACTTTTCGGCTTATATTGACCTTGGTTAGAACAAAGTAGGAAATTGCAAAATCAGGTGACGGCCTATCGAAGCTCAAGGTCAACTACCCTACTGGCCGCACCTGTCATGTCTAAAACCTGTCACCGCGCCCATCGGCGCCACCCAACCCAAGTCCACAACATAAAAATAAAAAGAAAAACATCATCCATGCAAATTATATTACAGACCCAAATAACAGACATAAGTCTCACATAAAATAACAAAATACCCTAACATGAAATAACACCTCCTCTAAAATGCTACCTACCCTCCAGTCAGCCCCATGCAACACAAGTGCCGCAATCAATCCGACCCATCCTCACTCTCCTCAGCAGCATCATCATCAGCAAAATCATCACTGACCTCCAACTCAGGCAACTCCAGCGGAACATATGGAGCCGAAATCGACCCCTCAAGTCGCCCTACCATCCATTCTTCCCGGTGATTCATCATCTGCTGCATCCTCGCATTTTGCCGCACCTCCCTCTTGAGCTTCTGATGGCTCCGGATGGTAGCGACCCCTTGGCAAAAGATCTTCTGCAGCCAAGTAGTATTGGATGCGCTGGGGGGTGGTTCGGTAGTCAAAAAGGCTCCTCCTCTAGCACCTCGAGACTGGGCTATGCTCTTAGTAAGAATGGTGCTGTCAATTGGCCCAGGGACTAGTGGATCGTTGTTGAACCATTTGGCCCCTACCAACCCGGAGTCTCTAGCAATGGCCGTAATCAAGCAAGGAAACGGCATTCGAGTCTGTGTTGGGGCATCTCGGAAATCGATGATCTTAGAGTAAATGAATAATGCCCAGTCACACAAAGTATCCGGCTCCATGAAGACTGTCAATAAATTCCCAGTACTCTCGGAGGGCTTATTTTCAGTTGCCCTCGGGTACAGGTTGTAGCAAACCACCTGGTTCACAAATCGATATGCTGGCTTAAACTTGCCCGGTCGGTGAGGAATACTAGCATCTTTACGTTTCTCATACAAAACACCCGCCACTCTACGTTGGACAAAATCCTCAGCGGGGCAAGGGTAGTTAACAACAGTCGGCCTCACATATCGCAAACTTGCAGCAATAATATCAGGTGTGATCGTGATGGGAATCCTAGCCACTTTTGAAGTTATCTGAGTTGCGGAACTAAATGCAGTCCCGGATGCCGGGACATGAAAATTTTTGTAGAATTCCCTCACAAGTTCTAAGTTATATCCAGGGTTTGGGTCAAACCAGAATGACATACCTTGTCGCACAATGGCTCGTATGGTGATGTCATCTTCGAGAAACCCATCCCGGATAATGTGGCGCTCGTTCTTGACACCCCTTTGTTCAATAGAAGCCTCCCATTTTTCCCGTTCATCCCGGGCAATTTGGTCTTTGGTCCTCCTCCCTCCGGTTGCTTGCTCTGAAGGAGCACTCGAGGAAGCCGCCCTTTTACCCTTAGCACTGGTACTAGCCTTCCTAGGTGCCATGTTTTGAAGGTTGGTTCTGAAAAAGTTAGGGTTTCAGATCTGGAGAGATAAAGGTTTTGGACGGGATTTGAGAGGTATATGTGGTAGAGGTGGAGAAGAGGATTGTTTTGGTGAAGTTTGGTGGAATTTGGGTAAGATTTGGTAGAGTTTTTGGAGGTTTGGAGGGGTTAACAATGGAGGTTTTCGTGGGTTAGGGTTAGAGAGAGAGAGAAATTGGGGAAGAAGATGAAGAGTGGGGGAGGTTTGACCGGCCAAACCTGTTAAAAACGCGTTAAAAAGCACTCGGTATCGATACTTAGGAATACTAGTATCGATACCCACAGGTTCTGTTCCGGTCGAGGGTAACCGGTATCGATACATCACTTTTGCTGTATCGATACCGACAGCCTTTTTTTTTTTTTTTTTTTTTTTTGAAATAAAGGCTGGGGTTTATGGGTTTTGGTTTCCAAAACATGACACCTAATCAGACTTCTTCAATTATTAATCCCTCACAAGCACATTGCTTCACAGATTTTCCCACAGCAATACGACACTTATGATGCACGGAGCTTGACTTCCCCCAAACTTCAATCCAACCAAAACACCGGTTTCCTAAGTTAGACACGGGAACTGACTCGGACTGGTTTAAGATGGGTCAAAGGGACTCGTATGTGGTTTAATCATGCAAAAATGCCTTGTTTCTTCCCCTATGCACGTTATTCACTCTCACAAATGCATTCAAAATAATTGGTCTCTTACTTGCAAAACAAAAGCCTACTATTTTATGCGATTGCAGAAAAGAACTCAAAGAACATGGGAATGCTATTCAGGATACGCTATTATCAATGTGGGGACACTTATTCACATACTTGACAGTGCATCATGCTCAATGTATATAGCCAAACATATGCATGCATTCAAGTTAAACAGGCATACATTCAAGTTAAACATTCGCTCGATGATACTCACAGGATGCATAACAACCGTATCCCCAAAAACTACCTAGCAACGCAATAAAAGTACAGAGTACACCCTCCCCCCAACTTGAATCATGCTATGTCCCCAGAGCATGGAGACAGAAAAATTGAAAGAACAAAGGGAAAAACTGGACCTCCGGGTGGCAGCCAACCACCATGACCTCGGCCGATGTACGAGGAATTTCAGGTACGCTCACCGTGCAACCTGCAAAACACGTCAGTCCAGCCCGGCACGTGGTATCCGGGCGTACATACAGAAAAACCAAAAAAAACAATAACAGAAAAAGAAAATACACCACCACTTCCGTCACGTGAAAGACACGGGTACTACTTTTCTCCCTAATTTCTCACTTAAATTTGTGTAGAGAAGGTCATCATAATAATCCCGGGTAAGTCATGACTCAACAGGGTAAATCACTCAAGGTTTGTCCTTAAAGAAATCAGAGCCAATCGTCTTTTATGACTATCCGAGACACGGCAATAAGATTGTTCGAAACCCAGATACACAAATTTAAGGCTAGAAATTAGGTGGCTATACCGGACCGAAAATTAGTTTTGTTTTTATATTTTTTTTTTTGAAAATTAAAAACAGACACGACAATATACAAAACGCCCTTACTAACCGGAGCTGGGCACACGATCCTTATTTGAATAGCGGCGTGCGAAGCTATAAATACCCAAGTCGATGATGGGTACCCCTATTGCTAGGAGCCGGGTCCACACTCAATGAAGAGCACGGTACGCGTGAGCTACCCGTAAAAACATAGCCCAACGGCTACACAACAGGAGTATCCGAGTAAATGGGATCTACTAAATCCTCCTCAGGTTCGCCCACGTCTATGATTTCTAAAAATGGTTTAAGACGCTGCCCATTAACTTTAAAAATATGATTATCCTTAGGGTCACAGACATCTATCGAACCGTTCGGGTAAACCTGATGGACTATATATGGCCCATCCCAGCGACACCTCAACTTCCCGGGAAATAAGTGAATGCGCGAGTTGTATAATAAAACTTTCTGCCCAACACTAAAGGTTTTGCGCTGAATATTCCTATCGTGGTACGCCTTAACCTTAGCTTTGTAGATACTAGTACTCTCATATGCATCATTCCTAATTTCCTCAAGCTCACACAGCTGGAGCTTCCTATGGGCACCTGCCTCTGGCAAACTTGCGTTCACCGTCTTAATGGCCCAATGGGCCTTATGCTCCATCTCCACGGGCAGGTGGCAGGCCTTACTGTAAACAAGCCGATAGGGTGAAGTACCCAACACGGTCTTGTAAGCAGTACGGTAGGCCCACAACGCATCAATCAGTCGCAGGGACCAATCCTTCCTACTCGGGTTCACTGTTTTCTCTAAAATTCCCTTAATCTCCCGATTGGCCAGCTCAGCTTGGCCATTGGTCTGAGGGTGATAGGCCGTAGACACCTTGTGAGAGATGCCATACTTCCTCATCAATGCCTCAAAGGACCTATTACAAAGTGGGTGCCCTGATCAGAGATAATGGCACGTGGCATGCCAAATCTCGACAAAACATGACTCTTTAACCATGTGACACCGGGAATGGGCCCATGAAATCAATGCCCTAACAGTCAAAAACCTCCAACACATAAATATTGTGGAGGGGCATCATATTTCTCGGGCCGACCTTACCTATTTTCTGACATCGGTCACAAGACTTGCAAAACACATAGGCATCCTTAAATAAATTTGGCCAAAAGAAGCCACACTGTAATACCTTGGCGGTGGTTTTCATGGCGGAAAAATGTCCGCCACACGCCTCCGAATGACAAAACTCTAGAATTCCCCTCTGATCAACCTCGGGGACACAACGGCGCACTATCTGGTCCGCGCAGTACTTAAACACATAGGGATCATCGAAAATATACTGCCGGACCTCTCTCAAAAATCGCTGCTTTTCAGATGTAGACCAATGGGGTGGAATCTGCCCAGTCACCAAATAATTGGCGATATCTGCAAACCACGGGCACGTATTAGCAGCGAACAACTGCTCGTCGGGAAAGGTATCCACAATAGGGAGATGAGAGGTGGGGTCCTCAAACTCCAAACGAGAGAGGTGGTCAGCCACTACATTCTCGACCCCTTTCTTATCCTTAATGATGAGGTGGAATTCTTGCAGCAAAAGAATCCACCAGATAAGGCGAGCCTTCGCATCCTGCTTGGTCATCAAATACCTCAAGGCCGCATGATCGGTATATACCACAATCTGCGACCCTACCAAGTAGGACCGGAACTTATCTAAGGCAAACACAACTGCTAACAATTCCTTCTCAGTGGTGGTATAGTTGAGTTGTGCCTCATTTAATGTCTTGCTCGCATAATAAATCACACAGGGATCTTTCTCTCGCCTCTGACCTAAAACTGCTCCGACCGCATAGTCGGAAGCGTCACACATAAGCTCAAACGGTAAACTCCAATCTGGGGACTGAACGATTGGCAGAGTTGTGAGACTCCGCTTCAATTTCTGAAAGGCCCCCTCACAAGCGTCAGACCACACAAAGGGAGTGTCTTTCGCTAACAACTGACACAAAGGCCGGGAGATGGCGCTGAAGTCCTTAATGAATCGCCGGTAAAAACCGGCGTGACCTAGAAAAGAACGGACATCCTTAACAGTTTTCGGAGTGGGAAGATTCGCAATTAAGTCTATCTTCGCCTTGTCCACCTCAATACCCTTAGATGAGACAATGTGTCCCAACACAATACCTTGGGTCACCATGAAGTGGCACTTCTCCCAATTGAGCACAAGGCGCTTCTTCTCGCACCTAGTCAAGACTTTCCCTAAGTTCTCGAGGCATCCGTCAAACGAATCCCCAAAAACTGAAAAGTCATCCATAAATACCTCCACTATCTTCTCTACCATCATGTCGCTAAAAATTCCCATCATACACCGTGAAAAGGTGCCGGGAGCATTGCACAAGCCAAAGGGCATGCGACGGTAGGCAAAAGTACCATATGGGCACGTAAATGTGGTCTTTTCCTGGTCCTCCATGGCTACCTCAATCTGATTGTAGCCATAGTATCCATCCAGAAAGCAATAGAATGCTCTGCCCGCAACTCTCTCTAAAATCTGGTCAATGAATGGGAGGGGAAAATGGTCCTTCCGGGTGCTCGCGTTGAGCTTCCGGTAGTCAATGCAAACGCGCCACCCAGTCTGAACACGGGTTGGCACTAACTCACCCTCCTCATTCCTCACTACAGTCACTCCTGCCTTCTTAGGCACAACCTGCACAGGACTTACCCACTCACTATGGGCAATCGGGTAAATGATACCCGCATCTAACAGCTTAAGCACTTCTGTCCTAACCACCTCCTTCATATTGGGGTTCAGACGGCGCTGAGGTTGCCTAGAAGGCTTCACATCCTCATCTAGAAAAATGCGGTGTGTACACACCGTAGGACTAATACCCTGTAAGTCTGCTATCGTCCAGCCAATTGCCCCTATATGCTCTCTCAGCAGGGCAAGTAATTTAGCCTCTTGATCCACCTCCAAGGAGGAGGAGATCACTACCGGAAACGTATCATTACCTTTAAGGAAGGCATATTTCAACGTATCCGGTAAAGGCTTCAAATCAGGTTTCGGTGGCTGGACCGATGATGGGAGAGCTTTAGATAATGGGGCGCCCAGCGGTTCGAGAACTGGGTCCCAAACGGCGCCACAAACATCCTCAACTGCTAGCATCTCCATCAAACTCCCTACCTCTGGAGAATCTAAAAATAACGCCTCCTCGGCGGTCAGTGCTATCTCCAGAGGATCCTTATACAAAATACTCTCGACATGCTCTTGCACCAGCGTGTCGATCAGACTCACCTCATAGACCTCCTCATCATCCTCTACTCGGCTATCTACATTAAAAACATTTACTTCCATCTTCAAGTCCCCAAATGATAATTGGACTTGGCCAGTTTTGCAGTTCATTACCGCACTGGAGGTGGCTAAAAACGGACGGCCAAGGATAATGGGAGTCTTCTCAAAGACTTCCGGGATTGGACACATGTCCAAGACAATGAAATCCACGGGGAACAGAAACTCCCCAACTTGTATCAACACATCCTCCACTACCCCCTTAGGAATTCTCACACTCCGGTCAGCCAACTGTAGCGTGACCGGTGTGGCTTTAAGATCACCTAGGCCTAATCTCAGATATACCGAATAAGGGAGCAAATTGACACTCGCTCCCAAATCTAATAAGGCCTTCTCAAAACTCTGGCCCGCAATAGCTATAGGGATAGTGGGACAACCTGGGTCCTTCCGCTTAATCGGAATATCAGCTTGGAGAATGGAGCTCACTTGCTCCGTCAGTAGCACGTTGCACTGACTCTTAGTTCTCCGTTTCGACGTGCACAACTCTTTAAGAACCTTTGCAAACTGAGGAATAGCGTCAATGGCTTCCATCAAAGAGATAGGAAACTGAACCTTCTTGAATAGCTCAAGAATCTGGAACTGCGCATTGACGCTTGGCTTCGCCACCAAGCGATGTGGATATGGTGCAACAGGTGGCAAAGGAGTCGTGGGGCCGCAGGAGCAGGCACCACCACCTCAGGTGACTCTATGTCTCTCTCTTCCGCAGTACACTTCCTCACAGCAGGGACAACTACTGGTGCAGCGACCAGCTCCGGAGGTGGAACTGGTTTTTGTACCAAGGGAATAGTCTTATCGATCACCTTCCCACTTCTGAGAGTGGTGATCGCCTTTGCTTCCTCCTGACTGGAGTTCAAACTATTTGTGCCTGAACCATCCCCCAGATAATTAGAACTGACAGCATTGGCTTGAGGTTGAGAGGGAAATTTTCCCCTCTCCTGTTGGTTTTGCCCAACTACTGCCGTCAACTGGGTTAACTGAGACCTAATGTCTCCAATAGCTTGCTTAGTCTGCTCAGTAAAGCTCAATTGAGACTGCATGAGAGCCTTTAACATGTCATCAGTCTGCTTATCCCTCGGTGGATGATTTATGCCTGGGGGTGGTCCAGAATATGAAGGACCGTACCCCTGCTGATTCTGTGAGGGATAACGATATTGGGACATTTGGCCTTGCTGAGGCCGGTAAGGTTGCATCTGTTGCTGAGGTGGTGCCTGAGGTGGCACTGGTGCTTTAGGATCTCTCCAACTCAGGAGTGGGTTGTGAGCCCAGCCCGGATTATAGGTGTTTGAATACGGATCCCAACGTTGGTTCACCGCATTAACCTCAGCTTGGTTACTCTGGTATGCCTCTTTAACCATCGGAAAAGCGGGGCAAGCAGTCACTGAATGCCCCGGACACTCACATAATGCACACACTTCCTCAACTCTCACATCATTTACCTGGTGGACTTGCTTCAGTCGCAAGTCCTCCATCTGTTTGGTCAATTTGTCCAACTGGGACTGGACAGTGTGTTCTCTCACGCTCATGGGGAAAATACCGGACCCACTGGGTCCCTGTGCAGCTATGGCCCTGTCAGCGAGGTCGGAAGGTTCCCAACTTCGGTACTTATCGGCCAACTCCTCTAGGAAATCCCATGCCTCATCTGGGCCCTTATCTAAGAAATCTCCCTCCTTACAGAGGTACTCAATCTGCTGGGCCGTCGCAATGTTTAGGCCCAACTGGAAGAATGTCACCAACTGGTGTTTCTCATACCCATGGTGGGGTAGAGACAACAACAAGTCTTTAAACCTCTCCCAGCACCTCAGAAATGACTCGCCCTTTTTTTGCCTAAATGACTGGATTTGGCGAGTCAGGTGCTGTGACTTGCTCTCCGAGAAATATTTCCTATAGAACAGCTCCCTAACAGCAGTCCATGTCGTGAGAGATTGCTCCTTCTGCATTCTGAGCCACTTGTCCGCCCCATCTTTCAGAGAAGCAGGGAAAAGCTTAAGGCAAGCGTTTTCCCATTGGGTAGTGGTGGCTAGGGTGCGCACCAACCCCTCGAAGTGGCGGACATGCTCATATGGGTCCTCATTCTCCCTCCCGTAAAAGAGAGGAAGGGCATTGTGGGTTCCCGGTTTCACAGTGAAAGCGTTGCGTGCCTCCACAGTCTCAGTTGGCAGAACTATTGGGCCACGAGGAGTAGTCCTCTCGGGATGCATGTAATCCCGCATAGTTCTCTGTTCCGCCATCGGTGGTTCACTCTCTAAGACGAACAATGGATTGGGAAATTCTATGAAAATGTCGTCTATGGGAATGGATTCAGGTGGACCTACGGAAGACTCGGACTCAGACTGACTAGACTCAAACTGGAATCCTACTGACTCAAACTGAGACTCAAGTGGAACTTCTACCAACGACTCTCTATCTATCCTAACTAGACGCTTAGACGGGTCTCGGAAGAAGAGCGGGTCCTCCTTTGGTGAACCCTTCCTTCCTGTACCTATCTTGACTCAATTTTAAAAATAACAACTTAAAGATTTACCTAAATTTTTTTTTTTTTTTTTTAAGGATAAAATTAAAGCTAAAATTCAAATAACACTAACTACCCGAATTCTTAACACCTTTTGCCTTCCCCGGCAACGGCGCCAAAAATGCTTGACCGAAATCCTATACCTAATTTAATGGGTTGCCCCAAGCGTAGGGCGGAGACCGGTGTAGCACAATACCCGGTAAGACCGGAATCGAATCCACAGAGAAGGTGGAAAGTGCTTAACTAAAAACTCGGGATGCTAGTTTAACGCGGCTCTTAGGTAGCCACCCTTGTGATTTTGATTGGTGATTTAACTAAAATAAGAGAAAAGCTGATTTTGATTTAATTAACTAAAAGGAAGTACAGTCGTAGGGTTCATAACACGGTGTCCAGGTCCGGATAATTCCGCTCCGTTTGGTGTTCTAAAAAACGTTTGATTTTAGAGAGAAAAAGGTACCCCGAAAGATGCGAATCCTCGTAGTCGCCGTTGACCCATGTACAGCGAAGAACGAGTTTTGGTCCCCCGTTCCTCGCGTTACATGGGCTCCGACAATGCCTGGATACGTCTAACGGGATGCTCTTTAATAACCTAAAATTGCTTTTACCTTTATTAATTCTGGAAATAGGAGCGAGAACATAACCAGCCCTGGCCACGGCGTGTTAATCACCCCGCGACCATACCTAATGAACTACTCACTCATATTTAACTGAACAAATAACAAAATTCTGAAATAAAGCATGCTTGAATAACTAAATATGGATTAAAACCGAGATCCGAAAACAAAGCGCGGACAAACTCCCGCGAACGAAGGTTCTAATGAAAATAAAACAGAAGTTACCGAAGCAAATACTTGAAACAGCGAACAAAACTCCAAGAACTTCAATGGAAAAGCCTCCGGAAAGTGGAATCTCCAGAGCAAAATCGGCTACTAGTTGAAAGCAAAAATTAAACAAAGTTTCGAACCCTAATTTGACCTAAAATCGGAGTATTTATGCTCCCCCGAAGTCAACACACGTGGCAAGTCAAACGACACAAGTTAAGGCACTCGGTATCGATACAGGAGAAGTCCTGTATCGATACCCGTAGCTTCTGTTCGCTGCTGGTGACCTGGGTATCGATACAGGACTTCTCCTGTATCGATACCGCCTCCTCTAAAATGACTTTTCAGCTTGTGTGGTCGTCCTTGCTTGGGTCCCACCATGCCCCACATGCCTAACCGCCATGTGTCCACTTAATGCGCTCTTTTCCGACCTGTTTCCTACAAAATAGACACAAACACCAAAAACAAAAGACAACACCGCATCAAGTGGAAAATGAAATAAAACGCGCCTCTAATGCGCTAATTTGCCCTACTTAGGCGCTTATATCCGTGATATTACGCGCCTATCACTAATCGTGTTCTCAGATCGTGACTTATATACATATTTCGTGTCAGAAATACTCAACATTAACCCACTAATTTCGTGTCATGTTCATGTCGCGTATGTCATAAATTCTCAGCCGTACATTCATTGCTTCTTCACCCACCAACAGAGTGCTTGTCACATTTTCTCCTCATTTATTGGTGTAACACACCACATGGCTCATGTTGGTAGGAAGAAATTGTAGCTAGTAGATTTCCCTTTTACAAGCAAAGCAGAAACTACTCCACTAGACTCGACCGTCATAGATTCAACTATAAATATTGCCTTCACATTTAATAGCCTTAAATGAATCACTCCAACCAGCGGCAGGCAAGATCCGAGGGAAGGTGGTTGCCTAAGGTAAGTTTGAAGTCCGGAGTTTTGCTCTAACTTTAAATCGACTCACGCTATAGCTAGTCTAAACGGTGGAATTGCTCTGCCATTATTAATCGAGGTGTGTTTATGCTGAACCGGACACCAGATATGCACTGGAGTTTTGACATAATAAAAAACAGTTTTGACATTATCATTTTTCAACTTTTTCGGTCAAGCATTAGTGTTGACAATAAATATGTAAAATATTAGTTTTGTGATAAGTAAGCTTAATAAGCAATTAATTCATGAAGATATATGACAAATTTTTATTTTATTTGCTTATACTCATCTTTGTTTGTGTTTGTTAGATCCATTTTTGGCATTCGTGTCATGTTTTAAATATACCATTGACCAGAAATATTACCGTAAAAATAATCAACGGGTCGAATACATGATGTTTATTTTTGTTTCGGATTACGAATAGTATAATATAATTGTTATTATGCACTCATTAAATATTTTGCATTGCTCTTTCTAGATTACTTACAACATAATTTCCGTACTCAATCACATGGTAAATTAATTTCCAGGTATCACTCCCTTCACCACACACAATTTCGGACCAACTACTCCCTTTTCATGCCGATCTATGACTACATCTATGGCACCATGGACAAATTTACGGACACCTTATATGAAACCTCGCTCCGGCGACCTGAGGAATCGCCGGATGTCGTACATCTAACACACCTAACAACTCCAGAATCCATATACCATCTCCGAGTCGGATTCGCCGCGTTTGCCTCTAGGCCTTACACTTCTAAATGGTACTTGTGGGTAATGTGGCCTTGGACTTTTTGGTCAATGATGGTTACTTGGAATTACGGCCGAACTTTTGTGGTGGAGAGAAATGTGTTGGGAAATCTCAAGTTACAAACTTGGGCTATACCAAAGTACAACATTCAGGTATTAAGAACTCCATTTTTATTCTAGTTTTTTTTTTTTCATGTATATTAATTTTTTTTTCTTTGGTTAATTTAGTACTTTATGCATTGGCAAAGAGAGTCTATCAATAACTTGATTGAGGATGCTATACTTGAAGCTGAGGAAAGGGGAACAAAGATTTTGAGTCTTGGTCTAATGAATCAGGCAAGTGTTACCAATCTCTCTCCCTGACGTACCCTCTATTTTCTTTCTACATGCGACCATATAATTTATCGAGCTTAGGGATTTTCCCCTAGAGGCCGCGATTATATTATAACCAATTTTTAAAATAATCATCAGGCTGAAATTTGAGTTGAAAGTGACTGATGCATTGAATTACCATCTATAAAGTGGGCCCACCATTGCCAACTGTATATCTATCTCTAGTGTTTACTAACCAATATTTGGCCTCATAGATTGTTGCGTAACATTTATTGATTAGGTTATTTTCTTCATTTGCTAAATTATGGTTATAATTTTTCCATGATATCTTGGATTTTCTCTCTCTCTCTCTCTCTCTCTCTCTCTCTAAATGCATGTTTTTGTAGGGAGAGGAGCTTAACAAGAGTGGTGAGATGTATGTTAGAAGGCACCCTGAGCTCAGAGTGAAGGTTGTGGATGGGAGTAGCTTAGCAGTTGCTGTTGTCCTAAATAGCATTCCAAAAGGAACAACCCAAGTCCTCCTCACAGCCAGCTCTTCCAAAGTTGCTTCTTCCCTTGCCTTAATTTTATGCCAAAGGGGCATTCAGGTAATTCACATTCCCCACTTAATTATTCATGATTTTGCTTCACTTATTAATTAACCCAACTCAAATATGCTATATAGGTGTCTGTTTTATATGAAGATGAGTATAACAAACTTAAGGCAACCCTTGGCACCCATGCTGCAAGTAACTTGGTCCTTGCAAAACCTTATAATATAAAGGTACATACTCAATTCCCTTTTAAGTAATCCATTTATTTACAAGTAAGTCTTTTATATGTCTTTGGGTGCGAGATCCTCTGTGCCCAAATTCCCTGTGCCTCTGCACGGAGGGGGTTTGGGCTGTTAGATTGTGTGTATTTTTTTTTCTTTTTATTTCCAAGTGATCCAACGGCCGGAAATCCCTCAGCATATAGGCACAGAGGTTTTCCCGGAACAGAGGATCTCTAGCCATGTTTTCGTATACTTGACACAAAGTCACATAAATTTATATATGGAGGAAAATAAAACTGATGAAAGAATTAGTAAATATGAGATGAGTGCTTGAAATGCGATTGATTATTAATCGTGCAGACATGGCTAGTGGGAGATGGATTGGGTGAAGAAGAACAACTTAAGGCATCAAAGGACACATTGTTCATTCCATTCTCACAATTCCCTCCAAAGAAGATGAGGAAAGACTGTTTGTACTACAACACGCCTGCTATGGTTGCACCCAAGCATCTGGAGAATGTAGACTCTTGTGAGGTAAAAAAGATGCACATATTTTTTTCCATAGATAGATAAGTCCATCCCTTTATAGTTTTATGGATAATTGTTTTCTTTACAGTATAAGGGAAAAATTTGTAATCATACCGTTAATATCCATTCCAATGTCAATCACATCTAGTCCGGTCAAGTTTCAGTTTCTGTAGGCCCATTTCGTACTCACAACAATAATTGAAAAAAATTATTTCATAGAGCTCGTCAAATTCTTCGAGGATGAGAAAATTCATTTTCACTGGATACCGGTTAATGACTTATCGGATCACATTTAGCTAGAACTTATCTTGAAAAAAATATAATGTGCCCGCTAAATCAGACCCATTTGTATTAGTCGTTACCCACCGAGCTCTTTTCCATACTTAAAGAATTTGATAAGCTTTACAAAATGAACGGTTCCAATCATTTTGAAACTGGACCATATATAGACTATGGTGGATTGGTTAACACAGGACTGGACCTGAATCCGTACGAAGTTATTAGAAAACAAAACATGATTTTTTTTTTTTTATTTAAAAAAAACACCACTAAGTTTGCCTTTTGGTTGTGATTCTATTGTGAGATTAAATTTGTTGATGTATATGTGCTTGCAGAATTGGCTGCCAAGAAGGGTGGTGAGTGCATGGCGTATAGCAGGGATAGTCCATGGTTTAGAAGGGTGGAATGTGAATGAATGTGGAAATTCAATGTTCGACATCCGCAAGATTTGGGAAGCCACTCTTCGACATGGGTTTCACCCTCTCAAGCCTTAAATCACAATGTCGACTACTCAAAAACCGGTCTTTTTCGGTTTTTTATAACTAGGTGTCCATGCCTTTATAATCTCACTACTCTATGAGTTGGCTATAGTATGCCTAATTTCTATAGTATGCCAAATTGCTATAATCTCATGGTAATGTTTATTGGGCTATAGTATGCCTAATTTCTATGGATGACATTGATGTTTTGGTGAATTTTGAACTTAAAGTTGAACTACTTAAATTTTATCTTTAATTAGGAGCAAAGCTTTTTCAGTTACCATCTAGATTCGTTTCTTCTACTGTGACATTTTTTTTTGTCAATCGATTGAAAAAATCAATTACATCCCGGACACTGCATCAATTGTGAGAGTCCACGAGACAACCAAACCCATCAACTTATAAATAAGCTTATTATAGGGTAGAAATAAAGAAAGGAAAAGTCCCTACACGCAGACAGGAAGATTTGAACTCCTGACTTCCCGTTTGACACTTCTACACATAATGGATTAAAGAATACGATTTTGTCAAAACCCCAATCGGGTCTAATATCTAGAACTTCTTATTTGAGAATAATCAGCTGTTTAACTAAGGTGTGGTTTGGCAAAAATATTAATCACAATAAGCCAAATTAAATTAGCATACTTTTTCAACCATTTTTAGCCAATAAGCCCAAACTAGTTGGATTAGCCAATAAGCCAAATTAAATTAGCATACTTTTAGCCAATAAGTCCAAACTAGTTGGATCATTGAACTTCAATAAGCCAATAAACCAGGATTAATTCTTTTGATAAAACAGGATCATACAAAATTTGAATAACGAAAAAACCAGTCTGGCGCTTTTTTGCCAAAGCATCCAACAAACATTACTGGTCCTATAATCCAGTTGTTGCACATCAGAGCTTCCTAGTTGGACTGAACAGCTGCACGTAGGGTTTGTTCAATTCTTCGCCACATATTATTATGTGGAGTCGAATACTTGGGAGTTGGGAGTACCACTGGCATGGCTCCGGAAGATTTAATGAGTTCATTTTGTAGGTCCCTTTGGGTACATGGGCGGACACATATAGAAACAAGAGGGGTCACCTGATTCTATTGGATTAATTTTTTTTTACAGACTTGTACATATATTTTTGGACATTTTGGTAAATTTTAGCCAAGATCCTGTACTCTATTTTCTGTATCTTGCCTCAAGTAACATGAAATATTTGCAAAGTTGGCATCAAATCTCCCTTGATCTTTTTTCCCTCACATGCGAAAAAGTGGAGCACAACTACACAACATATAATTTTCTTTTTTGTGCTCTCATTATTTTTTCACTCCCCTTTTTCTCTCACTCTCTCATTTGATTGGCAACAAGATTTTATTAAAAACTCGACAAATAGTATATCAAGATAAAAGCCACGACCATGTCAACCAAGCACAAAGCAAGGGTCAGGCAAAGAAACCCCATCCAGCGTAATGCTAGAGAGGGGAAAGAAACAGAAAAAGAAAAACAGAGATCAGAACTGAACAAAGCCAACAACACCCAACAATCACCCCCCTCAAAACACAGCAAAGAAGAACACCCAAAAGCAACCATGAGCCTATCAACAGAAACCCAAAAAAGCATCCCAAAACAAACGACACTATATTTAAATAGGCTCAAAACCTAACTCCCTTAACCGAATTTTAGCAGGAAGATGATTTTGTTGTGAGTCTGTTATGGGAGTTCGGTCTTGAGCCTGTTTAAATATAATCGTTTGTAGGGACCCTCAAAATTGCACGTACTTTCGTAAGGAACCATCAAAATTGTTGTAGATTCTTAACTCTCGTCGCTCCTGTTGGGTAGACGGTGAAAGTGCCAAATCAACCCACAAGCTAATCCAAAAGAAACCCATCCGAAGCCAAGTGCATTACATTTCGAAGTACCAAAAGGAAAGCATTCTCTCTTGTTGTCTTTCAATTTCGCAACATATTGCCAGGAAAATTGGTACGTTGGTTGTTGATAGGATTGCCAAGGCATTTTTCACGGGCACTTAGCTGCATTTTTTCCAGCGTTAACAATTCATGTTTTTTTTAATAGCTTTTATTACACTGGCTTTTTCCACCCGAAATCTTTACCCATAATATTTATAGACCGAACACGTGCCACAAGGCCACAACACAAACGGAAAGGAAGTGTTCAGTGAGATTTTCCTTGGTCACCAAAGTTTTCAAGGACAAATACAAAGTGTGCAGGAACTGCAATATAAACTAGGCCAACTTGCATTGAAGTGATGCCTGTGACTAATTTGGAGTCGGCAAAGGCCGAAAGCCGTGTTTGAGACTGGCTTCCCACACTTTTTCGAAGTCGAACATGTTTTGGCCGCACTCATTTACATTCCATCCTTCTAGGGCGTGCACAATCCCTGCTACGCGTGAAGCACTCATCGCCCTTCTTGGCAACCAATTCTATCACAGACAAATCCAAAATTCTCAGAGTGACCAAACGAGGCCATTCATGGTATCCCATGAAAACATACACGAGCAATGTTATACAACACAGTTCATAAAAATCGGTAATCTGTTTCATGATCTAGGTTCTGAAAGAGCACAACTACAAAAACTTTATCTTCTTTCCGAAAAGCTGTAGTAAAGGTTACAAAATGTTAATAACATGGTGGTCATAGATCGTTGATTCTGTGTTTGATGATCTGTTGGAACCTTATGCATAACTTTTAATAGCTGTATCAACTAAATCATTCTTTTAAATACAAAAAGTGCACCAGAGGTTTAATTTAAAACTTATGTTGGTGTGGAAGTCACATACTGTTACTTTGGATTTTGATAATTATGTCGCACCCGTATGCATTGAAATGAGATCTCTATTCCATATGTGATGTTAAGAGCATTAAATCCTCACATGGAAAATATTCTACAAGACTAGAAAACTGATGCTTCGGCCAATTTTCGACCAAAAATAATGATGTTACCACATATCATCACATAGTGGTGGAGTCCACAATCTAGTGATCCAATAGTTATCTGACAGCTAATTGATTTTCAGTATCATTGTATTTGTCTACTTAAAAATTCTATGCAGAATGATGCAGTTGAGTCGTGGGCGTATCACTTTACAAACGTACTATAAGATATCTTCTGATAATGAAACGCCGCTAGATAATTCTAGTGGTAAGATTTTCAGTGGAGTTTCCATAATAATAGCGTAGTCCAAGTTGCCCAACATACTCATATGCACAAAGTGAATCGACAAAACGGATATCAGAGATTCAATATGGTTAGTCATGTCATCATGCTCAATGGTACAAATTAAAGCTACAATATTCAGATTGAAACTTAAGACTTAAGAGACTAGCGTTTGATGAAGGATAAGTAAACTGATACTAACCTCACACGAGTTCAAGTTTTCAAGAGATGAAGGACCCACCATTGCTGGACAGTGGTGGTACAAGCAGTCATTATGCACTTTCTTAGGGGGCAATTGGGAGTAGGGAATGAACAATGTCCCTTTTGATGCCTTCAGTTGTTCTTCTTCGCTCAGTCCATCTCCCACTAACCATATCTGGGATAAAACTTAATCCTGCTTAGCTATGCACTTTTACAAAACAAATCTCAAGTATTACTTTTAATTTTGACACTCGTGAGCATTAATTTGACGATTCATTATAAATGAAATTATAATTAGCAAATAATAATCTAACAGAAAATACTACTAAAGAACATTTCAAAATTTACAACAATGGTGTTTTTCAGATTAAGAGCCATTTCTGATAGTAGTTCATTAATTGCAAAATTGAAGGACCAAATCCACATCTGATCAATTTTGCTTCTGTTTGAGGCAAGAGAAAGCAACCTGAACAATCTCCAACTAGTAGTTTTCGTAGAACGTTTCAGACTGTATACAATTAGTGAAAGGTATTGATGAACAGAAATAAACACCATTAAAAACCAATTTTGGAGGCAGAAAGTAATTCAGAACAAGAATTTACCTTTTCAGCATAACTCCTAGAGAGAACCAAATTATGTCCAAATTCAATGCCGGCCTTAAGCCTCTCATAATCAAGTGTGTAAAATGTAGAAACCTGACACAAATTCAATTTTGTTGGAAAATTGGAATAAATATGGGAAGAACAATACACATGGTTCAACTTAGCTGTCCATGCTTTCATCACATAAAATATCTCTCTGTGCGAGCGTGATGTGTGGAAAAAAGTTAATGGTAGCAGGGCAGGATAAGGGGAAAACAAATTACTGAATAGCTAAACCCTGTAATGGTTGCTTTAGCATTAACATGTAGAGCCCAGAATTAGGCTCAGTAGATCCATCTAAATGCCTTGGCCTAACTTCATCATTTGGGCCATAAAATTATGGGCAGATGTATTGAACATGAAGGAGGACTTGATACCTGGATCCCTCTTTGGCATAAAGCAGAGACGATGGAATAAGCAACTTTGGATAAGCTGCCTCTGAGGAGGACTTGGGTCGTTCCTTTGGGAATGCTATTTAGCACAATAGCAACCACTAAGCTACTTCCATCCACCACCTTTACTTTGAGCTTAGGGTACCTTTGGATATAAACCTCCCCATATCTATTGATTTCTTCACCCTGCAAAATTCAAAATTTAACATCACCAGTAAATATACATATGCATGAAAATATGTAAATGTAAAGGCCAATAGTGATGCTATAAAATTGTTAAAATGGTTCGGGACTTCAATATAGAACGATTTTACAAGCAGAAAAAAATCGAAAAGGATATGGCCACATGTAGAGATAGCCAACTCAGTTTCCACAGTGGATATTTTTCCCAAAAAAGGTTCAATGAAACAGACCATTTGGTTCAGAAAATTAGAAACAGGATGGAAATTGGGACTGTTTTGTTAGTTACCCATTTGAGGTTAGATGAGAGAGCTAGTGGAGGAAACAAGAAAGAGAAAGAAAAGGTTAAAGAAACTTTAATGCCTGTGATTGGTCACATAATGACATAATCAATATCCTGGAGAAAGAATTAAGAGAGAAAAAGCACCAACTTGCCTGGTTCAAAAGACCAAGACTTAACACTTTAGTGCCTCTTGCCTCTGCTTCTATTATAGCTTCTTCAATCAAGTCACTGACAGCTTCTCTTTGCCATTGAAATAAGTACTGCAACAACCATATAAGCACAAAAAGTATACACTTACAAACCCAAAAAATAAAGAAAATTGTGGAGGTGGAGGTGGAGGTGGTCGTGGCAGCGGTGGACTTAGAGGTGGTGGTAGAAGTAGTTGTGGTGGCAGTGGCACATTTAACAGATAAAGTACTAAATTCAGCAATTGAAACATGGCCAGAGATATAAGCAACACAGAATACATATGCTGGAACCACTTATGCATGATAAATACTTCGCATTCTTAGCACAAGAAACAATTAAAATAATTGGTGAAGTGAACATAGATAGCCAACAGATGTTTACAACACTTACTTGTATGGTGTATCGTGGTATTGCCCATGATTGTAACTTGAGGCTCCCAAAGGCATTTCTCTCTGCAATGAAGGTGCGGCCATGGATGCAAGTCATAATCATGGACCAAAAGGTCACAGGCCACATCAGCCACAGGTACCACTTTGACATCTGGGGCTTGGAGGCAAAGGAAGCAAACCCAATTGGCAGGTGATAGATGGACTCGGGTGTTGTTAAATGGGTGAGATGAACTACACCAGGGGACTCTTCTTCCCTTTTCAGAGATTTTTCATAAATTGAATCTGTGGACTTGTCCATGGTACCGTAGACATAATCATAAAGTGGCATGAAAAGCGAGTAGTTGGTCCGAAATTGGGTGTGATGCAGAGAGTGGAATCTGCATGCACAAAAGAAGGGGCAGTCAACTTTTGAGTACATAACTATCAAGTGTGAAAAACAATATTCTAACTATGGACAAATACAATTTACTAGTGATAGCATCGCTGTTGATCAATTAGTTGTAATAGCAACACCATCACTCATGTGCTTGTTAACTACAACAAATACAAGATCAAGCTCACTGATATCAATTTTAGTGTTTGTCAGTAACAAAGTATAAGCTTGAAACAGGTGCCCATGTTTCCCACATCCGCATTGCCCCTTTCCTAGGTAGGCGATGAAGATCTTTGTGGTTCAGAAATAACAACAAATACGTTTAGATTCATTACAATTTACCATCCAAAAGATAAACTTCTAAAATGTGATTCAAGTCTATAAAAATAATTGATGTCAAGAGTAATTATATACAGCAATCTGAGACTTACGAGGGTGTATACATCATGTACTTGAGAGGGGGGAAAATGGAGAAGAGACACTTTGGAATGAGCTCAAAGTTGCAGTGTCCCATGTTATTCATGAGATCAATGTAGGTTATATAACCAAACATAGACGCCAAAGAAGAAGTCCCAGTAAGTGCCGTGGTGACCATTGGAATTGCAAAGAGCAAAAAGTATGAGATATGCTCCGCAAATGGATGAATAACAGCTGCACAAGTAAACAAAAGATGTTTAAATGAATAACGTATAACGCTGAACATAAAACTTAAGTTCTGTTCCAAGACTTGATTTTTATTTTTATTTTTTGACAGCCAGTTCCAATACTTGAAATTGGGCTGACATTTTTGTCAGTGTATGAAATACAAAATGGTATACAAATAGGTTTTCCTTCCAAGGCTCAGGCAATAATGATATGGCAAAAGCCGTTTTTTAAATTTTAGGCCACAATGGTGGATGCTTTCTTTTGAAACAAAAAGTTTAGAAATAAACCATACACCCTTAGAGAGAAACCATTTGGGGCCTTGAAAATACTTAGAAGCTTCCCAACCACATCATTTCTGTACAAAATATATATATATATATAATAATTTGAATGTAAACAATTAATCATTTAAAGTAATCATACATGTAATGGGTTCAGTGACAATGGAGGAGTGGTGGTGGGAATGGTAGCGAGAGTAGAGGTAATGGTGGTGGAGTGCTCTGTGGAGCCAGTAGTAGAGAAATTCCACTGGACCAGCATGAATCAAAGCTGTGAGGACTACACCATCTGTTCTCCATATGGGAAGGTGAGAAGCTCCTGGCACTATAATGTTTGCTATGTAGAACAGAAGCCCATTCAACAGAATCTGGTCATCCCTGCCGGAAAAAAGAAAAAAAGAAAAAGTAAGGGAGTAAGGTACAAAAAAAATTCCATTCCCTACTAATTTGATGCCTGATTCTCTATCAGAATGATAGGCTAATGGCCTTTTTTCCAATAGGAAAATTGTGCCCCATTAACAGCACTCTTAAATGAACGGCCTTTTCTGTTCGTGTTGCATTATTCTAAACCATAAGTTCCTTTGAGTTAATCCATCCTTCATAACTGCCAAATTCTAATCCATATGCCCCTGTCTTGGGCTTAGGGGGTGTTTGGCAGCCTCATTATGCATTCTGCATTGTGTAGTTACTGAGGATTACTGGTGTTCTGGCCACTTATTTCTAGTGTTCACCAATTCGGTTGTTCAAACTCTCAAGGAACCTAAGGCTAAATTCTGTTATATTAGATAGATTTTGTCAGCAAATTAAGCGTTAAAATGAAATTCTTGTTATTAGCCTTCTGTTGTTGACAGTCAGTTGTTGGATTCGTCGGTACGCAGGACAACCCATTCTAGATGAAGGCTATTTTGAGGGACAGGCTTACTGCTTTCCTTGGTATCAATAACTACACATAAGCATTTTATCAAAAACCTTACAAGCGTAACCACAGTCCACAAGTACATTATATATTTCAAATCATCACAATTGCAATGTGCATATAAGACACAAAAACATTACAGAGAACAAAACTAATAATAATGGAGGAGAAAACTTACCAACATCTACAAGTCTCACAACAGCAAAAGAATCAATCTTTGAAGAAGAAAGAGAATGAAATTGAAATGGGGCCAAAAGATGGGGAAAAGCTGGTAGGGAAAAGGGAAAATGCACATTCTGTCTTCCATTTCAATGGGGTAATTTTGCAATAAATACAGGGAAAAAGGGATACGAAGCAAAATGAAACGAAACAATGCATAAAGAAAGTGGGAAATGGCAGCAAAAAAGAAGGGGAAAAGAGAAGACGAAGGCTGGAAGTAGCAATGGAGCTTCTAAGTTCAGCCAAATTGACTTCTCAAGGACACATTGATTTGGGCCTTTAGCCCAAGCCCGGCCTGTTGATAAATAGACTTGACATGGTTTTTTCAGGGACAAATATAAATAAAAAAAACAATGATTATTTGTAACGCACTCAAACATGATGTGGACCCTAATAGGAGAAGGTGTTACAAATAACCGTTGTATTGAAAATTTTCTCATGTTTTCAAGGCCAGTTATATGAAAAGTTTTGACCCGTAAACCCGTCCACTTAGCCCATAATTCAGCCTTTGAATAGCACTTGATCTCTTTTCCTTGTTTTATTTTTTTGGTGGTGTGCACAATCTATTTTCCTTATCCACCCAAAAAAATAATAATAAAATGAAACAAAAACTATTAATTTTTTTTTTTTTGGTGGTGTGCACAATCTTATGCACAATCTATTTTCCTTATCAGTTCAAAAAAAAAAAAAAATCTATTTTCCTTATTGCTTGTTAGGAATGAGTTCTTCCTAAGTTGACTCCCATCCCCTAAATTTTGATTGCTAACAACTTATATTTTACTTATGTTTGAGCAGAGATTTTAAAATCACCAAGGAAGATGCTCTAACGTAAGTAAACTTTACTTTTTGGAATATCCCAAAATACACAACCACCACAAAATTTTCAATTAACCCCATAATTCCTAACATAACCATAAAGATGCATAACTTTACTTTCTTTTGTTTATAACAGGATGTCTGGATCAGCTTGCGTGCACCTCGACCGGACATAACTCACAGTGGCTACAAGAGTTTTTTGACAAGACCGCAAGAAAAATCAAACCTGAGACCTTAGGTGAGAGTAAATACCTAAGTCCTAAGGCAAAACCACTTTACCACCCTTGAGGTTGCGTAATTGTACTTTTTGACTCTATAGTCTATACATCTATTCTATTCGTAACTAGACTAAAAAATACGTAACATTTATAGAAATAAATACCAAATATAAACCTGAATAATACGCAATAATACACACGAGGGGTGTCAAAAGAGTGGATTTTGGTGGCCTGCATATCGGTTTGGGTCTTTAAAAGTCATTGACCAATATACGATCCATGTAAATAGATAATTATTACTCAAACCCGACCCGATCCATTTTTAAATATATACTCTAGATTACGCACTTTGCGAGTTGTGCACCAGATTTAACTGTCTAAGTAAGTGTTCATAGACGAACTATAAGATGAACATTGCTTATACATACATCAATGGAGCCATGGAGGCAGCGACAGGGAAAATCTTGAAGTACTGAATTTTAGAGAGAGACCGAAGGATATATATACGTACCAGTTGCTTTCTCTATCAACTTGTTCAAAATCAATACTCTTATCAACGATCCTGTTACTGCCCTTCGCGGTTCGGTGACGAGAAAACGAAATCCATATCTGGTCATGAATCATCCTCCACAACAGAAACGGGAGTACGAGAATAGACACATTATCTCTCTCACTTTCGTTTTTCGTGGCGAACAAGTACACGCTACGAACCACCCACGGTGCCAGAACCACGTACTGCATTATAATCAACCCAACATCAAAGAACAAAAAAAAGTTAGAAAATCAGTAAACAAATTTAATTCGATCGTAATATTTGATGAACTCTTCTTATGGTTAAGCATCTTACGTACCTTGAAGCTACCGAGCGACTTCCATGGCCAGTCAGTAAGGACTCCTGGCCTTGAAGCCATATTTTTCTGAAATTTCTCACTCTCTCCCCAAACTGATTCAATAATGAACTTCTTTCTGTTTTTGCAGGTCTTATATAGTGTTCAAGAATGAAAATTATTGGATACTTAAAAGGGTAATGCATGAACCAAAGGTGGCCAAGGCTAACCATCAATAGTACATGGGGCCCTCGATACACGAAGCATGAGATTGGATATCTACTACATTTCTTTTGTAGGTCACGTAAGACAAGCTTGCAAGCACATCGACTAATTTTCGAGGGGCTAATTTCTCTTTTCTCTAGTAAAAAACACGATTATAGTCGGGAATAAAGTCCATACACAGGGATGAAGCCGGGAGTGCCAGTAATGGCGGTCGCCCCTGCAAGAAGAAAACTTCTAGTATTGTATAGGAAAAAAATATTTCAAAAATTATCTTATCGATTATGTAGGCTCGCACTTGCATAATGAAATTCCTAGCTCCGGCTCTGTCTATACATACTAACTTCACAGTAGTTTACCATTGACTAACAGGCCAACTTTTGAGAATGATTGGATATTAATCTGGTGGGGACCTTGTTTTTAATATTGTTTGGATGTAAACCAATAACATGGAATTATATAAACGACAGACGACCAAACCCATTGTACTGTATTTGTAAAATGCGGTATTGATAATATAATTTCTCTTGTTATTAGTCTAGTCAAACAAACAGGCATTCGAGTTTATTTCATTCACGAATTAGAGATGGTCATATTGGATTACTAATTTGTTGGTACCGGATTTTTTAGCGTTTAATATAGAG
This sequence comes from Vaccinium vitis-idaea, assembly GCA_963854785.1. NCBI lineage: Eukaryota > Viridiplantae > Streptophyta > Magnoliopsida > Ericales > Ericaceae > Vaccinium > Vaccinium vitis-idaea. The sequence continues at coordinate 5,468,278 of OY978223.1, read as the reverse complement.
TGGAATAAAAGAAATTACATGAGACCATATAAATTCTGTATTTGGTTAGTCAATTTAATCTCGTGTACACAAATTCGGTTGTAAGAATCTGCGACTCGACTCTTACCAGACTCGTTTAAAATTCATTTAACATCGGTTACCCTGATTAAAAAAAAAAAGTCAAGCTTACCGGATAAACAAGCCAAAACTGTGTAATTTCCAGGCCAAGTTTGAGCAATCTGGCCAATTCGGTGCACTTGTCGGCCTAGGTGCAAAATTGAACGTGATTTTCATGCAATTTCTGTGTGTTTTCAAATCGAAATAGGTTAAAAATTTAAGTGTTGTCCCCTAAATCAATGCTAAGATCTTTAGCAAATTGAAGCAAAATTTTAACGTAGACTTAATCGTTCCTTTTGTCGTGCCAAGCAAACATGGCTTACATCACATGTTAGAAGCCCATAATGAAAGTATTGCATAAATTTGTTCAGTTCTCTCTTTTTCTCCGACGGTCAGGGTGCCCGGGCTAGCTTTCGCGTATTTTAACTATTTTATTCTCTGGTTCAGTCAAAGATAGGCCATTTACGCCGGGACTAAAGGATTCACTAGAGATTTTCTCTCTTACGGTCTAGCCCTAAGAGGTTGTAAAGTTTTAAACTCAGAAAAGCTGAGTTTACAGCTCATCCTTGTTGTCACTTGAGCTAACCTGATTTTTAGTTTTCTCTTCCACAATTAATATTGTGGGAGGAAGAAGATACGTACCCCTTGGGGTTTTTAGTTTTCACTTTCACAATCACTATGGGAGGAAAGGGGTGTTTGGCCGCCTAGTTTTCACCTTTTCTCATTCTTGTTTTTCCTTCCCAGTGTTTGGGCACAACACCCAGAATGCATTCCTCAAGAACAGGTTTTCAGTTTCTAATGTTACAGGCGAGAACCCAATAAGAGGTCAGACCTTCCTTTTCCATTTCTACTTCTCGTTTTTTTTTTTTTTTTCCCCCTCATTTCTCTCTCCCATTCCTACCCCTCGTTTACACGTTAGATAAGACAATGAACGTAGCTAGCTTTATCAAATCGTGTAGCAAATTATGAACTTGATTCCCCGAGTTATACAAGAATACAAATGTTGATTCCTTTTTGCCATAAAAGAAGAAAAAAGAAATGGAACTTACCAGAAGAATATGATCATACAAAAGTGATTTCAACTAAAAGCTTGAATTAGTTAGGAGTTTTTCCACACGAATCATGTCTTGATCTCTTATTTAGATGGTGGTCTAGGTGTAAAGCATCCTTCATAATTGGGGTTTTCAGAGAAAAGTAACAAATTAGACAGGAGAGCAATTCTGCCATATCTACACCCACTTGGGGGTTTTGGAGTCATATGAGATTCCAGAGTATCTAGGGTAAACTTTGGAAATTGATCAGTGAGAGCTAGGAAAATGGGTTGTCAACCCTACATTAATTGAATATTTTCTGGTTTAAGACCCACATATCATTCTACCCTGAACCAAGAATACGCTAGTAGAGGGAAACATAGGGAAGGGAACTAAAATAAATAAATATTGTTGTACTGCAATCACGGGTCTAAAAAAATAAATACTGTTGTACTGCAAAATAGTGTTATTATTCAAAACGCGTATAGTATTATTTTTGTGTTAAACATGATGCATGATGAGTGATTCATCGATGAAAATGTGTAAAAAAAAATTATTAAGTATGCTGATCGATAATTAACATATGACGGTGTGTATATTTTCGGGTATTTTAAATTATTACCTTAAAACACTTGTACTTTTTTTATACTAAAAGATAGTCCACTACCAAAAAAAAGGACCAATTTTCGGATAAGAAAATAAAGCAAAGTCTGTGCATAAAATAAAAATAGTTTTGGGTCATATTATTTTTTGCACCAATAAAACAAAAAAATCCCTTTGGAACTGTGAGTTTGGAAGAGGAAAAAAATATTATTGTGGAGAACGAAATGGGAGGCCTAGGAATTGAACATTGTACCTATTGGATACGAGAACTAAGTTTTTCCACTAGGGTAACTAGATCATTTATTGTATAACCGACAGATTAAATACATTTTACATACCTAGGTGTACCTTCCGGGACCCTAATTTTGGAAATCAAACGGGGGCTTAAGTCGGCCACCTTGCTTGCCTTAGCTCAGGGCCGACCTTGAATGAGTTCACATGTTCCATTTCCACAGAAGCCTAACATTCCAAACCTTGGGGCCACTGGAAGTTCGTTTGGTCGTTGACTTCAGGACCCAGGAAATAGTCAAGATACACGCAAGCTGACCCGGACAACCGGTTATTAAAAAATATGTATATATTTGTAACGGGGAGAAGTTATAAAGATGCAGCTGGGTGCAGAAACGACGTTATATATATAGTGATATAGTGGTTAGGGTTTTACAACCACTAGAGTTGATGAAATAAAATAGCTTGCAAGTCTCATAAGAAATTCGAAAAGATCTTCTTCTTTTTTCCTTCTTTAATTTGTTAATTCGAAAAGATCTTGATATTTGGATCGGAGATATCATACATTTGAGTCTAGTTCATGGATTAAGGGGTGTTTCACTAACAAAAAATTGATTTTTTCAAAAATCAAAATATGTCAATTCTCTCACAATAGATCACATAAAAACCCGTGAAAAACAATTTATTCTAAAAACATCATTAGCTTTAGCTGTACACTATTGTCATTTAACTGCCTACCCAGTCCACTAACTTGTAAAGTTTCAGCCAAAATAATGCGGTCGCAAGACCATTAATTTTTGCAGACACGAACGAAGACGAAGTCAAAATTTGAACTCCGGAAACACCAAACTAATTAGCATTGAAATGTACTTAATTATCAAAATTACAATAGTCTCATGCATGAAAAAATTGCTATAGTTATCATCTTAGAATTGCAATTCAAACTATTACTCCCTCCGTCACAATTTATTAGTCCATTTTGGGAGTGTGTGCCACTATTAAATTGATTATATCTCGTAATTTACATTGTTTTACATAATTTTAAAAACACAAATTATAGAACTAATTTAGATCTATCAAATAAGAACTATATTGAATATAAAATTCGTTACCGATTTAAAGTAATAACTAGTTTTTTATCCGGTTAAAATAGAACGAGGGACTAAAATGACTTGAGAAACAAGTTCAATGATGCTATTTATCTCATAGAATTGACACGCATAAAATATAAAGAGGACAAAAGAATGTTTAAAATTCCGACTCATTTCATACCTCACGATTGTTCTAGAAAAATTGAGGAATAGTTGAGACGTCATTAAAAATGTTGAGTTCTATGGAAATGACGAAACTAATGTGCAGATTATGATTGAGATACAGTTTTAAAAAATTAAAAAAAAAAAAAAAGATTATGTAATAGAAGATTCTTGTCCCCAACTGAGTCTAGCTCAGTTGGTCAAGCTTTTGCATCTCACTAGGAGGGTAGGAGTTCGAATCTCCCCGTCTACATGTAGGTAGTTATCCTGTAAGGCTGTAACGGGTTTATTTCTTGTATTGGTTAAGTTATTGGGTTTGATTATCTCGTGGACTCTCACAATAGATGTAGTGTCCCGAATTTATATTTTGTACTTCTTTTTTTTTTTTTTTGGTACACATATTTTGTACTTCATATGTGATGTAATTAATCTTTTCTATCAATTGACAAAAATATATATATATATATATATATATATATATATATATATATATATATTGAAAGCTTCTTCGGCCCATGCTTTTTGGGTTGATCGATTCGATTATGATAAATTCGTACAATTGGGCCCATGCTTATGCTTCTGTACAATTGAGCCCATGCTTCGGCTAAAAGTGAAGAGAAAACCCTCTCTCTCTCTCTCTCTCTCTCTCTCTCTCTCTCTCTCGGCGTGTTTTTTGGGAGGAGAATAGAGCCGGATAAGAGTGAGAAACTTGGGGTTTCCATGGTGAGCGAAATTATTATATTCTTGTAGTAACCCCAATTGTTGATCCTTTAAAATCTTTATTTGTGATCGAAATCATTTATTTTTTTCAAGAATGTTAAGCTAATTATGGGTCTAAAAAATTATGATCATCAGAGATTGATATACACACAATTGATACAAATTTGTCTTACAGTGTATTCTCCAAATGATATTAGCCATCCATATAAATAGTATCCGAACATATTACTACCAATATCCAATTAATTTGATTTTTTGGTCCAAATTTTTTTTTTTGGTGTCCAATTTGGTCAAGTTTCATGTTGTTGTCAACTTTTATTTTGTAGGGCTCATCGAATACTAAGTAAAAAAATCAGTAGTTTGCTTGAACTCCGATAAGTACATGAACAAAATAGATACTATGTACAAGGAAAAATGGGCAATTAATTTAAGTTTAAAAATATATTTTTTGTCATTTTATTTTCTTTGTACAAATCTATTAAAAAAAAGTCTGAACAAATTAACAGGCTCAGAATATTTGTATGGAACTTCAAAATGGGTCCCACATACGTATTGTACAAGTGTTGTATCCATATCTCCAAAAAAAAAAAATAATAATAATAAACAAAATCAAGTAAAATTGACTTATGCCTCACCTAACAGATGTACCTCGCATCATGGTAGTTGCACAACGACAGATTACTAATTAATGCCAACCAAATTCTTACGTACCTTACGTGCCGAATCAAAATAAGATCTCAGAATTGACATCCTGCAAATGAAAAGAATGTGCAACTTCTAGATTTGCTGGCTGTAGCTTTGAGCTAATACTAATTTGATCATCATCCCCCTCAAGGGAATAGGGATTAGGGGAAGGGCACAAACCCAAGAGCTTGTCTTTGAGGTGATGAAACCGGATTCATCGTTTATTATAGACCGAAAGATATGAAAAATTATACTACAATAAATTAGAAAACTCCCGATCTTTTTCTTTCGTTATCCGCTCTTAACTTGTCCATATTCCTTTGCAAGAGATAGTTACCAAATAGAAAATTATCAAACGAGAACAACACTCTGCTGTAATAGGAGCCTCGAAATCTAAAACCGTGTGATAGATATTCCTCATATGTACAGCTCCTTTCGGGTCCTCTCTCACGCTTGGCTAACGAAGAAATTAGAAAACCCTTTCTTTGGACCAATTTACTGGTAAGCTTTCCAAATACAGTCGAATGCAATGTGATCATCATCTTACCGGCCCATTTATTTTTAGAAAGTAGGACAAGTTTCTTTACCCATTTTAAAAGCCTGGTTTTTCCCAAACTTCTCGCAATGTTTAATGTTTTTGTCATCATGACATACTACTCATTGAAACACCGCCTGGCATGTAGTGGTTTGTCAAAAAAAGGATCACGAGCTACATTCCCAGGACTTAACGTGCGGAACACTACCATTGATCTAAGAGAGTGATACTACAATAAAAATAAATAAATAAAAACATACTCTCCCTCGGTTCCTAAATAATAGTCCGGCCCACTTTCTCTCTCGAGTACTTTTATTCGGTGCGAAAAAATTTGAAAAATGATATACGGGAGTATTTCATTTTTTTATTTGAGATACTTCATCGGACACCCGTTATTAAATTACTCAAAAATAGAAAAGGCTCCCACATCTATTTAATTTGAAAAGGTAGGATGAGTATGATTCCTTTCTTTTGTAAGAAACTAGGTGGGATGCTTCGTGTGTTGCACGAGTGTTATGTCCGTGCTCTTTAGTATACGTTTGAATTTTGCGTTCGTGATGTTTGAAATGCAGAATGAATGTTACACATCAAACCTGAATGTTCACAATACATTTTCCAACTGTATGTGCAGGTACGGAGTCAAGATTCTTATTCGGAGGTACCATCCAAAATCAATATAATCCCTACCTCCGTCCCACAAAGATAGTTTTATTATAAAATGATGTGTAATTTTTAGAAAATCTCAATTAGTTCTTTAGTTTAGTATAAAAAAAACCATAAGGAATTATGCATGGAGATGCTTTATCTCTTTATTCGAAAATTGGACTTTTGTTTTTATAGTGGACTACCTTTATGGGCAAAAAGAGTAATTCGTATAAAAAAAAAAAGTATACGTACGTCTTCGAAGGTTACTCCCTCCGTCCCATATTACTTGTCTCTTTTGGGAAAGCGTGCGTTTTGCCGTAAAAAATGATGTGTTTATGAGAATTATTTTTTAAAAATTTTACACCAATTTTTTTCTACTCAATGATATCTTTAAATTGTTGTAAATTTTTTTTTTTAAAAATGAATGCCAATACATTAGTTTTTGCATGCAAAATGCACGGAAATCCAAAAAGGTCAAGCAATTTGGGACGGAGAGAGTAATTATTTATAATACCCGAAAAAATGGGTTGCATTCACATTCTTTGAGCGTTAGGACCGTTCACGGCCCAAAAGGTACTAGTGAAGGCAGAATGATCCGCAGGTCCTATGGTATGAGAGATGGCCCAACAGTCGAGGTCCATCGTTCTATGGGCCCAATGTTTTTGGGCCCGATTCCTTCTTATGGGCCTCAGATTCATCAAATTTAATTGCCATTTTAGGAAATATTTGATTTGTTTATAACTTTTAGCAGGAAATTCCATTTTAGTTCTTTTCTATTTAGGCAACCTTATATTTCTTTCTAGTTTTGATTTCCTCGTCAAATTAGAATTTTCTTGTTTGGGTAATTTCCCTTCTTCTTTTATTAAAGACTTTATTAGCAAATCAAGACTTTTATTCGTTGGGTTTCGACCACATAAGTACTGCTGTAAGCTTTAGGGCTAAGGGGTTATTTATTTATTTTTATTTTTTTTGTCATTCGTCAATCCTAATCTATTACATGGGGGGAGGGGGACTCGATCCCGGGATGCAGTGTGGGGCATTTAAGAGCTCTACCGCATGAGCTAGCCAAGGGGTTATTTATTGACTAATGAAAAATTGAGAGTTTTCTTTTCTCATTTGTTCAAAGAAAGAGTATTTCCAGTTCAAACATCGTTCGTTATTGTCCTTTGTTTTTCTCTGTCTTTATTCTCGTCAATTTGTAATTCATACGCTTCGCTCCATCAACAACGCCATGTTTTCGTATCATCTTAGCAGCAGCACTAGAAAAACTCCAGCCAAAGCCAACAAGAAACAGACATTAAGCAGCTTTAATCAAAGCAGTTAATGATGGAACCGGGGAGTCAATAGTGAGCACCACACTACAAAATGTAGTGACTATAGGGCCCCCGCTCCCTTTAAGGATACCAACCAAAGCAACCAAAAACGGGAAGTAGGAATAGCAAATGAACTAAAATTAAAGGCCTTTTAATTTTGCTGTCCACACTCTTGTTAGCCTCACACCATCACCTGCCGGATTTCCCGCACACAGTGAGTATGAATTCTGAATTCGAGAGAATTTTCTTATCTTTAACTTTGGGATGTCTAGAACTGCTGAATTTTTTAGCACCTCACCGAAAAGGGATAGAAATGAATATTCTTAATTATTTTTATTATACCCAATTCTTGACAGTATTCCAACAAAATTCTGTCAATCTATTTATTTTATGAACAGAACAATGATAGGTACACACCCTCTCAACCACTCCCCCACTCCCCCACCACACTCTCTCTCACATGTGTGGTGGGGCCCACTGGGGCGAACTGGGTGAGCCCCACCACACATGTGAGAGAGGGTGTGGTGGAAAATGGTTGAGAGGGTGTGTACCTATCATTTTTGTTCTTTTATAGTGCTAAATTTTCAAGCTTTTTTTTTTTGGTACTTCGGAAATATATTAAAACTAAATTAGGAAACCACTATTGTCATGCCACATTGTTTGGCCAAAACACAAGGAAAACACAGCATTAGTCTAGGATTTGCCTAAGATTTAGGCTATCCCTCATGAGAAACTAACTCTCTTATGGAGAGGAGGCTGGTAGCTAGAAATGATCTTGAGGTCTTTTTCCTATTCAGCACCAACCCGAGCTAGATGGTCCATGCTTTCGTTAGCTTCTCGGTACACATGGACTGGAAAAGAACTTGTTCCAGCACGAATGGTCTTTGCATCCAAAGCATCCGACATTTATAAGTTTGACAGCCAAGGGATGGTTGGCATTGGATCCTACATTTATAATGGTTTGCATTGGATCCTACATTTAAAATGGTGCTCAAGGGATGGTTGGCATTGGATCCTACATTTATAAGTTTGACAGCCACCAAAGCATCCGACTCAATCTTCTCATTGAATATGCCTTTCTCTAGAATAATGGTTAGGTCTTTATAGATTCCTCATACCTCTGCTTCAAGACTTGATGTACATGATAGCTTTCCGTAGTATCCCAAACACCAATTTCCTTTATCTTCTCGAAATAAGCCTTCAAATCCAGCTGCTCTATTGGAGTCATACCAGTATCCATCCGTATTGAGCTTCCTATCACCTAAATTAGGAAGTACCCAATGTGTTAGGGAAAAAACTACAATACACACCCCTTATTTGGATATGTATAACGCAACACGAGTAATATTTAAGTGATAATCGTGTGTTATATATGTATTTGAAGACTTTGTGTTTTGACTTTTTTGTTACTATATAATAATTAGTAGAACTTTATAGTGTCTTAGCTTTGTCGTATTGTGATTGTTACTTTTTTGTTGCTATTGGTTTCTAGGCTATAGGATAAAATTTCCATTCTTCAGACCATGAATCTCTTTTGTTTTCATTAATTTTCATAGCGGGTGCGAGATGATACTCATATAATTTGCATATCGATCACACCAAATGCAACGAAGAAAGATATAAACAATAACCTGATGGAACAGAATGCAAGCAAGAGACGACGATCGGAAGCAGCTACCAGCGACGAAAGGTAACGGCGAGCGGCGCTTGACGGCTAGGGTTTGGGTGGGCGTCCATTTTTCTTCTTCTGTTAGGCGTTAACAGAGAAGGCAGAGGAGAAGAACACGTAAAAAAAAAAAAAATTTGGAGTGCCTGAAGTAAAATTGAAACTTGCAAAAGGGTGGTTTTGGAAAACCACTATAGCTTGGAGCGCCTCCATCAATATTTGAAGTGCGATTATCAATTCCCAACTTATTAAATTCCACTATTATTTTGAAAATGAGATTATTTTCCTATAGAATATATAGGTATAAAGCATATATACATGTACAAGTAAAACTTTCTTTGTTGTCGTCAGCCTACGTGAGTGTGTGTGTGTGTGTGTATATATATATATATATATAGGTTCCACTTCCTATCCAGATTTTTCATTTCCGGACTTTTTATCCAAAATTTTTTTTGACGATCCGATCCGTCCAATGTGTTCAGATGAGGAAGAAAATTCTCAAACGAGCAAGGGGCTTTCCCTGCTTAAAAGCCGATGCGGGTCTCAAAATTCCCACTAGGCAGGTTGTAATTGGCAAAGGATGAAAAAAGAATGACAAACGAAAGCGAACGAACCGGCTCCTTTTGCTAACAGCAGGGGGCTCGGTGTTTTCAAGGGTCCTCGCGGAAAATCTTCAAAAAAAAACACCGGGAAGGGCTTGATCCAAGCAGTTTTCGCAAAAATATATAAATACAGTTTTTGCGAAAAACTGCTTGATCAAGCCCTTCCCGGTATTTTTTTTTTGAAGATTTTTCGCGTGGACCCTTGAAAACACCTTCTGAACACATTGGACGGATCGAATTTTCCAAAAAAAAATTGCAACACAAAAAAACCCCACTTTTTCCTTAAATCCGGGAGTGTGAATAAGAAGTTTGGCCTATATATATATATATATATATACATTTCTAGTAAAGGCTCCCTTATATAAGCTACGGTGCGGGATTTTTCGTGCGAGATCGAATTTCGACTATTCGATCCGTTAGATGTGTTTAAAATGTGTTTTTAAGGTTCAACGCGAGGATTTGTCAAAAAAACAAATCCCGGAAAGGCTTGATCCGAGCCGTTTTCGATAAAATGTGTATATGTACATTTTTATCAAAAACTGCTCGGATCAAGCCCTTCCGGGTATTTTTTTCCGACGAATCCTCGTGTTGAACTTCAAAAACACATTTTAAACACATCTAACGGTTCGGAGCATCGAAATTCGATCTTGAACGAAAAATCCCGCATTGTAGTTTATATAAGGGACCCCTTACTAGAAATGCCTCATATATATATATATATAGGATCTCCTTCCAATAAGGGATCCCTCATTTTATATAAAATGCGGACCTAGCCATTTTTCCACTTTCCGAACTGAATTTCAACGATCCGAACCGTTAGATGTGTTTAAAATGTGTTTTTAAGGTCCACTACGAGGATTCGTCCAAAAAAAAAATACTCGAAAGGGCTTCATCCGATCAGTTTTTGTTAAAAAACGCTATATATTTTAAACACATCTAACGGTTCGGATCGTCGAAATTTGGTCGGGAAGCATGAGGTCATCATATAAGGGTCCTTATTAGAAGTTTCTTGTGTGTGTGTATATATATATATATATACAATCCGGTTCCTATCAGGTCTCCCTGATATAAGTTATGTCCGGACTTTTGATCTCAGCCGTTGGATCTCATCCAACGGCTCTGATAAAAGAGGAGGAACTCGCGGGTCTAATGCAACCGGATCCGGGTAAAATTAACTCGCGGGTCGTCTACACACCAAACCGGATCCTCACCCCTTTCAAACGACTGGAACGAAGAGAGAGAGAGAGAGAGAGAGAGAGAGAGAGAGGTGAGGCGATTCAACTGGCCAAGAGAGTGAAAGAGAGATCGCGAAGAAGAAGAAGAAATTGACATCCAAGGTCTCTCTCTCTCTCTCTCTCTCATTTCTAGTTCGAATCTAGGGTTTTTTGGTCACGTCACTGTTCGAAAACCCTAGTTTATTCTGTATTTTTGTGTGCGATTTTGAACTCGAAACTAGGGTTTCGAACTGTGAACTCTCTCTCTCTCTCTCTCTCTCTCTCTCTCTCTCTCTCTCTCTCTCTCTCTCTCTCTCTCTCTCTCTCTCTCTCTCTCTCTCTCTCTCGTTTCTGGTTCGATATATGTAGACGAATCTAGGTTGTTGTTTTTTTTCGATTTGCAATTTGGATTGAAAGAGATCTGTGTGTGGGTGTGTAGATTTTGTGGAAGAGGGTCCCTCTCTCTGTTCGAAACAAAGGGTTTCGGTTCGAATGACCCGGATTCAGTTCGAAATCAAGGGTTCATGTTCAAAAATCATGGATTCAGAAATCAACTTGAATTATATTTCTTGGTTTGATATTTCTTGATTTCTGTAGTTGGTAATACTATATCTGATTGTCACTTTTTAATTGAAGCTGTACTTTTGGTAGCTCTAGAATGGAGAATTGTGTGCTTAATTCACTGATTTAATGTGCTATGTGAGCCTATTCATTTCTGATTGAGAGAAAAATATTGCGACAACACTGGATTAAGGGATGTTGAGCTAGATGTTGCAAGAACTCTTCTAGCTGTACTTTTTTTTTTGTTTCTCCTAATTTCCGAACTAGCTGTGGTTTGGTTAGTTTTGATGCTAGTGCCTAGTTGCAAAGGTTGAATTTGCTATCTTGTTGCTGTTCTTGGTGTTCTGTTTTTTTTTTTTTTTTTCCATAGCCAAAAATGCAGGGTAAGGACTTGGGGCACTGTTGAATGTCTGTGTAATTGAAAGTGCTTGGTATTCACTTGCTCAACAAGGGCTCAGTAATTGAACATTTGTTGATATTCCTCTTTATTGTAATTGACTTGCTTATAGTTTATTACTCAGATTCAAATGTGACCGTGCAAAATTTCTAGTGCCACAGCAATGCCATACTATTTCTTTGTTACAGCACATCTATTTCTGCTGAAAAAGTAATTCTAGCTTTTAACAAAGAAATGGTTGTAGCCAAGATCCTTTCCCTCAACAGTGATATATGTTTTGTTACGGCAAAGTTGTAGCCAAGATCCCTGATTTTCTTTGTTATGGATTCAACAATTCTCTTTGTAGTTTCATCCTTGTTATGGAACCTCATGGTTTTTCCTGTATTCATTTGCATAAGCAGGTGCGGAAGTTCGAATAGACTACAAATTCCAAGCGATTTCTCCAAGAACGATAGAACAATAGAATAAAGTGATCGAGTCGGTGTGGAAGTTTCGAATAGACTACAAATACTACAAGCCAAGAAAAATGAAAACTCCTTTCACTACAAATTACTCTAACATCCCATTTCAAACATCTGATTAAGAAACTAGTAAATGGAGAAGATTTCAAAAGAATCAGAACTAATACAATGAGAAAAAGGATACATAAATAGCCATTGCAATCTTTCCAGAAGAGATTGAAATCATCAATAAACCATTCTTGTTTTCCTATCTATTGCAAAAGACTTAAAGTGTAGTTTTTAATTAACAATGTCAAACCTAAAGATTGTGTTTCAAATTAATCAGTTCAGATTCATCTGTTATCCGAGTGGAAAAAAAATGACTTTAAACATTAAAGATCAATTGGTATACTAAATTGTTCGCCAAAAAAAAAAAACCCTAATTTGTGATTTCGAACTAAACCCTTGATTTCAGTTTGAAAAAAAAAAAAAAAAAAAACATAGATCTAGTTATTTGTTTTATTTTAGAAGAAACACGCAAATCTAGGGTTCGAAACCCTAGTTCAAACTGAAACCCTTTGATTTCAAACTAAAACCTTTGATTTCGAACTGAAACCCTTGATTTCAAACACACACACACACAGAGACCTTCTTCCACAAAATCAACACAAAAACGTAGATCTAGTTATTTTATTTTACAAATCGCACAAAAAACATACTTTTGTAACTGATTCAAAGAGGAAATCAAAAAAACGAGAGAGAGAGAGAGACCTTCGAACCTTGGTTGTCGATTCTCAATATGTTCGATTTCGTCTTCTCCTCTGCCGATTTCTTCTTCTCCTTCGATTCCTTTCTCTCTCTCTCTCTCTCTCTCTCTCTCTCTCTCTCTCTCTCTCTCGTTTCAGGAAGCGTGAAATGAAGTGGGGAGGATCCAGGGAGATTTGGTTCTGCCCCGCGAGTACAAAAATGACCCGGATCCTATCATTTAGACCCGCGAAAACCTTTGTTTTATCAGAGCCATTGGATCTCATCCAACGGCTGAGATCAAAAGTCCGGACATAATTTATATCAGGGAGACCTAATAGGAACCGGATTGTATATATATATATATATATATACGGCAAGCTTCCAGTCATGGATCCCTCACTAGAAGTTTTTGGGTGTTTTGAAGTTTTTAAAAATTGTTTTTGCAAAATCCGAACCGTACAAATGTGTTTAAAACGTGTTTTTAAGAGTCCCCGCGAGAAATCATAATAAAAAAAAATACTGGGAAGACCTTGATCCGAGTAGTTTTTCACAAAACTGTACATATACAGTTTTGTAAAAAACTGTTTGGATCAAGCCCTTCCCGGTATTTTTTTGATGATTTCTCGCGGAGCCCTTAAAAACACGTTTTAAACACATTGCACAGTTCAAATCATAAAAAACAATATCGGGAACATGGAGGTCCGGAGTCTGGACTAGAAGCTTGTCCTATATAGATATAGGTGGATTTTCTAGTCCACACCTCCCGGAAATAAGAAAAATATGGCTTTTTTTGTGTTGCAAATTATTTTTGGAAAATCCGAGCCGTCCAATGTGTTCAGAAGGTGTTTTCAAGAGTCCCTCGCGGAAAATCTTTAAAAAAAAATACCGGGAAGGGCTTGATCCAAGCAGTTTTTCACAAAAACTGTATTTATATATTTTTGCGAAAACTGCTTGGATCAAGCTCTTCCCGGTATTATTTTTTAAAGATTTTCCGCGATGGACTCTTGAAAACACATTCTGAATACATTGGACGGCTCGGATCGTCAAAAAAAAATTTGGATCATGGAGGTCCGGAAACGGGAGGTCCGGACTAGAAGCTCTCCCGGAAACGGGAGGTCCGGGATCCGGACTTCCGGACCTCCATGATCGGAGCATTTTTTTTAACTATCCGAGCCGTCCAATGTGTTCAGAAGGTGTTTTCGAGGGTCCATGCGGGAAATTTTCAAAAAAAAATACCGGAAAGGACTTGATCCAAGTAGTTTTTCGCAAAACTGTAAATATATAGTTTTTGCGAAAAACTGTTTGGATCAAGCTCTTCCCGGTATTGTTTTTTGCAGATTTCCTGCTTAGACCCTTGAAAACACCTTTTGAACACATTGGACAGTTCGAATTTTCCCAAAACAATTTTTAACAATGAAAAAATTACATTTTTCCTTAAATCTGGGAGTCCGGATAAGAAAATTGCCGTATATATATCTATATATATACATATATATACAGTCATGATCTACCAAGAACTCCATTGCGGATTTCCTCCGTGAGGATCACCCCTTTTTTTCATTACTTATTGCAAATTACCCATTGAAATGGAAGTCAGAGATTGCACTTTCCCTCTTCTGCTACCAGCTTTTCCCTATCTTTTGGCGCCATTGTCATTTAATTCACTTTCTTCCTCAAAGATTGATTACTTTGTTGTTGTGGTGACTGATAGAGGTATGTAATGTGTAATGTTTCCTCCATAGTTATTGTCGTCTTTTGGTCTCCCTGTAATTTTTTTGTGTCTCATCTGCAAATTGCAATTGGGTTTATCTTAGGTGACGCTTATAAGTGTTTGATGAAATGCTTATGTGGGTTGGTTACTAGATAAATGGTTGGCATGTGAAAGAAAATCAGTCTTCCTTCTTCGGACATTTTCACCTTGCTACAAGAAAATTCAGTTATAGGTCAACACAACTCTAGTGAAAATTTTATGAATAAATTTTTTTCCTCACTATAAATAAATGGAAGCCAAGTTTTGTTTTGCTTCTGGCATTTTTGGTTTATCGGAACCGTAAAACAGTTTTGCCATAAGCTGAGAAAGTTTGCTCCAGATTATAGGACCCAAAAAAGTTGGTTTCTTTCGAGCCTAGACTATCTCAATCATCTCCAATGGTTTGAATAATTTAGTTTTTGAGCAAAAGCTGTTTTTTTGGCTTGCTACTGCAGTATTTTATAAAATTTGGCAAAGTTACTCCAATGGTGTCAAAAGCCATTATTTACCTTAACCCGTCACAACATTAGATGACCTGGACTTCCAAATTTGATCAAACAATGCAAGTAGCAACAATTGAATTTTGGTGAAGCGATAAATGGCTTTGCCATTCCTTGTGCCAAATTTGACTTAGAAAAGGCAAAGCTGTTTTTTAGCTGGAGAAATGTCCGACCTTTGGGCGTCATTTTTTAGGCCCCATGTCGAATAAGGACTTTGGCTTGGAGATGCTCTAAGCACATCGTTGAGTAGTCACCAACGGATCCGATGACTTAATGAACAACAACAGAAGGCAAACAAGAACATCTTTTTAAAGCTTCATTGTAGGTTCCTTGAGAGTTTGAACACCTTATAAACACTAAAAAAGTCTAGAACATCACAAACCCTCTGAATAAAGTATTTTCTGTTTGCTCCATGTGTCTGCATTTATGTTATTGTTATTAAACTCAAGATAGGGCATAGGGATTAGAATTAGAAGTTATGAAGCATAGGTGAACTTAGAAGAACTTAATTAGGGTTTCGAGTAATGCAACACAAACATAAAATTATTGTCAACTTCATTAACTACAGAATCCTATTCTAAGTCTTGATTATATCATTCAAAAGTGCTATTAGTGGGGCATAAATTTTCCTGTAGGGAAAATAAAGGCCATTACCCAACCATTCTGATCAAGAATCAGGCATCAAATTTTGTAGGGAATGGAGTTCTTTTTACTTAAGTCCCCTTACTTTCTTCCCTGCAGGGATGACCAGATTTTGTTCAATGGGCTTATATTCTACATTGCAAATATTATACTGCCAGGAGCTTCTCACCTACCCATATGGAGAACAGATGGTGTAGTCCTCACAGCTTTGATCCATGCTGGTCCAGTGGAATTTCTCTACTACTGGCTCCACAGAGCACTCCACCACCATTACCTCTACTCTCGCTACCATTCCCACCACCACTCCTCCATTGTCACAGAACCCATTACATGTACGATCACAAGTTTTAGAGGATAAATTGTATGCAATCAAATATGTTATAGAACTTTTTTTTGTACAAAATGATGTGCTTGGGAAACTTCTAAGTACCCCCAAGGCCCCGATTGATTTCTCTCTAAGCTCACTTTGTCTTTAGGGTACAAGAGATCCAATGCATGCGGCGGTGGAGAGAAAAATCTGAGGTTGTATGGTTTTTTGTAAACTTTTTGTTTCAAAAGAAAGCACCTACCATTGTGGCCTAAAATTTCAAAAAGGGCTTTTGCCACATCATTATTGCCTGAGTTTTGGAAGGAAACCTAGTTGTATTTCATAAACTGAGAAAAAGGTTAGCCCAATGTCGAAGTCTTGGAACAAAACTTAAGTCTTTTCTCCGGGTAATATGTTATTCATATACACATCTTTTTGTTTACTTGGGCAGCTGTTATTCATCCATTTGCTGAACACATCTCATACTTTTTGCTCTTTGGAATTCCAACGATCACCACGGTGCTTACTGGGACTTCCTCTTTGGTGGCTATGTTTGGTTATATAACCTACATTGATCTCATGAATAACATGGGACACTGCAACTTTGAGCTCATTCCAAAGTGGCTCTTCTCCACTTGCCCCCCTCTCAAGTACATGATGTATACATCCTCGTAAGTCTCAGATTGCTCTACATCCAATAATTACTCTAGACATCAATTATTTTTGTTCGATATTGCATGACAAATTGTTGACTTGAATAACATCTTATACGTTTATCTTTTGGAAAGTGAATCATAATGAATACTATCATCTTTGTTTTTGTTTTTGTACCGTAAAGATCTTGATTGCCTACCTAGGAAGGGGACAATGGGGATGCTGGGAGACATGGGCCTGTTCCAAGATTTTACTTTGTTACCAAAAAACACTAAATTTGATTTCAGTGAGATTGATATTGTGGTAGTAAACAAGCACACGAGCGATAGTTATGATAATGTTGCTATTACTACTAGTTGATTGATAGTGAATACTGGCAAATTGCTCAATATATGTTGAGCTCAATTCTGTCCATAGTTAGAATATTCTTCTTTTCATACGTGATAGTTATGTGCTCAAAAATTGACCGACCGTTCTTCTGTGCACACAGATTTCACTCTCTGCATCACACCCAATTTCGGACCAACTACTCGCTTTTTGTGCCAATCTATGATTATGTCTATGGTACTATGGACAAGTCCACCAATTCACTCTATGAAAAATCTCTGGAAAGGGAAGAAGAGTTGCCCAGTGTAGTTCATCTCACCCATTTAACAACACCAGACTCCATCTATCACCTTCCAATTGGGTTCGCTTCCTTTGCCTCCAAGCCCCAGATGTCAAAGTGGTACCTGTGGGTAATGTGGCCTGTGACCGTTTGGTCCATGATTGTGACTTGCATCCATGGCCGCGCCTTCATCGTAGAGAGAAATGCCTTCGGAAAGCTCAAGTTACAATCATGGGCAATACCAAGATACACCATTCAAGTAAGTCTTGTAAATATCTGTTCGCCGTTCGGTACATATTTTTACTTCTTATTTTAATTGTTTCTTGTGATAACAATGAGAAGTATTTGGCATGCATAAGTGATTCCAGCATATGTATTCTGTCGCGTTTATATCTCTGGCCATGTCTCAATTCTCGATTTAGTACTTCTAAGTTTTATCTGTGAAATCAATGAAATGTGTTTCATTTAGTCCCTAAGCTTGATGTCATCGAGAACTAGTTCTATGAGAACCAATGGTATTTTAGGGGAAAGCACCTTAACCCTCATGCCCAAAACAAAATAAAGGAAAACTAAAACTGGAACTTATGATCCGTAATGTAGGCACTTTTTGTCAATTTTTTCTGTTTTGTCAAAATACACCTAGCCTTTTTAGCATATTATAGTTCAGACAAAAATTTCCATAATTTTGCTACAGAGCACTTACATTAGAGTGTGAGGACCATTACCACCCTTCTACCAAACTACCACCCTACCACCGCCACAACTACTGCTACCACCACCTCTATCTCCACCGCTGCCACGACCACCTCCACCTCTGCCACCTCCACCTCTTGACCTTCACAACCATGTCCATTTTATTCCATTTGACAATCATTCTATGGGGCAACTGAACAGCGGAATGAGAATGGGTGTGGACCTGTCAATCCCATTCCACATTGTTTCTATTTCCAATATCATTCTGTTATCTCCTCATTCCATTCCTGATAACAACACTACGAAACATGGCCTTAGTGTAGTTAGGTCTTATGTGAAAAAAGATTTAATTACCTTGGCATGAGTTTAAGTCCTCCTTATATAATCAAAATTTTCTTTATTTTTTGGGTTTTATATATTTGTGATTGTGTGAGCGTTGCAGTACTTATTTCAATGGCAAAGAGAAGCTGTGAGCGACTTGATTGAAGAAGCTGTAATAGAAGCAGACGCAAGTGGTACTAAAGTGTTAAGTCTTGGTCTTTTGAACCAGGCAAGTTGGTTCTTTTTCTATCTTAATTCTTTCTCCGGGATATTGATAATATGACCAATCACATGCATTAAGTTCCCTTAACCCGTTTCTTTTTCTTCCTTACTTCCTCCACTAGCTCTCTCATCTAACCTCAATTGGGTAAATACCAAAACAGTCCCAATTTCCATCCTGTTTCTAATTTTCAGAACCAGATGTTCAATTTCATAATTTTTTAAACCTTTTTTGGAAAAAAAAATTCCTTTGTAGAAACTGAGTTAGCTATCTACATGTGGCCATATTTTCAGACTCTTGCTTGCAACATCAATTCTATATCAAAGTCCTGAACCACTTTTTCAATTGTATAGCATCACTGCTGGTTTTATACCCGTACATATTTTCATGCATATGCATATTTACTAGGGAGAATAAATTTTGAATTTTGCAGGGTGAAGAAATCAACAGATATGGGGAGGTTTATATCCAAAGGTACCCTCAGCTCAAAGTAAAGGTGGTGGACGGAAGTAGCTTAGTAGTTGCTATTGTGCTAAATAGCATTCCCAAAGAAACAACCCAAGTCCTCCTCAGAGGCAGCTTATCCAAGGTTGCTTATGCCATTGCCTCTGCTTTATGCCAAAGAGGTATCCAGGTAATCAAGTTCTCCTTCATGTTCAATACATCACTGCCCATAATTTTACTGCCCAAATGATGAAATTGGACCAAGACGTGTTTAGACTGGTCTACTGGATGTACAATATAGTTACGCCTAGTTATGGGCTCTACAGGTTGAGGTGCCAAGGTGGGTTTTGTTAATGCTAGAGCAACCATTACAGGGTTTAGCCATTCTGGGCCCAATCGTTTGTGTATAGCTGGTTCCTGCCCTGCCACCATTTGTACTTTTTATGTTCCACACATCACACGCACGAACACACAGAAATTACAGTGACATGTAGTTAGTTTATGTGTTGATAAATAATATTGAGAAAAAATCAGTCTTGGGATGAAATCAAGCATGGACAGCAAAGTTGAACCTTGTCAATTGTGTCAGGTTTCTACAGTTTACAAATTTGAACATGAGAGGCTTAAGGTCAGCACTGAATTCGGAGACAATTTGGTTCTGTCAAAGAGTTATGCTGAGAAGGTAAATTCTTGTTATGAATTACTTTCTGCCTCCAAAATTAGTCTTTAATGGAGTTTATTTATGTTCATCAGTACCTTTCACAAATTGGACACGTTCTGAAACGTTTTATAGAGGACTTGTAATTGGAGACGAGTCAGGTTGCTTTCATTTTGCAATTAATGAACTACTAACAAAGATGGATCTTAATACAAAAAACACCATTGTTGCAAATTTTGAAATGTTCTTTAGTACTAGTAGTATTTCCTGTGAATTTAGTATTTTCAAATCCTAATTTATTTTCTAATGAATTGTCAAATTAAGGGTGTTTAAAAAGGAGTAATATTTAAGGTTTGTTTCGTAAAAGTGCATAGCTAAGCTGAATTTAAGTTCTATCTCAGATATGGTTAGTGGGAGACGGACTGAGCGAAGAAGAACAGCTGAAGGCATCAAAAGGGACATTGTTCATTCCCTACTCCCAATATCCCCCCAAGAAAGTGCATAATGACTGCTTGTACCACCACACTCCGGCAATGGTGGCTCCCTCATCCCTTGAAAACTTGAACTCGTGTGAGGTTAGTGTCAGTTTACTTATCCTTCATCACCCGCTAGTTTCTTAAGTTTCAATCTGAATATTGTAGCTTAAATTTATGGATAAAGATATAGGTACCGAACAAAGGGTACCGAAAATGAACCGATCGCACACGGGGACCCACTTTTGGGTCCCACACGAGTGATCCGAACCGTTCATTGTTCTTAGAACATTTTTCGGAGGGGCCCCACCAAATTTCAGCTCAATCGGACGATTGGAAGTGCTCCAACCAAAGTCCCGCCGTTCGAACCAAAAAACGATTCGGATCACTCGTGTGGGACCCAAAAGTGGGTCCCCGAATGCGATCGGTACATTTTCTGTCCCTCCCCTTCTGTACCCGTATCACTGTCCTAAATTTATACTAATTGTATGAGGCATCATGGACACCACCACTTTTTTTTGAACGGCAAAAAAATTTCATTAATCATCGAAAAGGAACAATGACAATAGGACAAGGCAAACACATAAGATTTCAAAGAATCTAATGCATAAACCGAGGCCCAAAACACGATTGGCAAGAAGCCAACCAAAATGGGCCAAAGCCCTCACCTAATGGGCCAAACAGCCCAGAATAGGAAAAATTAAAAGCCCAAGCAAAACCCTAATCTCCCAACAGTACACACCACCATCACCAACAGCAACCGCCGCTGCAAAACACCCAACCGCCTCCAACCATCATCACCCAATGGAAACCCAACTGCTGATTGCCGCCACAAACCAACTGCTGCCGATCATCACCGAACAGCAGAAAACTCCCGCCAAACTGCAGCCACTTGAAGAAGGAAAAGTCGCTGCTACAAACCAGCATCGCCGGCATCCGGGAGCAAGACCCAGTTGCAACACCGGAGAACATCTCGACCACCCACACCAAGAAGCTATAGTCCGCCATCACCAAACGCAGAAATCGCAGGGAATACATGGGTCTATCACCGCGAAGACCGATGTCCGTGAGTCCACCCAAGCCGTTAAGCAAAGCCGGAGAAACACTCAAGAGTGAACCGGAGGGAGGACCGGCGATCCTTGCAACAACCCATGGACACCACCACTACCCGATGATATGTGCAACATCAATTGGTTTTGGGTAGAAAATTAGCCGAGGCAACAGTTCTCTAGTCTTTTGGAATATCTTCCCCTCTTAACATCATATATAGAATGGAGATCTTATTCCGATGCATAAGGGTACAAAATAATTTTCAAAACCCAAAGTAACATTAATGTAACTTTTGCAACACCATAAGTTTTATATTAAAGGTACGGTGCAGTTTTTTGTGTTTAAGAGAGTGATTTAGTTGATATCGCTTTTCAAAGTTCTCAATAAGGTTCCAAGCACAGAATCAACAATCTATGACTACCATGTCATTAAGATTTTTATAACATGGCTGTAGTTTTGAAAAGAAGATATAGTTTTTGTAGATGTGCTCTTTCAGGACTATAGATCATGAAACAGATTACCGATTTTTATATCCTGTTTTTTAGCAGTACTTGTGTTTGTTTCATGAGATACCATGGCTGTGCTAGTTCGGTCATTCTGAGAATTTTGGGCATATTTGTGATAGAATTGGTTGCCAAGAAGGGCGATGAGTGCTTCACGCGTAGCTGGGATTGTGCACGCCCTAGAAGGATGGAAAGTAAACGAGTGCGGCCAAAAGATGTTTGATGTTGAGCACGTATGGGAAGCCAGTCTCAAAATCGGTAATCTGTTTCATGAGAAACCATGGCTGTGCTAGTTCGGTCATTCTGAGAATTTTGGGCATATTTGTGATAGAATTGGTTGCCAAGAAGGGCGATGAGTGCTTCACGCGTAGCTGGGATTGTGCACGCCCTAGAAGGATGGAACGTAAACGAGTGCGGCCAAAAGATGTTTGATGTTGAGCACGTATGGGAAGCCAGTCTCAAACATGGTTTTCGGCCTTTGATGACTCCAAATAAATCACAGGCAGTTCACTTCACTTGAGGTTCTTTCCCAACAACCATGACAAACACATGGTACTATTCAAGAGTAGGCTTGAAGACTTTTGAGGTTGCGTAATACTCCCTCCGTCCGGATTTGTTTGTCCACAAACATACTTTTTCAAGTCCTAAAATATTTGTCCATTTTCAAAAGTCAAAGGATAAAGTATGAAAACTTTACTTTTTTGCCCCTTCTCTAAAACTTAAAATAACAACTCAAAGACTATTTTTTAAAATTTATGTGTTTACATTTTTGAATTTTTTTTGCACCGTATTAAAGTTCTCAATGAGATCTATCAAACAAGATCCATATTAATATAAAAAAAAAATTTGTAACTACATTATTTGTAAGTTTGAAAATTGCACGTAGTTTCGTAGTGTACTATCAAATTGGAATGGATGAGGTATTAAATGCAGGGATTAAGGATAAAATAGGAAATTAACAAACTCAAAAGGTAATGGAAAAAAAAAAGTTGGAATCCCCAAAACGGACCAACAAATCCGGACGGAGGGAGTACTATTTTTTGTGATTTGAACAATAAATGCGAGTTTATCTCATGTTTGATTTCTCCTCTTGTTCTGCCTCCTTGCGTAGTATTTTTTGTGATTTGAATAATAATGTGAGTTCATCTCATGTTTGATTTCTCCTCTTGTATTGTGATCTATGAAGCACGGATACTCTATTTTGGCCTTCGTATCGCGTACCGTACGCGTATCGGATACGCTCAGATAGGCTCCGGATACGTATCAGAAACGTTTTTTAGAGTATCCGTAATTTAAATTTAATTTTTATTATTCGGATACGTTTTGGATACGCTCCGATACGTTACGGATACGTTTTGGTTCGTGAGATTGAAGAAGAAGAAGAGAGCGTGAGAGAGAGAGAGAGAGAGAGAGAGAGAGAGAGAGAGAGAGAGAGAGAATCACTGACCTCCGACGAAGCAGCAGCAGCAGGAGTTGGTGTGTGTGAAGAAGAAGAAGATCGGAGAAGGTCGCAGCTGGCGAAGAAGAAGATCGGAGAAGGTCACAGACTGACTAAGAAGAAGAAGAAGAAGAAATAGGCTAGGGTTAGATTTAGTGTTGTTGGGATGAGCAACATCAAATCTCTGCTATTCATTTTACATCAAATCTCTGCCGTTCATTTTACCTTCTTTTTTCATTAGAAGGTCGCTGCCGTTCATTTTACCTTCTTTTTTCATTAGAAGGTCGCAGCTGCTTGTTTTGTTTTTGTTTTTGTTTTCTTTTTTCTTCAACAGAGTTTAAAAGGGACAGTGATACGAGTACAGAAGGAGGGGGACAAAAAATGTACCGATCGCGTTCGGGGACCCACTTTTGGGTCCCACACGAGTGATCCGAACCGTTCATTGTTCTTAGAACATTTTTCCGAGGGGCCCCACAAAATTTCAGCTCAATCGGACGGTTGGAAGTGCTCCAACCAAAGTCCCACCGTTCCAACCGTCCGATTGAGCTGAATTTGGTGGGGCCCCTCGGAAAAATGTTCTAAGAACAATGAACGGTTCGAATCACTCGTGTAGGACCCAAAAGTGAGTCCCCATGTGCGATCGGTTCATTTTCGGTACCCTTTGTTTGGTACCCATATCTTTATCCGTTTAAAAGGATGGTGGGTCCAATGTATAGGGGAAGATGAAGTGAGTGCAATACCCGGTTCTCACTTTAGTTTTAGTGTTGTGGGTCCCTCTTATCAAGAACCCATGTTTTTTTTCTCTGCCACGCAGGTGAGAAGTAAACAGGAACCATTGGATGAAATGCTTCTGATGGGAATAAAGGGTGAGATGTGAGAGAGGTACACCTGCTATATTATTGCTGTGGTACTTGATGTGTAGCGATATGAAGCAAAAATGATAAATGTACAACAAAAGTCTCCAACATGGCTCCAACACACTCACATGGTGTGTGGATCCCACACACAATTGAGTGTGTAGTGTGTGTGGGCTCCACACACCATGTGAATGTGTTGGAGCCATGTTGGAGACTTTTGTTGTACACCTATCATTGTTGCGATATGAAGTACTGAAAGTGGGACCCGCGGTATTAAAAGTGAAAACCAGGTTTTGAAGAACTCAACCGAACAAGGGGCGCATACAGCAGTTGTTTTGTTGTTTTCAATGTGGGAGTGATGATATCATCTGCTGGGTGGGCCCTTGTCTGTCAGATTATTGATATCAAAAGGACCACTGTCCTTTTCTAAACCAATACACGCATCTGGTGAACCATGATGGGCATCACCACAAGTTGCAAAAAGCTAGAGGTTTTGACCCCACAAAATAGTTTTGGCACACTCTCTTTCAAATGCAAGTGGGCTATACTTTTATACTATATATTTACAAAATATTCATATATTATATAGAGTCCGGATCTCATCCGGGACTCCCGGATCCGGGACTCCACCTTCCCGATATTTTTTTGAAAATCCGATCCGTCCAATGTGTTCAGAAGGTGTTTTCAAGGGTCCACGCGGAAAATCTTCAAAAAAAAATACCGGGAAGGGCTTGATCCAAGCGTTTTTCGCAAAACTGTAAATGTATATTTTTTGCGAAAAACTGCTTGGATCAAGCCCTTCCCGGTATTTTTTTTTGAAGATTTCCCGCGTGGGCCTTGGAAAACACCTTTTGAACACATTGGACGGCTCGGATCATGCCAAAACATCTTCTAAATGCTTCAAAACGCTTCAATCCGGGATTTCCGGGATCCTTGATTGGATAATTCCCGATATTATATATATATATATATAATATTTTTATTTTTATATTTTTATATTCAACGTATCCCCCAACGTATCGTATCTGACTTTTTGGAAAAATCACATATTCGCGTATCCGTATCGTATCGTATCCATATCTCGTATCCGTATCCGTCCTTGATAGATTGTGATTGCAAAGTGTACAAATAAGAGTGAAAAAAAGTCTATAGAGGGACCCAGTTTCTCAGTTTGTTTGTAAGTGTGATCCTCCTCTATTTGCATCAGTTTTTATTGCACTCTCTGCAAACTTCGTATTTATCCTTGAAAACTTTTGTAACCAAGAAAAAAATCTTTAATGGAGTTCTCATGTTTAATGTATTCAGACCACTCAACCACACCAACTCACCAGCCTACGCGGCGCTACAAGATTGGTAATGGGAGAAGAAACACTTTGAAACTATTTTGCAACTACTAATCATGTAGTGCCACGCGCACTAGTGTGATTGAGTGGTGTGTCATAAGCATTATTGTTCGTGCTATATATTATGGGTACATAAAGCCACCGTATCAAAAGGGATTAAATTTTTTTATTTTTATAAAATAACTTACTCCCTCCGTCCCTTTTTAAATGTGTTGTTTTGTAAATTTAAATATCATCATTACACCTTCCATACCCACTTATATTTCTGTTTTTTGGTACTTCGGAATACTATCCACCTATATCTTTACTTTATATCTTTCACATCAATTTTTACCTATACTTTTCAAAATTATCGAACACTTTTACTCATCAACTCTTTACCTACTAACTTTTCAAAAAAGCAAAATAATAGTTGTACCAATTTTTACCGATTAACTTTTCAAAACACACTTATTGAGGGACAGCCCAAAATGAAATAGTCGACTATAAAAAAGGGAGGGATGGAGAATAATTGTTAACTCTGAACAAAGTACCTCAAGTATCCACCAAAAATGCCTTCAACAATCAACTTGGATTACAGAATGTGCCAACTACTAAAACATTCAGAAGTAGGTCAAGGGACAAGTACCTTGCCTTCAATTCATACACCTATACAAGGACCAAGAGACCACAACAAACCAGCAAGAAACAATAGGAAAACTGAGAAAAAGCATTACAGAATGTGCACCCTCAATTTGGATAGGCAATGTTCTTTCCTTATTGTAAATGTAACTTTAAATTTCTACTCTTACCAGCTTCCAACCAACCACCATATATCTCTGTGGGATCAACTTACCGAACATGCATGAAGCAACTGCAATGGCAAAATTACCATGCACATTCCCTGTAGGCTGTAGCAATTGGATCCAGGCTAAAAAAATCATCATATTCTTATAAACACACCAATTCTAACTGATTGCAACACAACATTCTGTTTATAATCAACCGCTTTAACGATTTGAGCCGAGCCACAAGTTGCTCGTGAGCAGCTCTGGTCGTTTACACCCTTATACCCAGGTATTGGTCCCGGAACTCAACAATGTTTATCTTCAGACCCTCCAATTCCAGAGGCTACTCCAGAGGCTACTGGACTGCAAACATGGTTTAAAAAAATAAAAATACATTAATAAGGAGTTCACTTCTAATCCGGACTTTTAATTTCTGCACCTTATGATCCAAATTTTTTTTTGACGATCCGATCCGTCCAATGTGTTCAGAAGGTGTTTTCAAGGGTCCACGTGAAAAATCTTCAAAAAAAAAATACCGGGAAGGGCTTGATCCAAGCAGTTTTCGCAAAAAATATATATTTACATTTTTTGCGAAAACTGCTTGGATCAAGCCCTTCCCGGTATTTTTTTTTGAAGATTTTCCGCGTGGACCCTTGAAAACACCTTCTGAACACATTGGACGGATCGGATTTTCCAAAAAAAATTTGCAACACAAAAAAACCCCATTTTTTCCTTAAATCCGGGAGTGTGGATAAGAAAATTTCCCCATTAATAAGTACTATAAGTTTAAGAATGACTTTATATGGCATCATTTCGACAGTGATGTAAGAACACATTCTAAAGTTCGTTCCAAGGGATGGAGCCAGGGAGGGGTTAGTAGAAAAAAATTCTAGTATTACATAGAAAAAAAAATTCTATAAATTATATAGGCTCGCCCCTGGTGCGTGAAATTCCTGGCTCTGTCCCTAGATACCTGGCGCCTAAAGCACCATCAGCTAGTTGCAGAATAAAAGGAGGAAACCTCAAACGAAATGAAATTGAAGACATTTTTTTGCTTAAAGATCCATACGCTCGATAGCCTCACTGCCTGATTTCCTGCACTGCACATAGCAAGTCCGAATTCTGAAATCAAGAGAGTTTTCTTAGTTTAGTCGTGAGATGTTAGCTAAAACTGCTGAATTTTTAGTAACTCAATGAAAAGGAAGAGCCAGAAATGAAAAGGATGGTTGGTAAGTCATCCTAAAGATGCAGAATTCTGAAGTATGATAGTTTTGAGGGGGAAAGATGTAATCTAATAAGTAAATAAACACATTTCAGAAAAAAGATGACCGAATAAAAATTTCATCTAAAAATATAGATTAACCGAATTTTAGAGTTTGTTTATGAACTTGAAGTAGTTCCTGTTATGGATAGTATTGCATGTAAGATAAATTAATTAGTTAGTTGTAAAAATACATTCCATATTTACTCTAGTAAAATAGACAGTATTGAAACAAGACATAAACTTTTTATGGAATTCTCAAATTATTCGTGGGAAATTGGCAAAAAAAGAAAAAGAAAAACATAAACAAATCAGCCACCCAAAATGAAACACGTAGGATATCGGACCAATCGTACAAACAACACAAGATGACGTGACATGACATAAGGCAATCTGGCAATGTTAATCTTTTCTTCTTCGGCCTTGTTCTCCAATAGATTTTAGGTACATTTTATGAAAATCTCATAAAATGAACATTTTATGGAGGGGTGATAAAATGGAATTGTTTTTCCGACTGATAAAATGTAGTGATTTTCCTATAGATTTTAGGAGAATTTTCATTTTTTTTTGTTGAAACGGTGGGGCTTTGGTTCAAGCACTTCTAACCGTCCGATTGAGCTGAATTTTTGTGGGGCCACTCGGAAAAATGTTCTAAGAATAATGAACGGTTCGGATCACTCGTGTGGGACCCAAAAGTGGGTCCCCGAGAGCCCTCTGTGCGTTTTCTGTACAATTCGTTCTGTACACGTAGAACGGTCCTTTTCAATTTGCCCAGTTTTTCAAAAGGTTTTAGCACCCAGGTGCTAAAATCATGATTTTTCAAATCAAAAAATGAAGTGGTTCCATGTATCGTTTTTTGATTTTTTTTTGCACCAAACTAAAGTACATGAGTACTGTAATTTGGTGCAAAAAAAAATTGAAAAACGATACACGAAACCACTTTATTTTTTGATTTAAAATATCATGATTTTAGCACCTAGGTGCTAATATCTTTTGGAAAACTAAGCATATTGTGTCCACATTGGTCGGCAATATTACTAATCAGAACCAATACAAAACAAAAATAGGAATTTGTAAGCAGTGACTGCTCTAGGAATTTTTGATAGAGAATTTTAATTAGGCATCGTGTACAAAAAAGATACTTATGATTTCATTCTATGAGATTTGAATACTTATGATTTCATCTTATAAATGAATAATCGGACCACTATGCCCTTTTTAGTGCCATTATTAGTATATATTATATGGAGTATCTTTTAATTATATTTCCGTAATTGTGGAATTGACTAATTAAATATTCCTTATTAGTTGACTAATTAGTATTTCCGTAATTGTAGGATTGATTAATTAAATATTCCTTATTAGTTTTTCCGTCATAGCCGACTCCAATTGATTGGGACATAAGACTCGGTTTTGGTTGGTTTGGTTAGTATTTCCGTCATTGTTACGAGAAAGCATTATGGGGTTCAGTTTCTATTCAAATTTCAATCAAATAAATTTCTAAAACTCTCTCTCTCTCTGGATTGAGATTTGTGAACTAGAGTAGTGGGTTGCAGATAGGTGGCAGAAATGATGGGTGGCAAATGCTTGGCTTTGGCAGTCAGTTGCAGATTGTGTTGGAGACGATGGGTTGCAGATGCTCGGCTTTGGCGGCAAGGGATGTGATCATACTCGTCAAAGTCGTCGACTTCATCGCCTCTGTCGCGATAGAAGACAAAGGATCAACATCGGAGAGTAGAGAATCGCAACGTAGAACAACGCGGTGGATGTACACGCCGCTAATTTTGATATGCCGTTGTCTTCTTCTTGCATGAAGGCTTCAGAAACCTCCTTTCTCAGATCCGATGATGATAGGTGTAAACGGCCGTATACGTACATGATGCATATACATACGTATTATGAACGGAATTTCAAGTGAAGTCTTTTGGTCGTTGACTTGTGAGTGTTAACTTTGGTAGAAATTTAATATGATTTCTAAGTTTTTCAAAATATTCCATGATTTATGGTTTATTGGTTTGCTAATTTGTGTTATTTCGTTAAACATGGTTAAATATAAAATCCTGTTCCCTGCATAATCATGGTTAATCAATAATCCAACAATGTGACAATAGAGGCAACATGGTTAATAAATAATTCATGTTCCATGCATGAACATTTGATTATAGTAAACATGGTTAATCAATAAATCATGTTCCCTGTGTAATTTCTTGTTTGTTTGTTTCTGCCAATTATTTCCAAATTTCTATTTTGGTAATTTTCATAATTTCTTTGATTTCGGCTTGATTAGCAAGTCAAATATTTTGTTATTTGATTCCTAGTTGGATTAGGGTTACTTTGGCCCTATAAGTATCATTGTAAGCCTAATGGCGGAATTCAGTTGTTTATGAAATAAAGAAAACGAGTTTATACTCAAAATTGGTTGTTCAAGGAGAGAGGTTGTTCAAGGAGAGAGTATCTTCGGCTCAATCGTTGTTTGTGATTATCCTCGTTCCACATCATTCTTAATCATACGCTTCACTGCATCAAAATAGGACACAAACTAATTTCTTAATGCTAAAAGAACAAATCACCTACACATTCCAAAAATGCCCCCACTAGCCCATGAAAGTGCCTAAATCCATTTACCCAAAAAAAGTGCCTAAATCCCCCAAACCCTATGAAAGTGTCTAAACCCCCAAACCTAATGAAAGTGCCTAAACCTAAACACTAGTGTACCCTATGAAAGTGCCTAAAATCCTAGGTTACCATATGAAATTGTCTAAACCACTAAAACCCTATAATTAGAAAGTGTACCCTAAAAGTATACCCTATGAAAGTGCCTAAAACCTTAGGGTACCCTATGAAAGTGCCTAAACCACTAAAACCCTATAATTGGAAAGTGCACCCTAAGTGCTTAAACCCAAAATATCTAAACCCACTATAACCTACCTTAAAGAGCCTAACCCCCAAAATTGAATCCTAAAATTGAACACAATCCCAAAATTAATTGTCCCACGCAGGATCCACGCATGAGAGAGAGAAAGAGAGAGAGAGAGAGAAGAAAGAAAGACGGGGCAGTGGTATCTCGAAAAGTGTTGTGTGACCTTTAAAAGCTATTAATGGAAAAGTTAAAGGTATACCTCAAGCAGGCAGAAGCAACCCTTGAAAACTCTCTTAGAGCAAATCCAGTATAGTGCTATCGATCCATGGTTCTATAGATATAATTTGAAACCAATTTTACAGCCAGAGCATCCAACCCATAGTCAAAACTAGATGGAAAATGGAAAAAATCTATAGGTGGTTCTATATTTAGAACCAAGGATGGCCATCCTTGCCACATCATCAAATCTCAACTGTCATTTCAGTTAATGTACCAGAGATTACTTGAAAATGGCCAGAGAATGCTGCCCTCGCGGAATCTGGCTGGAATTGAACCGTACTATATCACATGTAGCCGGAATAAGCTCTCACCGTGAGCTACTCCAATCACTTGAATCTGGAAGAGGGGGCTTGATTGAATGGAATCTGGTTGGATCTTAAGGGTTTCATGGTGAGGGTTTGAGTGTGGGGCTTTAATTGGACAAGAAGAGCGGCTTTCATTTAGCAGTTTCAAAGAGGGTGTGTGTGTGTGTGTGTGTGTGTGTGTGTGAGAGAGAGAGAGAGAGAGAGAGAGAGAGAGAGAGAGAGAGAGAGAGAGAGAGAGAGAGAGAGGGGAGTTTGATTGGATTTGGTCAGATGAGGAGAAGAGTTTCATCTCTTTTTTTTATCGGCACAGAGGTGTTTCACCCGTGGGGTGAAATCGCTTTTTAACAGGATGAGAAAGAGAGAGAGAGAGAGAGAGAGAGAGAAGAAGAAGAAATGGAAACAGAAAAGGGTTAAATGGTGTGGAAGGAAAAGTTGGTTAAATTTGAAACTGTTTGGTCGCTAGAGAGGCAGTTCTATAATTTGGCCCAAAAGTACTTTTTGTTACAAAATATGGCAATGGCTATAACCATTTTTCATTTTGCATTGGATTTGCTCTTAGATATCATACTTGTTTTCAGAAATTGGGCATTGGATTCTCATAAATTGTTGCATTAATTACATTTCCAAGAAATGAAAAGGCATGAAAGTGATGGCCGAGGTGCCTATTTGTCCACATGACATAAAAGTTCAATGACTCGCTGGATGGAGTCAAGGGTGGCTAGTAAGAGTTGTCGCCCCTGTTTAAATTTTGAAAAAAAATTCTACTATTGCATTGAAAAATAATTTATACACACACACACACACTCTCTCCCTCTCTCTCTCTCTCTCTCTCTCTCTCTCTCTCTCTCTTCGTCTCTTTTTAAGTGATCTCTATCGGAATACGTGTAATTTTAAACCCTAAAAAACATATTTCTTTATGTATTTTTTAAACTTTTTTTATACCAAATTAAAGTACCCATTGAGTACTTTAATTTGGTGCAAAAAAATTAAAAACGTTCTACGGAAGTACATTTTTGAACGTCTACAAAAATTACACGTTTTCCAAAAGTATCACTTAAAAAGGGACGGATGAAGTATATATATATATATGGGTAAATCTTCTAGTAAGGACTCCCGTAAATAAGAAAAAATGTAATTTTTTCACGTTAAAATTTGTTTTTGGGAAATCCGAAGTTTTGCGAAAAACTGCTTGGATCAAGCCCTTCCCGGTATTTTTTTTTTGAAGATTTTTCGCGTGGACCCTTGAAAACACCTTTTGAACACATTGGACGGATCGGATCGTCAAAAAAATGCTCGGATCACGGAGGTCCGGAGTCCGGACTAGAAGTGGAACCTATATATATATATATATATATAGAGAGAGAGAGAGAGAGAGAGAGAGAAAACTTCTAGTCCACACCTCCCGAAAATAAGAAAAAAATGATTTTTTTTGTGTTGCAAATTATTTTTGGAAATCCAATCCGTCCAATGTGTTCAGAAGGTGTTTTCAAGGGTCCACGCGAGGAATCTTCAAAAAAAAATTACCGGGAAAGGCTTGATCCAAGCAGTTTTCGCAAAAAATGTAAATATATATTTTTTGCGAAAAACTGCTTGGATCAAGCCATTCCCGGTTTTTTTTTTTTGAAGATTTCCCCCATTGACCCTTGAAAACACCTTCTGAACACATTGGACGGATCGGATCGTCAAAAAAATGTTTGGATCATGGAGGTCCGGAAACGGGAATCCCGTTTTAGAAGTGGACTATATATATATATATATATATATATATATATATATATATATATATATATATATATATATCATCAAATTATATGAATCTGCCACTATTCCACATTTATAGCCCACTTCTGCTACGCAAAAATCCTAACTCAGTCTCTGTTCATTACAGCTTTCAAATCACTGTGTAGGATTGTCCTCAGTTGTTGGATCGGCTCATCAGTGAAGTGGTACTAGCTACTCCTAGTTAAAAGCTTTTTTTTGTTTTGTTTTGTTTCTTCTTGTCTGCTACATCACTTTGGTGTGCATGTAGAGTGCAAGTTAGGTGTATCCATATCATTGTTGTTGTTTTATCCTCCAGTTAAAAGCTCCCAAACGTGTGGAAAGGGAATCCAAATCATGCAAGTATCGTCTTCCTTCCCATGTGCCGCCATTATTGTTTGTACTTGTGTACGGAGGACTTGAACTACACATACCTCATAGCTGTATACGGAGGGAGAAAACCTTTTTCACGGATGAGCAGTGAAAATGGAGTTTGCGTTGGATAAATTCGGGCCGTGGATTTTGAGATTCAACAACTCGGATCAATGCACACTCTCTGTTCTCAATAAAGAATGCAGGAAAAAAAATAAAAAATAAAATCGCGCATTAATTCGAGCCGTTGGATCTTGAAATTCATGGCCCGAATTTATTCGGTACAATCTCTTTTTACAGCTCATCTGAGGATTCCCGTGAAAAATACTTGGAGTACACATACCTATAATAAATAATACTTCGTCCATCTCATTTTGTAAGTACTTTTTTGGGATTCTGATTTTTTTAAGGGAATATGTGTTTAATGTATATTTCCTCAAAAATTTGATTCTGATTTTTCATTATTGTCCTTTGATTCTCACTTTCACAATTACTTACTCCATTCGTCTCATTTTGCTTGTTCATTATTCATTTTTGTTTCTTTTGTGTCTATTGTCTATATCTTTTATGGATTTTCAAAAATATAAGATCCATATTGCATATAAAATGCATTATAGAATGAAAAGTACAACAATTTTAAAAGGCACGAATGACCGTAAGGAGCAATTAAATTGGGACGGAGGGAGTAACATTTTTCAAGAAAAGAAGGCCTACAAGCTATAAGAGCAGACTTATCATAAGGGAGAACATTCTTTACACCGGCGATGTGAACCAAAGTTTCCTCCAAATCTATTATATATTGCACCATGTGTCCAAATAGTGATCCCAAAAGGTAGGACACGGACACATGACGCAATGCAATTGATTTGGAAAAAAACTTTGATTTACACCGCCGGTGTAAAGAATATTTTCTTTTGACATAAAAAAGAAGTAGAAACGCATTCATGCTGAAAGGGGGTAGTGCAGGTCCAACAGGGCAGGGGTAGATGAATAAACAACAAAATATTGGTTGCACGAAAATTTAGGAACACCTATTGGGTGGTAAATAGCGGGATCCTTTAATTAATACTCCATTCGTCCCAAATTGATGGTTCTTCTTTTCATTTTGAAATGTCGTAAAATATTTATCTCATTTCTAAAAACAGCCATCAAAATAAAGTCACTTTCCAGTTTTACCCTTAAAAAATACTTTTTATATCTCAATTGGCTTGTCATTATCTTTTATTTCATAATGGTTCTTATGATTTTGAAAACTTTGTATAATAAAACTAATTGATATCTATCAAACAAGATTCATATTGCATATGTTTCGAGTTTCATATAAAAAATTAGCTCCACAAAATTGGCCACAGTTGTAATATCCCAAATTTTTTAAATTTAAAAATTTGTGATATTTAAATATTAATTTTCCCTAATAAGATTTTTAATCCAATTTTTACTTTTTAATTTTTAGACTAATCTAATGTTTGACTTACTTTGACCTAGTCCTAATTGATTTTGACTCACTTATTTAACTAGACCTACACCCTAACATCTAACCTTAGGTGACTAACACTAAACTAAGATTAGTGCCTAGCCTATATACATGTGCATATAGCTATAGGACCCCCTTCTAATAAGGGACCCTTATTTAAGTTTTCATTCGGACCTACGGGTATTTTCAACTTTCCAGACCAAATTTCGACGATCCGAACTGCTCAATGTTTTTAAAATGTGTTTTCAAAGGCCCCCGCGAGGAATCATAAAAAAAAAATAACCGGGAAGGGCTTGATCTAAACAGTTTTCGATAAAAAATATATATGTATAACTTTTATCAAAAAACTGTTTGGATGAAACCCTTGTTGGTTACTTTTTTTTATGATTCGTCGCGCAAGCCCTTAAAAACACGTTTTAAAAACAATGAGCGGTTCGGATCGTCGACATTTGGTCCATAAAGTCGAAAATACCCGTAGGTCCGCATGGAAACTTAAATAAGAGTCCTTATTAGAAGTTTATTGTATATCTATATATGTGGTGTAGTTACAATTTTTCTTATTTATCTATTTTTGCATGTAGCAAAACCATGGGCAATAAAACCCAAAACCACCCCAACCCCCACTCTTCTTCTTGAAAGGACTTGTCATGCATGCTCCCACATGCTCTTCCTATCTCTGCAGATTTTGCAGCCACCATCACCTCTTTTCTCTCCCTCCCAAGCCACCTTGTACATCACTCCCCTTTACACTTGTCAACTCTAAGCCATGCAAGACCACTAGTTCTACCATTTAAAGTACCCAATTTCATGCTCCATATTCACCTGCATTTTCAAATTCATAAAACAGAGATAGGTTAGCAAATGGTAGAGAATTTCTAGAGAGAGAGAGTCACATGCAAAAACTTGGGTTTTCCTCTCATACTTGAAATTCACACACACCACATCAAATTCGTGATACAATCCTACTAAGGAGCTACTGGAGAATCATATCCGTCCATCACAAAACACCATTGGAACTCAAAGCCAAAGAATCAACTTCATCTTCTTCCTTTGATCAAACTCACCAACTTGCAAATTCTCACTCCTCTCACCAAATTTAAGGTAGATTATCCTCCCACTTCTCTTTCTAAGTATATTTGAGTAGTTTAGTGTAGTTTTTTGGGCTTGAAACGAGCCCGACCGGAGAAACTGTAACTCAATTTTGAGTTCACTGCCAGAACCACTGAATCGATATTATTTTTGGTCTCGACTATTGATTTGATATTATTAATGTTGAAGATTAGCTTTATGATATTATTGTTGATGTCTGAATGATATTATTGTTCTGGGAAATCACTTCCTTGATATTATTTTAGTTCTGTCTAATAGCAACTCGGTATTTAACGAAAATATTATAACAGTTTAATTTTATTGTTTAATAAAGTAGGAAAATAGGATTATTTTGGTAGAAATTTAGATTTAATGGTATAAATAATTGGCTCTTTCATATTAAAAGAATATTTAGCACATATCTATGAACAAGATTAATTTTGAAATATTTATAATACTAGGACTTCTTTTATTATTATTATTATTATTATTTGTAGACACCCCGATTTGGACCCGGGATACTTGCCAAGCACTCCTGATGATGAGAAAACCACCCGTGAACACCTTAAGGTTAAGAAGAAGGCTTGAATTTGCCCCAAACCACCACAAACCATCCCAAACCATTCCCAAGTAACCTAAACCAACCCAAATGACAAAATACCCTTCAAAATACTAAAAAAAACCAAAACCAACCACTGTGCTCAAAGGGGTTTGAGCGCTCAAACCCCCTGTTTGAGCGCTCAAGCCCTGTCCAGTCTGTTGGTGGCAGAGCATCTAATGATGAGATTCCAACTGAATGGCTGCCACCCAACCATTTTTTTGTTGCTCGCATGCAACTAATAGACCCCAGGGTGAGCCTATATTGTCCATTAGGCCCCCCCATTTCAACAAAACCCATTTCCCCCACCCCCACCCCCAATTTCTCTCTATAAAAACCACCCATCTACATCATTTGCAGGGGTTAGACACTCTCACCAGCTCCAAGCTATTGCTCACCCTCTCTTAAACCATATTTCCAGCAAAAATTAACCCATTTCATCCACTACTTCAAGCTTCATCCTCTTCCATCCATAAAAACCCACTTGATTCTCAAAACCTCTCACTAGAATACACCATCATCTACTCAAAATCAGCTCAAGCCAACCTACACCCATCATAATCTGTCCAAAACAACCCACATTACACTTGTAAACATAGCCACAACCTAACCATCCACCAAAATCCCAAGTTCAAGCCCCAATCAAGATCAAAAGGTAGAAAAACATGTGAAAGTTACTGGTTGGTACTCTTGAGGGAGACCAGTGGGTTCATGGAGGTCCTTTATACCTCTAATGGACTCACAAGGTCTTAAACATCCAAGAAAACTATCTTTGAAAACCCCAGCTTCAAACAGCTAGAGCGCTCAATGCCGTCACTATGAGCGCTCAAGCCGTTTGAGCACCTCTTCATGCTTTGTGGTTTCTGATCATCTCTTCACTTTGTAACATCATTATTATGGCTATGTGTTGGTTCAACAACACTCAAGTCAGTTTATTTTGTCTTTGATCATTGATCAATGAACCTAAAAGCCATAAAAACGATGTTTCATCATCATCAAACCATGGATGATCCCATTCTATGAAAAAGACAGTGTATCCCATTCTTTTTAACAATGATCAGAAGGTTTTAAGTTCATACCAACATTAAAGAATAGTCAGAAATCCCGGAAGCTCACAGCCCTTGAATGGGGGTTGAGCGCTCGAAGCAAGGACTATGAGCGCTCAAGCCTTGTTCAGTTTTGGCATTTGAATCTTGTTTATTTCAATTATGTATTCTGTTTTCAGTTCATGTAGTGTGTGTGTGTGTTGATGTTTGGCTAAGCCAACCTTATTTCGAAGTCTGTGTGTGTTGATGTGTGTGTTGATGTTTGGCTAAGCCAACCTATTCACGAAGTGTGTGTGTTGATGTTTGGCTAAGTCAACCTGATCTCTTCTCCCTCTCACTCTAATCATGCTTATGCATGGTCCAAGGCTTACTCTCTACTCATGTGGACACCTCAAGCTTATTTTATTCATGTTGGTGAAGTTTCAATACATTATGCATCATCATATATCATGTTGAACTAGTTTGTGGTCCAGATGAGGGCAGAATGCTGCAGAAACACTCAAATCCAGGAGATGGCTTAAGCGCTCAATGCATCCCTTTGACCGCTCAAACCGTCTTCTGGTCCAATCAAATCATTCTCTTATTTCAGCTTGTTTTTGGTATTCTGAATGTTCTGCAAAGTTTCAAAGTATTGAGCCTTCATTCCTTCTATACTGTTTGCCTCATTTTGGTCCATGGATGAGTTTTAAACCTATGATTATGTGATTATGTCATTTTGTTTAATGAGTCAAAAGCTTTTTTTTTTAAATAAACAATGGTGGTTGAGTCATGTTTTCATCAAATCAGAATCATTAGGAACATCAGAAGCATGAGTGAATGAGATGGCTTTGAGCGTTCAAGCTCATCTATTGAGCGCTTGAACTGTTGTGGAGGATCAGATTGGTTTTGCTGTACAGTGACTTGTAGTGTCATTTCGAGTTATTTTGTTATTGTCAATCATGTACTAGCACAGTGATTTGCTGTTTTATGTGTTTATTAATTCATACTTGCATATCATCACCATTCATGTAGATTCACGGAGCACAAGCATACACCGTAACTTATTGTTATGTTTATCAACTTTACGTGGTTCCCATCCCTCATCCCCCGTACTTGTTCAAAGTTGAGTTGCATACATTCATTACAATCCCACAAAAGTCAAGTAGAGACCGGTCTTCGAACCGGGCGAGGGGGGGTGCCATAAAACCCTTCCCCTCTCGTAACTGAACTCCCGAACCTAAGATAGTATGGTGATGACGGGCCAGTATTCCTTATCCATTGAATGAGGCACGAGTCAATCGAGTTCGGTTCCTCGGGAACAATCCGCTAAAACCCGGGTGGCGACTCCGAATTGAATCGAGATATCCTCCAGAGGTGCGTCCACATTATTTTCTCTAAGAAAAGAAATATAAACCATGCAATGAAAGAAATTGAGTTTTTAAAATATACAAGTCTATCTAGTTGATTATTAACAACGAAATGGACCCCCTAGTTTCACCCGTGTCTCGAATTCGTCTTTCAGTTTCAATTTCATTCTAACGAACCCTGAAGTTTCAATTTTGGTCGAATTTGGTCCAATCGATAATAAAACAGACGTTATCAAAATTGACGGAACTCCCAATTTGGGGATTTTTTTTAGGGGCAAACATGACTTTTCGCCCACCCTTATTCTTCCCCAACTTGAAACCCTAACCCTAATCCTCTCTCTCTCTCTCTCTCTCTCTCTCTCTGTGGAAGAATGGAATTGGTGGTAATAAAAGAGAACCAGGTAGATCCCAGGGCTCAGATTTGGTGAGATCAACTTCACCAATTGATGTCCAAGACCTTCTTGAGAACGTAGCAGGTGATCAGCTCTTCATCTGTCGGGTGGAATCTGAACCCAGGTGGCAAATGTGCTTCACTGCTGCCGAAATAGTAAGTTCCCGTCGAAACCAAGTTGAAGAAACAAGCAAATATCAATGTCCACAGAGAGCTTTCTAATCAATTTTGAAAAAAGCCTTGCATTTTGAAATAGAGCAATGGATTGGATTCAAGGATGCGATTTAAACCCAGTTGCAGAAACAAGTAAAAGAGACAAAATGCGAGTGGATTTCAAGGTTTCGAGTAAAACCCAGATGGAAAAAGTTTAAAAGACCAAATTTTTATGCAAGATGAGGGTTTATTTTGGAAGAGACAAATGGCTGAAATGATGTGATCTGAAGTAATTGATGAGAGCAGAATAGTTGGAGAAGAAGTAGCAGGTACGACTTTTTGCTGTGTGTTTTGGTGGGGTGGAGAAAAGGTGGTGGCGTGTCCGTGTTTATATTCAGGAGAGAGAGAGAGAGAGAGAGAGAGAGAGAGAGAGAGAGAGAGAGAGAGAGAGAGAGAGAGAGAGGATTAGGTTTAGGGTTTCAAGTTGGGGAAGAGGAAGGGTGGGCGAAAAGTCATGTCTGCCCCTAAAATCCCCAATTGGGAGTTCCGTCAATTTGATAACATCTGTCATCAATTGGACCAAATTCGACCAAAATTGAAACTACAGGGTTCGTTATAGTGAAATTGTAACTAGAGGGACGAAATCGAGACATAGGTGAAACTAGAGGGACCATTTCGATAAATTTCCCAAAATTATATTATTAGATATCATTTTTGGGTGTGAACTTATAAGTTATAAACTAGATATATATGCTATGAGTAAATAAATAAATAAGACTTTATTAAATTATCATTACTAGTATAAATTTTATTTTATAATATCACAGTATGATGTTAGTTCACAGGGACGAAATCGAGACATGGGGGGGGGGGGGGGGGGGGGGGGGGGGGGGGTCCTTTTAATACTATATTTGAAGATTCTTCTTGTCTAGTTGGGAATTAGAAATGGCTCGAACAGACCGATCCACAACGACAACAACCAACACCGC
>OY978223.1:5332888-5428195 GCA_963854785.1 Vaccinium vitis-idaea | reverse complement strand
GACGATTGCGATTGGAGATTGATAATTGGGGGAATATTACCAGACTGTATTTCACCATTACTTATCTGACAAGAAAGAGAAGAAACTACCACATGCTTTTCCTCGGACAGCACTTCTAACTCTGGTGTTTGACTCTGAACTTCGGTTGACACAAGCGTCTCATTCTCTATTGGTAGATGATTTGTTAAAATGTCCTTTTGGTTTATTTGCAAAGTACCGTGTCCTTCATCAAAAAAAAAAAAAAAAGTAGCGTGTCCTTGGGTTAAAAAGGATAAAAAATGTTGTATTTTTAACTAATTTTTCCTATTTTTTTGTTTTTGTTTTTATAAATAATAAAAAATGATTCTATTTTAGTTTTTTTAGAAACAAAAACGTTACCAAACACCCAAATTTGTTTTTCATTTTGTCATCCATCTTTAGACTAATGTCGAAATACCACTTGTTTTCCGCTAAAAATACCATCCACCTCTCCATAAATTAGTTGTTTGGTATTTTTTACTACTCCTATATAATCTTTTGTTTTCGCTGTAATTTTTTGAATTAATTATTTGTTACAATGAGGGGAATAAAAAAGTATAAAAATGCAGATATATGTATAAAAATAGAAAAATACCGGTGGTTTGATATTTTTTCTTTTGAACTTTTTAATTCTAGATTGTAATTTTTGCATTCCTGGGTTGAGCTAAAAATTCGTGCCTGGAAGTAATCAAATTTTTTTTTGAATTGGAAAGTGCTCCTTCTGTCCGTGTTTGTTGGTCCTTTTCAAAAGTTTGTGTCATTTTTCAATTAATTATATTTTTTAATATGAATCTCAAAAAATATGCAATATAGATCTTCTTTGATAGATTTTAATTAGTTATACTTCAAAGTTTTCAAAATAAGGAAAAACATTATTTATAAATCAAAAGATACAAATGTTTGAAAAGTAACACAAACTCCGAAAAATGACTAACAAACACGGATTGGGAGAGTAATCAAATTGGTTGTGGATCACCCGCCCTTTTTTGTTTGTACACAGCTAGAATGGAAGTGAGAGATTTATTTTTTAGCAATGAAGTGAGAGATTTGGAATAGGCCATTTGTAGTGGTGTAGTTAACACCACAAATTAGTCAGATGCTAACACAGTTGGCTAGCTTTTCTGCTTTTTTTTGCTCCTAGTAGTGTAATTTGTGTGTAGCTAATGTGTGTCAGTAGTTAGAAATTGTCACTGCAGGAGTGAACTGTCACTCCCACAGTAGCACCAGCCAAGTGGGGTCCACGGTGAAAAAGAGAAAAAAAATTCGGAGAAAAACAGGGGAGAGGAAGGAATGGGTCTGACACGGGGGGAGGGTGGGAAGAAGTAAGAGAGAGGAAGGAATGAGGAGGGAGAAAAAGGTGGTACTCACACATTTTTTTACACTAACAACACTCTAACAATATCACTATAACACTTATTAACTTAACAACACTTTTGTCAGAACAACACATAAATGGGACCCACTTTTACACTTTTGTGTCATATAACTCCACATTTTTAACTCCACCACAAGAGATGGCCTTATGAGACAAATAAAGTCCTGTACCACTCGGCTGTCAATCTAGTGTTGGTGATTTGCACCGTGCACAGTATGCGTGCTGTGTACGAGCAGCGAGGATCGTGCACAGCACGCAACTGTGCACAGGTTCACAGCACTAACTCTAAACCCCAACCACTTCGAACCCTTCTACTGGTACAGACCAAAGTGCAAAGACAGTGCACAAATGAGTCTCGGGGACCCACGTTTGGGTCCCACTCGTTTTGAATGAAATGGGGGGTTTTTGGATCAACCACTTACACAAGTCCGATGGAGGTGATTTCTCGCGAGGCCCTTCGAAAAATTATTATAAGATGATCTAACGGCTTAGATCGTTCGTGTGAGACCCAAATGTAAGTCCTCGAAACGAATAAAGATATGGGTACAGAAAAAAGGGACCCGAAATTGTACCGATCGCACACGGGGACCCACTTTTGGGTCCCACATAAGTGATCCGAACCGTTCATTGTTCTTAAAACATTTTCCCGAGGGGCCCCACCAAATTTCAGCTCAATCGGACGGTTGGAAGTG
The DNA here is from genome assembly GCA_963854785.1 of Vaccinium vitis-idaea. Taxonomy (NCBI): domain Eukaryota; kingdom Viridiplantae; phylum Streptophyta; class Magnoliopsida; order Ericales; family Ericaceae; genus Vaccinium; species Vaccinium vitis-idaea. The sequence continues at coordinate 5,426,110 of OY978223.1, read as the reverse complement.
CTCAAACCAAAGTCCCACCGTTCCAACCAAATTTTTCTCGGAAAAATGTTTTAAGAACAATGAACAGTTCAGATCACTCGTGTGAGACCCAAAAGTGGGTCCCCGTGTGTGATCGGTACAATTTCTGTCCCAAACCTCTGTACCCATATCACTGTCCCCCCGAAACTCATCTGTGCACGGTCTTTGCACTTTGCTCTGTCCCCATTGATTTACCGAACCACTTCGGCTGCCCTTGTGCCCATCTTTTACTCCTCCTACCTTTTTTTTGTTTTTTTAACAGCTCGTGCTTTGCTACTTGTCGGCCTGCAGCTTACACGTGGGTGCCCATCTTTTACTACCTCCGACCTTTTTTTAGAAGTAGGATTGGGGGTTTGCTACTTACCACCCATTGGGTGAGCATAAGTAGGAATAAAAAAATCAATCTGTTCCTTTCACCAACCTGTTACGACCCATTCAAAACTTAAAAATCAATTTATTCCTTTCACCGACGTGGTACAACCCATTTTTTTTTAACTACTAATTTTTCTGTCACCTGCCCTTGGGTACGAGTACAACCCATTTTTTTAACTAATTTCTCGGTCTCGCTTTGCACAAATTCGTGCTTCACGTTTGGAAAAACGATACGAGTACACTACTTATGCACTTTAAATATATACCATCCTGATATGGCAAATGAAGAGAAGTCCATTTTTTGGGTGAACCCCACATTGGGCTCCGTCTCATTTGTCACATCAGAGCGGTGTGCATTTAAGGAGTACAAGTAGTGTACCCATAGTATTGTTCCCCATTCTCCAATCCTTATTGACAAGGGGCGGTAATAGGGGATGTAAGAGAGGCAGTTTCCCTACACACCTTTCACTTATCCCATTAGATGTATATATATATATATATATATATATATATATATATATATATATATATAGTCCCGATCTTTTAAGGGATCCCTTAAACAAGATTTCGTGCGGACCAAGGCATTTTTCAACTTTTCGGATCAAATTTTGACGATCCGAACCGCTCAATGTTTTTAAAATGCATTTTCCAAGGAATATGTACAGTTTTACCGAAAACTATGTGGATCAATCCCTTCCGGGTATTTTTTTTTTGAAGATTTTCCGCGTGGACCCTTAAAAATGCATTTTAAAAAATTGAGCGGTTCGGATCGTCAAAATTTGGCTGGGAAAGGTGAGGTCCGCACGGAATCTTGTTTAAGGGATCCCTTATTAGATCATTGTTGTATATATATATAGGTTAAGCTTCCAATCCGGGTCTCCCATTTCCGGACCTTCATGATCCAAACATTTTTTTGACGATCCGATCCGTCCAATGTGTTTAGAAGGTGTTTTCAAGGGTCTACGTGGGAAATCTTAAAAAAAAAATACCGAGAAGGGAAGGGCTTAATCCAAGCAGTTTTTGCAAAAACTTTATATTTACAGTTTTTGCAAAAACTGCATGGATCAAGCCCTTCCCAGTATTTTTTTTTGAAGATTTCTCACGTGGACCCTTGAAAACACATTTTGAACACATTGGACGGCTCGGATTTTCCAAAAATAATTTGCAACACAAAAAAAAATCATTTTTTTTCTTATTTTTGGGAGGTGTGGACTAGAAGTTTAACTATATATATATATATAGGATCAACTTCTAATGAGGGATCCCTCATTTTTAAAAAAGTGAGGACCTCATGCTTCCCGACTAAATTTCGACGATCCGAACCGTTAGATGTGTTTAAAATGTGTTTTTAAGGTCCATCGTGAGGATTCGTCCAAAAAAAATACCCGGAAGGGCTTCATACGATCAGTTTTTGTTAAAAACACTATATATAGCTTTTTAACAAAAACTGATCAGATGAAGCTTTTCTGGGTATTTTTTTTGGACGAATCCTGGCGTTGGACCTTAAAAAACACAATTAATAAACATCTAACGGTTCGGATCGTCAAAATTCAGTTCGAAAAATGGAAAAATTGCTTGGTCCTCACTTTATTTAAAATGAGGGATCCATCATTAGAAGTTGATCCATATATATATATATACAAAAAGTTTCCTCTGAGGGCTCTGTCACAAAAAAAAAAGTGCAGGAAAACAATTGTGAGCCGTTGGATCGCGTGAATTTTGTATATATATATTAAGGCATTTCTAGTAAGAGCTTCCTTGTATAAGCTACGGGTGGAATTTTTCGTTCGAGATCGAATTTCGGCAATTTGAACCATTAAATGTGTTTAAAATGCATTTTAAAGGCCCAACGCGAGGATTCGTAAAAACCAAATACCCGGAAGGGATTGATCCGAGCAGTTTTTGATAAAAATGTACATATACACATTTTATCGAAAACGGCTCGGATCAAGTCTTTCCGGGTTTTTTTATTTTTATTTTTTTTATACTAATCCTTGCATTACACCTTAAAAACACGTTTTAAACACATCTAACGGTTCGGATCGTCGAAATTAGATCCCGAACAAAATATCCCGCACCGTAGAAAGTAAGGGAGCCCTTATTGGATATTAGGCTAATCTTCTAATCAGGGATCCCTACCTCACCTTCCTCGATTGAATTTTTCTGATCCAAATCAATGTATTTTTAATGGTCCCCGCGAGCAATCATAAAAAAAAATGACCGGGAAGGGTTTGATTCGAGCAGTTTTTGATAAACTGTACATAAGATCTCTCTCTCTCTCTCTCTCTCTCTCTCTCTCTTGAAGCGTGAAATGAGTTTGGGGAAGAGAGAGGGACCCGGGTAGGTTACAACCTGATTTAGACCCACGAACGAAATAACCCGGATCGGTAACCCGCGAGATGATTTTAAGTGACTCTCTTAACACATCCAACGGCCCAGATTACAGGTTCGCACCACCCCCATTTAAGGTTCAAGGTGAGGATTCCTCAAAAAAAAAAAAAAACCCACAAGGGCTTGATCCAAGGAGTTATTGATTACATACACACATTTTATCGAAAACTACTCGGATCAAGCCCTTCTGGGTTTTTTTTTTTTTGACAAATCCTCCCGTTGAACCTTTAAAACACGTTTTAAACACATCTAATCATTCGGATCGTCGAAATTTGATCTGAACCAAAAATCCCGCACCATAGCAGTTTAAGGGAGCCCTCACTTGAAATTTCTTGTATATTTATATAAATCTCACAGTCCGGATCAAGAATCTGTGTCTGAACTGCGAGTCACGGATTTTTAATTTTGGAATACGTGTCCGAACCATTAATCTACGATTAACGTCCAAAAAGCACGAATAGGTTCGGTCTGGACCGAATTCGCGGATCACTGTATTAATTTTCTGTGCAGCCCTAATATTGATGGTTACTAGTTAAGCCACCTTTGCATTTCAATAGTTGCCACCTTCACAAGTAGGGGCGGATCCAAGGGGGAATGCGGGGGCACGTGCCCCCGCTGACCCCCACTTGTCAACGTTAAAAAAAAAAAAAAAAATTGGGAATAAGTTTCGTATATATATTTTTTGTGTCGAGTTCAATAACATAACCAGCGTGTTGTTGGTGGTAAGTCGCGTTGCCTCCAAGCTGTAGGTCGCGAATTCGATTCCTCTCCCTCTCTTTTAAGCCACAAAAGTTGAAATGTTATCAAATAAGAGTGATTGTTGAGGTTTGAACCCTGGACCTTTGGTTCCAAAACTAATTGCCTTTCCTCTTTGCCACTAGACCAACAACAATCTTTGTACAACAACTTGGTAGTTTTATTATATATTTTGAACCTATAATGGTAATAACAATTCCCCTAACATTTTTTTCTTGAATTTTAATTTTCTTCCTTCTTTTTAAGAAAATGATACAAAATCATGAAAAAATTGTTTAACTTAGATACTTTTTAATTATAGAGATATTTTACAGTGGTCCCTAGCCTTCAATAATTTCTTAATTGAAATGAAGTTTAGAATCAATCTTACACGATTTCTTGTCCCTAACAAAATCGTTGACTAGGAAAAAATTAATTGCACGATTATAATTAATAAAATGCCCCCACTGGATTGGATTTCTGGATCCGTCCCTGTTCACAAGTTTGCATTACCCCCTTCAAGTCTCCAACAGTTCACTCTTGAACACTATATAAGGCCTTGAAAAACCAAAAGAAGTTCAGTACTGAATCAGTAGGTGAGAGAGAGAAATTTCGAAAATATGGCTTCAAACCCAGGAGTTCTGACTGACTGGCCATGGAAGCCGCTTGGTAGCTTCAAGGTGAATTAAGATATTTAACATATACTATGAAAGAGTACTTCATCAAACATTAGGAAATAGTTTTTTTTTTTTTGGGTAAGGTAAGGAAAGGAAATAGTTAAATTGTTTACTAAGTACTAACTTTTCTATTGTTCTTTGATGTTGGATTGATTAAACAGTACGTGATTTTGGCACCGTGGGTGGTTCACAGCGTGTACTCATTCGCTACGAAGAAGGAAAGTGAGAGAGGTAATTCGTGTATTCTCATATTCCCGCTTCTGTTGTGGAGGGCGATTCATGATCAAATATGGATTTCTATTTCTCGTCACCGAACCGCGAAAGGCAGTAACATGATCGTTCATAAGAGTATTGATTTTGAACAAGTTGATAGAGAAAGCAATTGGTACGTACATATGCATGCCCTTCTCTCTCTCTCTCTCTCTCTCTCTCTCTCTCAGAGTATTGATTTGAGTATTATTTTGGTTTATATTTATGTACCGTAGAACAATAAAATTATGCATCTTTATGTTTAAATTATGAATTTTATGATTAGTTAAAGACTGTTATGGTTCACTTGTGCATTTTTTATGATTCAATTTGCTGTACGTACTTTTTTATTCATTTAGTATGACTTTTTATTGTATTTTTTACGTAGTTAAAGATGATTTTGTACTGTGCGGATTGATATATTATGATTTACTTTAGCTAGAAAATATTTAGAGGTCATTACAAAATGTAATTTGGTTACGAGTTGGACTTCAGTTACTATGTACATGGAGTGATTATTTGATAGTAGTAAACCAAACTAAGTAGAGGCTTAAGTTTCTATCAGTTGCAGTCGGTTACATGAATCTGTTACTTCCATTGAGCGCTATCGGCAACATCGTGTAAAATGTTATTAAAAAAACTGAAATCTCGCCTCTTATGTCAATTTTGATATACCCCTCCCTTAGTGTTACTCTCAACTGTAACCATATTTTTCTCTTTTTATATTCTTTAAATAAACATATAATAAGGTGTCTAAAGACATCATATGGTGGGTCTCGATGGGAGCAATAAAAGGTATATATTGATATGGTTAAGGACATCTATGAAGGTGTTGCCTTTACTATTAGATTTTTATATGAGAAACAAGCGAATCCTTGAGCTCTTAATTACCTCTTAATTGCCTTAATTAGGTATTTGACTAAACATATTCAAGATGATATCGCACAGTATGTGGTATATGGAAAAAAATTTGGGTACCGAATTGGTACCACGTGGTCATGCCGAGCACAATCTCGGCCATCCAAAAGTGTTTTGGACGGCCGAGATTGATTCCCTCTCTCTCCTCTCACCCGACAACTCTCTCTCCTCCTTTTCTCTCTCCTCTTCCGGACCGTCGGATTGTATTTTAGATGGATGAGATTGCTGAGCGGGTACCACGTGGGCAATACCCACTCGGCACTGAAAAATTTCTCGTGGTATATGTGGATAATATTGTCTTAGTAGATAAAATTGCAAGAGATGTTAATGAGCGATGGAGTAAAATATACTCCTTGGATTTTAGGTTTAGCGGTAGTCAATGTGCTAGTGTTGATAGAATAACCCTCCAAAATTAGAAATTATCAATAAGCAAATGTTTTTAAGTATCTTGGCTCAATTGTGAGTTAGGAATGAAAGATTTCGGATGATATTACACATAGGACAAGTTCGATTGTCACATAAAACCTAGTGGTCCGTTTGATAAGCAAGAAAAAAATAATGAAAAGTTAAAATGATAAAAATTGAAACAAAAGAAAGGAAAAGTATTTTTTTTCCCCCCACATTCATTTGATTAGGATGAAAGTTTAGCAAGAAAATAGTAGGAAAAAATATCATATCCGTGAGTGAAAAGGAGGAAAGTTGCAAGAAAGTCCCACCCCTAGGTTGCCCTAGTAGTGGTAAGGGCAGACCTGCGCCTGCAACATGGTTGGGTTCGATTTCCCTTGGAGGCACTCAGAATTTAAGTGGGGGGATGTGGCGATGGTGGATCTAATGTGGCCCTGCCATGGAGTGGTTCCTACTTAAAAAAAAAAATGGTAAAGGTGGAGGGAGATAGTAAATAAGGAAGTCATGGTAGGTGTTGTTGGTTCTCCTAAAAAAAATAAATTTCCCTGCACATTTTGTGAGAAAATACAAGTCAAATTTAATGGCTTCAGAGTTCGGATCGTATGGGAAAATTGAATTTGCATCACTTTTTAGCGTATTCTTGCAAAGTAAACATCAAAAAATAAATAAATAAATACGTAATTTTTTTTTTTTTCGCTTTCTACAATTATCTCGCTAATCAAACGGACCACAATAGTTTCTCCATTCAAAGTGATTTTAGACCAATAAGTTATGCTTCCAAGCTAAGCCAATCTACCATTATCTGGCAGGGACATTTTTGTACTAGGTTAATAGAAATGGAATACTCTTTCCCTCTCCAAACTTTAAACAGATACAAAGTTGAGTCTCATTTTATATCGCTTTTTCCATAGTCATATTATACACTAAACAAATTTAAAATCTCCAAGGGAAACCCTTTATTATTATTATTATTATTATTATTATTATTATTATTATTATTATAACAGCAAAAACATCAACAACAAAAAAAAAACTGAGAAGATCAAGGACGGTGCTATTCAGCCCAAATATATGGGCTAAGTGGACCGGTTTACAAACACCATTTCAAGTCCGTTTATTAACACGTTGGGCTAAGGGCCCAATTAATGGGTGGGTATCTTTTTCTTTTTTTTTTTCTCTTCTTCAATACATGTGTAAGGAAAATCCTATGGGTACAACACTTTTGTGTTCACCAAATGTACACCGCTTCCATGGGACCCATTTGAGATCCCACACAAATGATCGGAGCCGCTTAATATTCTTAAAACACATTTTTAAGGGCCACTGAAAAAATTAGCTCATTTTAACATCATCGGTAAGGACTCGATCGATTCTACGCCCGATTTTTTGACAGGAAATTGGGCAAATAATCGATTGAGGCCTTACCGATGTTAAAATAAGCTAATTTTTTTTACAGTGGCTCTTCAAACATTGTTTTAAGAATATTGAGCGGCTCCGATAATTTGTGTGGAACCCCGAAATGGGTCCCACAAAAGCAGTGTACATTTAGGGTACACAAAAGTGTTGTACCCCTAGCAGGACTGTAAATGTAACACCTCCCGAGTCATGACGCGCCCCGCCGGACATATAGGTTAGGGGTACATATATCATCTGGACCAAGTTCGGGCCAAGCTTATACTATATAATAACGAGACTTGTGCATGTCCAAGCCCAGCTATTAACAATCAAGCTTCATTTAATATTCACAAACGATTCTAAAACGCAGTATCACAAACATAAATTAATCAACCATAATGATCACAAATTAGAATTCACAACTTACAAATCACACTTATTCAATAAGAAATTGAAGAGCAAGAAGATAACGATGAAACTTACTCTTGAATAAGAGGAGATGCGCCGCTTCAAATAAGAAAAATCATAAATAGCTAGGACCTATAGCGGTAACAACACACATATATATATTTCCGAAGTACCAAAAAAAAAACAACACACATATATGCTATTAAAATAAAAATATTACTTTACTCGGCCCAGGTCAGTTGGGCCTCAAGAGATTTCCCCAAAACACAGTTCATTTAGTAAACATGCTTAAAATCTCAACCCAACTCGCAGCTTAAATATTACCCAAGAAAAAATGGCTGGAATGAGCAGAGACTAGCAGGCCGGTATGCACGCCATTTTTATTTTATTTTTGTTTGGGTGTGCACCCCTTCTTTTATGGTGCGTCTACGCACTTTCTTCTAGGGGTGCTCACGGTCCGGATCGGTCCGGATTGGCACGAATCCAATCCTAATCCTCCTCTACTACTGTCGTTTTGCTCTCTTTGTAATGTTTTTCTGTCTGATTTTCAACTTGCAACTGGATGATCTGATAGATTTGGGAGAAGAAAATGGAAGTTTATGAAAGAGGAAGGAAAAAGAAAGCTTTGTATTGATGAACTCAGATCTCGAATTACACTTTGGGGAGCATTTCGTCCCTACTCTTTGGATTGAAATTCTCCCTCTATTCCTTACAATTCTCCCCTATTAATACCAGCATAACAAGAAACAAAAACAGAAAACGCATTAAAAGAGAAGAAACAAATAAACGTGAACAACGCACTACTCGTAACCAACTTTTCAACAGAATGATCCTCTGCCTTGTGATCCTCTGCTGTGCGCCCCTTTATCCAGCTGGAGCACCAGCCACGTGTGCCTGCTTCTGCCCAATAGAAGTGCCATGCCTAGCAAGGGATGTATCATTCCCTACCCCTTGAGAAAAGCCTTGTCCACAAGGCTTGAACTGTGGAAATTTAGTCCTGATGTCTTGATAAAGCTCCCAAGTGGCATCCTCTGGAAAGGAATTTGACCACTGGATCAAAACCTGAGTAGCAGGCCTTCCTTTGTACTTAATCAAGCGCCTGCCCAGCAGTGCTATTGGTTCTGGAGCAGGGACTCCGTCATCTCCAATGGGTGGTAGAGTAGGTTGCGGGATGGAAGTGTGACCCAGTTTCTTTTTGAGAAGTGACACATGGAACACAGGATGGAGTTTAGAGTGAGGGGGCAGGTCCAGGAGGTAAGCCACTGTGCCTACCCTCTTTAGCACCTGAAATGGCCCATAAAATCTAGGAGAAAGTTTCATATTGGATCTGGATTGGATGGAAGACTGTTTGTAGGGTTGAAGCCTGAGGTAGACCCACTCTCCCACCTGAAACTCCCTCTCAGACCTGTGCAAGTCAGCCAGCTGTTTCATTCTATTCTGAGCTTGAGCCAAATGTTCTTTGATGATTCTAAGCATTGCTTCCCTGTCGTGTCCCCATTGTTCAATTGCAGCTAGGTTAGAGGAGCCAGGGACATAGTGAATGTGAGCAGGAGGGATTTGTCCATACACAACCTGATAGGGGGTCACTTTTGTAGCTGAATGGTAGGTGGTATTGAACCACCATTCTGCCAAGGATAACCAACGCACCCACTCCTTGGGTTTTTCACCGGTCATGCATCTTAGGTAGGCCTCCAGGCACCTATTGACCACCTCGGTTTGGCCATCTGTTTGGGGGTGGTATGCAGTGCTGAGGTTAAGCTTAGTCCCATGTAAGCGAAATAGTTCCTTCCAGAAAGCACTAATGAACACTTTATCTCTATCAGAAACTATAGATGCAGGCATACCGTGAAGTTTAAAAATGGAATCCAGGAAAACTTTAGCCACGTCTATAGCAGTAAAAGGATGTGACAAAGGTAAAAAATGCACATACTTCGAGAGCCTGTCCACCACCACCAATATCACTGTCTTTCCTTGTGAGTTAGGTAAGCCTTCCACAAAATCCATGGAGATATCAGTCCACACTCTTTCAGGAATTGGCAAGGGTTGCAGAAGTCCAGGACTTGGTACAGTTTCAGATTTGTTCCTTTGGCATATTGCACACTCTGCTACAAATGTTTGGATGTCCTTCTTCATTCCTTTCCAATAAAAGGACTTTTTGGCTTTGTGATAGGTTCTTTCCATGCCAGAATGGCCCCCAACTGGGCTGCTATGTAGTTCCTGCAGAAGCAAAGTCCTGAGACCTTTGTCAGATCCCACCACCAATTTGCCCTTGTAAGTGAGAAGGTCATGGGCCCATAGGTAACCTTCATGAGAGGAGGGGTCATTTTGTAAATCTTTTATCAATTGTTGTAACTCCAAGTCATCATGCCAAGCTTGCTTTACAGCTCCCAACCAATCTGGTTGTACCACAGTTAAAGCTGAGAGGCTGCCTTCTTGCACTGCCAATTGCCTAGACAAGGCATCCGCCACTTTATTCTCCTGTCCAGCTCTGTAGACAATGTCATAATCATACCCTAGTAGCTTGGTAAGCCACTTCTGTTGTGAGGGGGTGGAGATTTTTTGGTCCAGCAGGTATTTGAGGCTGAAGTGGTCTGTTTTAATGATAAAGTGTCTCCCCATGAGGTAATGGCTCCACTTGTTTACTGCATAAACGACTGCTAAGAGTTCCTTTTCATAGGTAGATAGTCCCAAGTGCTTAGGGGCTAAGGCTTTACTGATATAGGCAATGGGGTGTCCCTCTTGCATTAGGACTGCTCCAATCCCTAACCCTGAAGCATCACATTCCAAAATGAACTCCTTTGTGTAATCTGGTAGGGCAAGTACTGGGGTAGTTGACATGGCTTCTTTCAACGCCTGAAAGGCTAGTTCAGCAGCTTCAGTCCATAGGAAAGCATCTTTCTTTAGAAGATTAGTGAGAGGTTGAGTGATCTTGCCATAGTTTTGCACAAATCTCCTGTAGTACCCCGTTAAACCCAGAAAACCCCTCAATGACTTGATGTTAGGAGGCCTGGGCCATTTCCTCATGGCCTCTAACTTGATGGGTTCAGCAGAAACACCTCTATCAGAAATAACATGCCCTAAGTATTCCAAGGAATGCTGGCCAAAAACACACTTTGATTTCTTTGCAAAAAACTGATTAGTTCTCAATAAATCCAGGGTTGTACTCAAGTGGATCAAATGTTCATTCCAAGTCTTGCTATAAACCAAAATGTCATCAAAGAAAACCAAAACAAATTTTCTGAGAAATGGTTTAAATACAGCATTCATCAAGCTCTGAAAGGTGGACGGGGCATTGGTTAAACCGAATGGCATAACCAAAAACTCGTAGTGACCCTCGTGCGTCCTGAATGCAGTTTTATCCACATCTTCAGGGGCCACTCTGATTTGATGGTACCCAGCCCTAAGGTCAAGTTTGGAAAAAACTGTGGCTCCATGTAGCTCGTCCAGCAGCTCATCAATGATGGGGATGGGGAATTTATCCTTAATGGTGGCCTTATTTAACTCTCTGTAATCAACACACATTCTCCATGTTTGATCTTTCTTTTTAACCAAAAGCACAGGTGAAGAGTAAGGACTAACGCTGGGCCTTATTACACCAGATGAGAGCATTTCTTTGGTAATCTTTTCAATCTCGTTTTTTTGTATGTAGGGATATCAATAAGGTTTGACATGGATGGGTTCAGTGCCTTTTTTGAGAGGTATTTTATGGTCAGCTGGTCTAAGAGGTGGTAGGGACTTAGGTTCTTCAAAAACATCATCATAACTAGATAAGATGTGGGTAAGGCCAGAAGGTACCTCAGATTCAACAACTGTTGGTGCTTCCAGACTGTAAAGCTGCACCAAGTACCCCTGTTTTGCATGGTTGAGAGTCTTTGCAAATTGCTTCTGAGATACTTGTTCCACTCTGCATTGGGAGTCCCCTTTGAGGATGAAGGGTTGACCCTGTAACTGAAACTGCATTTGGAGGTTCTTGAAATCCCACATGATTGGGCCCAAGGTGGAGAGCCATTGAATTCCTAGCACCATGTCACAACCCCCAATAGCTAGGATTGTTACATCTGTGGTGAAAGTGGTACCCTGCATTGTCCAGGTAAAAGCCTTGCACATGCCTTTACTGCATAGTTTAGTCCCATCAGCTACAGTCACAGGTAAGTCAGGAGTGGGTTCTACTATGTGGCCTGTGCTTTTAATCACCATGGGATCCACAAAGTTGTGGGTACTCCCAGAGTCGATTAAAATAGTTATAGCCCTGCCCTTAACAGTCCCCACTAGCCTCATGGTTCTAAATGAGTTGCTCCCAGAGAGAGCATGAACAGAAATTTCCATGTCTTCCTCCACCAATGATTCATTTGGCTCTGTCAATTCCTGTTCAAGGTTTTCTTCCTCATCCTCTCCAATCATGAGATAGAGTTGTTTCTTTTGGCATCTATGGCCCCTTACGAACTTTTCATCACAGTTATAGCACAACCCTTTTTCTCTCCTAGCTTCCATTTCCTTTGGAGTGAGTCGTTTTATAGGGAATGGTACAGAATTAGAAGAAGAAGCAACTGAAAACTTAGGTTCCAATGAGACTGCAGTAGAATTCTTAGGTTCAGATCTTACCCCATTTGCAAACAAGGGTTTAGGGATGGATAAGTTTGGGGCCGGCGGAAACCATGTACTAGCTGTTGATTTCGGTGGAATCCTTGACCGTTTGGTGACTGCGTCAAAACTCTCCTCCTGCAATCGAGCCAAACCCATGGCGTGAGAGATGTTGGTTGGTTGGAACATCTGTACCGCAGCCCTGATATCTTCCCTCAGACCACTCAGGAAACAACTCACGTAGAACTCCTCCGTCAGGCCTGTTGTACGATTGGCAAGCTCCTCAAATCGCTCCTGATAGGCGCGAACGGTTGTGGTCTGAGTCAGTTTGGATAATTCCCCAGTCGCATCCTCAAATGCATTCACCCCAAACCTCATTCGTAACCCATAGACAAAATCTTTCCACGTTGCAGGGTTTTGTGCCTTCTCAAACCATTGGAACCATTGTATGGCTCGATCATCCAAGTGCATCACCGCCAATTTTATCTTATGCTCTTCATCAATTGAATTGAACTCAAAGAAGCGTTCACACTTGTAGATCCACCCCGATGGATCGTCGCCGGAGAAATGGGGAAAATCGATTTTAGCTACCCGTGTTTGTACGGAATGGGAGCTGTTGAAGGATCCCTTCCCTTTGTCAGTGGGGTTAGATCCCGCCGCGTCGTCGTCCGAAGGAGAATGGTTTGGTATCATCTGATCGCATTTCACACAGAGGGCTTTGAGCATTTCCTTAATCTGGGTTATGTCGGTTGATTGTTGAGCTATTGCTTGTGAGTGTTGACGTAGGGTATCTTCGACCCTCTTTTGCTCCTGAGCTCGAGTTTCAGTCATGGTGGATTCCGAGGAACGGCAGCTCTGATACCAGTGATAGATTTGGGAGAAGAAAATGGAAGTTTATGAAAGAGGAAGGAAAAAGAAAGCTTTGTATTGATGAACTCAGATCTCGAATTACACTTTGGGGAGCATTTCGTCCCTACTCTTTGGATTGAAATTCTCCCTCTATTCCTTACAATTCTCCCCTATTAATACCAGCATAACAAGAAACAAAAACAGAAAACGCATTAAAAGAGAAGAAACAAATAAACGTGAACAACGCACTACTCGTAACCAACTTTTCAACAGAATGATCCTCTGCCTTGTGATCCTCTGTTGTGCGCCCCTTTATCCAGCTGGAGCACCAGCCACGTGTGCCTGCTTCTGCCCAATAGAAGTGCCATGCCTAGCAAGGGATGTATCATGATCTTAGATGGTAGATTGGTTTATTTGTAGTGACGCATATAAGTGTTTGATGAAATGCTTATCTGGGTGTTTGATGAAATGCTTATGTGGGTTGGTTACTATTTACTACATGCTAAATGTTTGGGATGTGAAAGAAAATTAGTCTTCCTTTTCCGGACATTATCACCTTTAGTCCTTTACTAAAAGAAACTTCAGTTTTTGGTCAACACAACTCTAATAGAAAATTAGTCTTACTTTAGACTATCCCAAGCATCTCTATTGGTCTGAACCATTTTTTTTCCAAGCCAAAGTTATTTTCCAGATAGTTAACTACAGAATCCTACTATAAGTCTTGATTATATCATTCAACAATACTGTTAATGGGGCTTAAATTTTCCTACACGAAAAATAAGGGCCATAAATTAGCCTACATTTTTATCAAGAATCAGGCAACAAATTTTATAGGGAATGGAAGTTCTTTTTACCTAAGTCTCCTTACTTTCCTCCCTGCAGGGATGACCAGATTCTGTTCAATGGGCTTATTTTCTACATAGGAAACATTATAATCCCAGGAGCTTCTCACCTACCCATATGGAGAACAGATGGTGTAGTCCTCACAGCTTTGATTCATGCTGGTCCAGTAGAATTTCTCTACTACTGGCTCCACAGAGCACTCCACCACCATTACCTCTACTCTCGCTACCATTCCCACCACCACTCCTCCGTAGTCACTGAACCCATTACATGTATGATTACTTTAGATGATTAATTGTATACATTCAAAATATTTTATGTATATTTTGTACAGAAATAATGTGGTTGGGAAGCTTCTAAGTATCCCCAAGGCCCCAATTGGTTTCTCTCTAAGCTCGCTTTGTCTCTAGGGTACAAAATATTCAAGACATGTGGTGGGTGGAGAGAGAAATCTAAGGGTATATGGTTTTTTGTAAAATTGTTGTTTCAAAAGAGAGCACCCATCATTGTGGCTAAAATTTTCATAAACAGCTTTTGCCACATCATTATTGCCTGAGTTTTGGAAGGAAAACCTGTATACCATTTTGTATTTCGTACACTGTCAAAAATGATAGCCCAATTTTGAAGCCTTAGAACAAAACTTACAAGTCTTTTGTTCAATGTTATATGTTATTCATGTGCATATCTTTTGTTTACTTGGGCAGCTGTTATTCATCCATTTGCGGAACATATCTCATACTTTTTGCTCTTTGCAATTCCAATGATCACCACGCTGCTTACTGGGACTTCCTCTTTGGTGGCTTTGTTTGGTTATATAACCTACCTTGATCTCATGAATAACATGGGACACTGCAACTTTGAGCTCATTCCAAAGTGGCTTTTTTCCATTTCCCCCCCTCTCAAGTACATGATGTATACACCCTCGTAAGTCTCTAATTGCTCTGCATCCATTAATTACTCCAGACATCTGTTTTTTTTTTTTATATTGCAAAGTGTCTAAGTACACACCACGCGACTGATAGTGATGAAAATGTTGCTATTACTAGTAGTTGGTGGATAGTGATGCTATTAGTAACAAATTGTAAAATATATGTTGAGCTCAATTCTGTCCATAGTTAGAATATTCTTTTTTCATACTTGATAGTTATGTACTCAAAATTTGACTGACCGTTCTTTTGTGAAAACAGATTTCACTCTTTGCATCACACCCAATTTCGGACCAACTACTCGCTTTTCATGCCAATCTATGATTATGTCTATGGAACCATGGACAAGTCCACTGATTCACTCTATGAAAAATCTCTGGAAAGGAAGGAAGAGTCCCCCACTGTAGTTCATCTCACTCATTTAACCACACCTGAGTCCATCTATCACCTTCCAATAGGGTTTGCTTCCTTTGCCTCCAAGCCCCAGATGTCAAAGTGGTACCTCTGGCTGATGTGGCCTGTGACCTTTTGGTCCATGATTATGACTTGCATCCATGGCCGCACCTTCATCATAGAGAGAAATGCCTTTGGGAAGCTCAAGTTACAATCATGGGCAGTACCACGATACACCGTACAAGTAAGTTGTAAACATCCATTGGATGTAAGTTTTTTACTTGACCAACTATTTTAAAAAAAAAATCTGGTAACAATGCGAAGGATTTAACATGCATGCACTGTGTATTTTAATTGCTTAACTATTTTTTTTCTGGTTCCAGCATGTGTTCTGTGGCGCTTACATCTCTGGCCATGTTTCAATTGCTCAATTTAGCTCTTTATCTGTGAAATGTGTTTCATTTAGTCCCTATGCTTGATGTCGTTGAGAACTAGTTATATGAGAACCAGCGCTGGTTTAGGGGAAATAAACTTAACCCTCATGCCCAAAACAAAGTTAAGGAAGATTAAAAATGAAACTTATGATCCATAATGAATGCACTTTTGGTCATTTTTGTCCTGTTTTTCAAAACACCCCTACCCTTTTTAGCACATTTCCTAATTCAGACATGAATTTCCATAATATTGCTACAGAGCATTTACATTAGAGAGTGAGTACCATTACCATTTACCACCACTTCTACCAAACTACCACTGCCACCGCTACCACAACTACTGCTACCAGCCTACCACCAACTCTATGTCTACCGCAGCCACAACCACCTCCACCTCCACCTCTTGACCTTCACAATCATATTCATTTAGCCGAAACCTGTTATTCCATTAGACAATCATTCTATGTGGCAACCAAACACGGAATGAGAAGGGATATGGACCTTTCAATCCCATTCCACTTTTGTTTCCGTTTCCGATGTCATTCCATTCTCTCCTCATTCCGTTCCTGATAACAACACTACCAAACACAGCCGTAGGGTAATTAGTCCTATGCGAAAAAAGATTTAATTGCCTTAGCATGAGTTTAAGTCCTGTCTATATAATCAAAATTTTCATTTTTTTTTGGGGTTTGTGCTTATATGGTTATTGCAGTACTTATTTCGAAGGCAAAGAGAAGCTGTTAGTGGCTTGATTGAAGAAGCTATAATAGAAGCAGACGCAAGTGGCACTAAAGTGTTAAGTCTTGGTCTTTTGAACCAGGCAAGTTGCTGCTTTTTCTCTCTTAATTCTTTCTCCAGGATATTGATAATGCGACCAATCACATGCATTAAGTTTCCTCGTTTTCTTTTTCTTTCTTATTTCCTCCACTAGCTCTCTTGTCTAAAACAGTCCCAATTTCCATTCTGTTTCAAATTTTCAGAACCAATGTTCTATTTCATTAACCTTTTCTGAGAAAAAAATTTCCTTTGTAGAAACTGAGTTGCTATCTTTTTCAGTTTTTTGCTTGTAATATCATTCTATATTGAAGTCGTGAACCACTTTTCAATTGTATAGCCTCACTGTTGGTCTTATACCCATACGTATTTTCATGCATAAGGATATTTACTTGTGATAGTAAATTTTGATTTTGCAGGGTGAAGAAATCAATGGAAATGGGGAGGTTTATATCCGAAGGTACCCTCAGCTCAAAGTAAAGGTGGTGGACGGAAGTAGCTTAGTAGTGGCTATTGTGCTAAATAGCATTCCCAAAGGAACAACCCAAGTCCTCCTCAGAGGCTGCTTGTCCAAGGTTGCTTATTCCCTCGCCTCTGCTTTATGCCAAAGAGGTATCCAGGTAATCAAGTCCTCCTTCATGTTCAATACGTCACTGCCCATAAATGTTACAGCCCAAATGACGATGTTGTGCTAAGACCTCGCGTCTACTGGATGTACAATATAGTTAGAACCTAATTCTGGGCTCTACATGTTGAGGTGGGTTTTGCTGGTTCAGGCATTGTTTTCCCCTTATCCTTCCCTGCTATCCATTTGTATGTTTTATCCACACACACACTCACTGAGAGAGAGAGAGAGAGAGAGAGAGAGAGAGAGAGAGAGAGAGAGAGAGAGAGAGAGAGAGATGTGACATGTAGATCGATAGTTTATGTGATGCTTAAGTGTTGAGAAAAAAACCAGTCTTGGGATGAAATCAATCACGGGCAGCAAAGTTGAACCTTGTCTATTGTTTTTCTGATATGAATTCTAACGTAATCGAATTTGTGTCAGGTTTCTATGTTTTACAAAATAGAATTTGAGAGGCTTAAGGTCAGCACTGAATTTGGAGACGGTTTGGTTCTCTCAAGGAGTTATGCTGAGAAGGTAAATTGTCGTTATGATCAATTACTTTCTGCCTCTAAAATTAGTCTTTAATGGAGTTTATTTCAGCTCATCAGTAGTTCAGTACCTTTCCCAAATTGCACATGGTCTGAAACGTTTTATAGAGAATTGTAATTGTAGATGAGTCAGGTTGCTTTCACTTGCCTCACAGAGAAACAAAATTGAGCAAGATGATGTGGAATTGGTCCTTTCATTTTGCAATTGACGAACTGCTATCAAAGATGGAGCTAAATATAAAAAAACCCCATTGTTGCAAATTTTGAAATGTTCTT
This sequence comes from Vaccinium vitis-idaea, assembly GCA_963854785.1. Classification (NCBI taxonomy): domain Eukaryota; kingdom Viridiplantae; phylum Streptophyta; class Magnoliopsida; order Ericales; family Ericaceae; genus Vaccinium; species Vaccinium vitis-idaea. The sequence continues at coordinate 5,408,311 of OY978223.1, read as the reverse complement.
TAGTAGTATATCCCGTGAAATTAGTAATTACAAATCATAATTTATTTTCTAATGAATTGTCATAATAATGATGTTTAAAATTAATATTTGAGATTTCTTTCATACAATTGCGTAGCTAAGCTGAATTTAAGTTCTATATCAGATATGGTTAGTGGGAGATGGACTGAGCAAAGGAGAACAGCTGAAGGCATCAAAAGGGACATTGTTCATCCCCTACTCCCAATTTCCCCCTAAGAAAGTGCGTAATGACTGCTTGTACCACCACACTCCGGCAATGGTGGCTCCCTCATCCCTTGCAAACTTGAACTCATGTGAGGTTAGTTTCAGTTTACTTATCCTCCATCACCTGCTAGTTTCTCAAGTTTCTATCTGAATATTGTAGCTTAAATTTTTACTTATGGTATGTGGCATCATGGACTCCACCACTACCCGATATGTGAAACAGAAATTGGTTTTGGGTCGATTCGGTCGAAAATTGGCCGAAGCAACAGTTCTCTAGTCTTTTAGAATAATTTCCATGTAAGGGATTTCAATGCTCTAAACATCATATATGGAAAAGAGATCTCATTTCAATGCATAAGGGTGTGACATAATTATCAAATCCCAAAGTAACAGTATGTAACTTTCGCAACACCATAAGTTTTATTTTAAACCTACGGTGCAGTTTTTTCAAAGTTACATATGCACAAGTTTCCAACAGATCATCAAACACAGAGTCAACAATCTATGACTACTATGTCATTAAGATTTTTATAACCTGTACTACTGTGTTTCGAAAAGAAGAAAAAGTTTTTGTAGATTTGCTCTTTCAGAACTATAGATCATGAAACAGATTACCGATTTTTATAGCCTGTTTTTTTATAGCATTACTCGTGTACATTTCATGAGATACCATGGATTTCCTTATTAATTTGGTCACTCTAAGAATTTTGGGTGTATTTGCGATAGAATTGGTTACCAAGAAGGGTGATGAGTGCTTCACGCGTAGCTGGGATTGTGCACGCCCTAGAAGGATGGAATGTAAACGAGTGCGGCCAAAAGATGTTTGACGTTGAGCAAGTATGGGAAGCCAGTCTCAAACATGGCTTTCAGCCGTTGATGACTCCAAATTAGTCACAGTCACATGGGAAACTATTTAAGATATATATTAGGCTTGAAGACTTGTGAGCTTGTGTAATATTTTTATGATTTGAACAATAAATGTGAGTTTATCTCACGTTTGATTTCTCCTCTTGTTCTGCCTATAAAGAGGCTTGTAGTGTGATTATGCTAAGTGTGCAAATAAGAGTGATCGAAGTGTGTAGAGAAACTCAGTTTCTCAGTTTGTTTGTAATATGCAATTTTGTTTGAAATACAATATCAGGGTTAGTGTGATCCTCCTCTATTTGCATCAGTTTCTATTGCACTTTCTTTACACTTTGTATTTGTCCCTGAAAACTTTTGCTTTTTACCAGGAAAAATCTCACTGAATACTTTGTTTCCATTTCTGTTATTGCCTTGTGTTGCGCTACGCATTCAGATTGCATATATTTTGCATAAAGATTTCGGGTACATAAAGCTACTAGTGTAATAGAAGGTATTAAAAAGAAAGAACTGAATCGTTAACTCCAAAGAAAGTACCTCAAGTATCCTCAAAAAATGCCGTGGCAATCCTATCAACAACCAACTTACCAAGTTTCCGGACAATATGTTGCGAAATCAAAAGAAAATAAGAGAAAATGCTTCTCTTCTTTTGGTACTTGGAAATGTGATGCACTTGGCTTCTGCAAAGTGGACACGTCGGATGGGTTTCAAACCACACATTGATGCAGTCCACATGGAAGCAGTGGTTGCATTCCCGGTATTTTTTTTTTTGATGATTTCTCGCGGGACCCTTAAAAACACGTTTTAAACATATTGGACGGTTCGGATCATAAAAAAAATATCGGGAAAGTGGAGGTCGGGAATCCTGGATCCCAGACTAGAAGTGCTCCATATATATATATATAGGATCCCGCACGATTGTAAAATCCGTACCTCCACTTTCCGGATCGAATTTCGACGATCCGAACTGTCCAATGTGTTTAAAAGGTGTTTTTAAGAGCCCCCGCGATAAATCAGCAAAAAAAAAAAATTGATCCGAGCAGTTTTTCATAAAAACGAACATATACAGTTTTTATGAAAAATTGCTTGGATCAAGCCCTTCCCGGTATTTTTTTTTTTTTTGCTGATTTCTCGCGGGGACCCTTAAAAACACCTTTTAAACACATTGGACGATTCGGATCGTCGAAATTCGATCGGGATATATGAGGTGTGGACGAAGTCCGGATTTTAAGAGTTTGGATAGGAAGTTTGGTGTATATATATATATATATATATATATATATATATATATATATATATATATATACTAGTGTCTTGCCCGTGCCTGAAGGCACTTGACGAAGTTCAAAAGCCATACCAAATGCACTCATCTCATCATTGATTATTCCGGCTAATGCAATGCTAGCACCCCTATCATGATTGTAAGTGAAACTAAAAATAAAAAAAGAAAAACCAATTAATTGGTCAATTTACGCTTTCTGTAATATAAGAGGGCAAAAAAGTTTGAACAAAAATTATTTACTATTCAAAAATCAACTAAACCAAGGAATGAATAGATTTGATGAACACTTCTGTCCCACGTATTTTGGAAGCTTTTAAAAATGTACAAACTTTCTGAGACATCCCAAAATAGAATATTTGAGAACCTTTGCAAAAGGGAATGAGTAATTAAACCCAGCGACTCATGCAGAACAAAAAATATATAATTTTAAAGGATCACTAAAAGAATCTTTTTTTATTTTCTTTATGATTTTCAAACCAGTAATCCAAATCATTTTAAAAGTAGATTGTGTGTGAGAGAGAGATTCTAGACTGTGTATTTTTTGAATTTGAAATTTCTCTATGAGGCTTGGATGTGTGTGTGTGTGTGAGAGAGAGAGAGAGAGAGAGAGAGAATTTTTTAAATTTGAAATTCGCATATGAATTAAAGGATGGTGTTTATTTTGCAAAATGAAATTCTTTCATGTGTTTTCTTTTTCTATCCGCTTTCTTCTTCTTCTTCTTTTTGTAATTGAGGGAGAGAGAGGGGGAGAGTATTTTGAAATTGAAATTTTCCTATGACGGATTGGATATTAAAGAGAGAGAAAGAGTGTTTTTTGAAATTTGAAAATCTCATATGAAATAATGGTTCTTTTAGAAATGAATTTTCTTTCTTGTGGTATTTTTTTGATCTGCTTTCCTTTTTCTGGATTGGATGTCAGAGAGAGAGAGAAAGAGAAAGAGAGAGAGCGAGAGATTTACTTTTTGAAATTTGAAATTCTCATATGAAATGATGACTTGACCTTCTTATAGATATTGTTAAGAGAGAAATGAGAGATCTTTGAAACATGAAAATGCCATGTAGGACATTTTGAAAAAACCTTTTTGTAATGTAATATAAATACACACACACACACACACACACACACACACACACACACACATTAATTCTTTGGACAAAAAGTCTATGTACCCAACTTTCGGACACAACTTTGCTTAGAGCCATCCGATATATGTGAACCAACGTACATCGAGCTGTTCTAGATGCAGTAATATTCAGAGTTGCGTTTTAAAACTGTATTTCATAGAATTGCTGTTCTCATGACCATATGGAAACTCGATCAGCATTCATAAAACCAACCACAATTGTATATTATCTGAAAAGTCCATTGTTCTAATTAATAATTCTGCTAAATAAAGTTAGCAAAAAGGATGAAATTGCTTTTTAACGAGAGAGAGAGAGAGAGAGAGAGAGAGAGAGAGAGAGAGAGAGAGAGAGAGAGAGAGAGAGAGAGAGAGGAAATGGAAACAAAAAAAGGGTTAAATGGTGATTCAATTTCCACGTAAAAATGAAAAAAGAAAAAAGGAAAAAGAGAGAAGGTAATATCTGGCCTTCTACGGTTTTTTTTTTTTTAATAATTATATCAAAAATTATTATTTTTCCAACGGGCATTTTAGCCGGAAAATTAGTTAGGATCCGAGGTTAAAAAATTAAATGACACAGGGGTTAAAAATTACGTAGATAGTTGAATTGAGGTTGAAAAAGTAGGGGAAAATGATGTGGAATTAAGGAAAAGTTGGTTAAATTTGGAACTGTTTGGTTCTAAAATAGAACCAACCGCTGGAGAGGCAGTTCTATAATTTGGCCCAAAAGCACTTTTTATTGCAAAATATGGCAATGACTATAACCATTTTTCATTTTGCTTTGGATTTGCTCTTAGATATCATACTTGTTTTCAGAAATTGGGCATTGGATTCTCGTAAATTGTTGCATTACATTTCCTAGAAATGAAGAGGCATGAAAGTGATGGCCGAGGTGCCTATTTGTCCTCATGACATAAATGTTCCTATTTGTCCTCATGACATGAATGTTCAATGACTCACTCGATGGAGTCAAGGGTGGCTAGTAGGCATATCGCCCCTGTTAAAACTTGAAAAAAAAAATTCTACTATTGCATTGAAAAAAAAAATATATATATATATATATACACACACTCTCTCCGTCTCTTTTTAAGTGATCTCTATCGGAATACGTGCAATTTCAAACTCCTAAAAAACATATTTCTTTATGTAATTTTTAAAATTTTTTAATACCAAATTAAAGTTGAACCTTGTCTATTGTTTTTCTGATATCTATTCTTTTCTTCCATAATCAAATTTGTGTCAGGTTTCTACAGTTAACAAATTTGAATATGAGAGGCTTAACGTCAGCACTGAATTTGGAGACAATTTGGTTCTCTCAAGGAGTTATGCTGAGAAGGTAAGTTCTTGTTATGAATTACTTTCTGCCTCCAAAATTAGTCTTTAATGGAGTTTATTTCTGTTCATCAGTACCTTTCACAAATTTTACACATTCTGAAACGTTTTATAGAGAACTTGTAATTGGAGTTGGGTCAGGTTGCTTTCACTTGCCTCACAGAAACAAAATTGAGCAAGATGATGTGGAATGGGTCCTTTCATTTTGCAATTAACACACTGCTTACAAAGATAGATCTTAATACAAAAACACCATTGTTGCAAATTTTTAAATGTTCTTAGGTAGTATTTCCTGTGAAATTAGTATTTACAAATCATAATTTCTTTTCTAACGAATTGTCAAATTATTGGTTGCCAAGAAGGGCGATGAGTGCTTCACGTGTAGCTGGGATTGTGCACACCCTCGAAGGATGGAACGTAAACGAGTGCGGCCAAAAGATGTTTGATGTTGAGCACGTATGGGAAGGCAGTCTCAAACATGGCTTTCGGCCTTTGATGACTCCAAATAAATCACAGGCAGTTCACTTCACTTGAGGTTCTTTCCCGACAACCATGACAAACACATGGTACTATTCAAGATTAGGCTTGAAGACTTTTGAGGTTGCGTAATACTATTTTTTGTGATTTGAATAATAAATGCGAGTTTATCTCATGTTTGATTTCTCCTCTTGTTCTGCCTACTTGCGTAGTATTTTTTGTGATTTGAATAATAAATCTTGTTCTGCCTACTTGCGTAGTATTTTTTGTGATTTGAATAATAAATGTGAGTTCATCTCATGTTTGATTTCTCCTCTTGTATTGTGATTATGCAAAGTGTACAAATAAGAGTGAAAAAAAGTCTATAGAGGGACCCAGTTTCTCAGTTTGTTTGTAAGTGTGATCCTCCTCTATTTGCATCAGTTTTTATTGCACTCTCTGCAAACTTCGTATTTGTCCTTGAAAACTTTTGTAACCAAGAAGAAAATCTTAATGGAGTCCTCATGTTTAACGTATTCAGACCACTCAAACACACCAACTCACCCAGCCACGTGGCGCTACAAGATTGGTAATGGGAGAAGAAACACTTTGAAACTATTTTGCAACTACTAATCATGTAGTGCCACGCACACTGGTGTGGTTGGTAGTGTGGTTGAGTGGTGTGTCATAAACATTATTGTTCGTGCTATATGTTATGGGTACATAAAGCCACCGTATCAAAAGGGATTAAATTTTTTTTTTATATATAAAATAACTTACTCCCTCCGTCCCTTTTTAAATGTGTTGTTTTGTAAATTTAAACATCATCGTTACACCTTCCATACCCACTTATATTTCTGTTTTTTGGTACTTCGGAATACTATCCACCTATATCTTTACTTTATATCTTTCACATCAATTTTTACCTCTACTTTTCAAAATTATCGAACACTTTTACTCATCAACTCTTTACCCACTAACTTTTCAAAAAAGCAAAATATAGTTGTACCAATTTTTACCGATTAACTTTTCAAAACACACTTATTGAGGGACAGCCCAAAATGAAATAGTCGACTATAAAAAAGGGAGGGATGGAGAATAATTGTTAACTCTGAACAAAGTACCTCAAGTATCCACCAAAAATGCCCTCAACAATCAACTTACCAATTTTCCTGACTATATATTTATTTTTTTGGTAAGAGTATTTTTCATTAAATTATCAACTACTAAAACATTCAGAAGTAGGTCAAGGGACAAGTACCTTGCCTTCAATTCATACACCTATACAAGGACCAAGAGACCACAACCAACCAGCAAGAAACAATAGGAAAACTGAGAAAAAGCATTACAGAATGTGCACCCTCAATTTGGATAGGCAATGTTTTTTCCCTATTGTAAATGTAACTTTAAATTTCTACTCTTACCAGCTTCCAACCAACCACCATATATCTCTGTGGGATCAACTTACCGAACATGCATGAAGCAACTGCAATGGCAAAATTACCATGCACATTCCCTGTAGGCTGTAGCAATTGGATCCAGGTTAAAAAAATCATCATATTCTTATAAACACACCAATTCTAACTGATTGCAACACAACATTCTGTTTATAATCAACCGCTTTAACGATTTGAGCCGAGCCACGAGTTGCTCGTGAGCAGCTCTGGTCATTTACACCCTTATACCCAGGTATTGGTCCCGGAACTCAACAATGTTTATCTTCAGACCCTCCAATTCCAGAGGCTACTCCAGAGGCTACTGGACTGAAAACATGGTTTAAAAAAAAAAAAACATTAATAAGTACTATAAAGTTTAAGAATGACTTTATATGGCATCATTTCGAGTCACAGTGATGTAAGAACACATTCTAAAGTTGCTTCAAACAAGATATTCGTTCCAACTTCCAAGGGATGGAGCCAGGGAGGGGTTAGTAGAAAAAAATTCTAGTATTACATAGAAAAAAATTCTATAAATTATATAGCTAGGCTCGCCCCTGGTGCGTGAAATTCCTGGCTCCGTCCCTAGATACCTGGCGCCTAAAGCATCATCAGCTAGTTGCAGAATAAAAGGAGGAAACCTCAAACGAAATGAAATTGAATACATTTTTTTGCTTAAAGATCCATACTCTCGATAGCCTCACTGCCTGATTTCCTGCACTGCACATAGCAAGTCCGAATTCTGAAATCAAGAGAGTTTTCTTAGTTTAGTCGTGAGATGTTAGCTAAAACTGCTGAATTTTAGTAACTCAATGAAAAGGAAGAGCCAGAAATGAAAAGGATGGTTGGTAAGTCATCCTAAAGATGCAGAATTCTGAAGTATGATAGTTTTGAGGGGGAAAGATGTAACCTAATAAGTAAATAAACACATTTCAGAAAAAGATGACCGAATAAAAATTTCATCTAAAAATATAGATTAACCGAATTTTAGAGTTTGTTTATGAACTTGAAGTAGTTCCTGTTATGGATAGTATTGCATGTAAGTTAAATTAATTAGTTAGTTGTAAAAATACATTCCATATTTACTCTAGTAAAATAGACAGTATTGAAACAAGACATAAACTTTTTATGGAATTCTCAAATTATTCGTGGAAAATTGGCAAAAAAAGAAAAAGAAAAACATAAACAAATCAGCCACCCAAAATGAAACACGTAGGATATCGGACCAATCGTAAAAACAACACAAGATGACGTGACATGACATAAGGCAATCTGGCAATGTTAATCTTTTCTTCTTCGGCCTTGTTCTCCAATAGTTTTAGGTACATTTTATGAAAATCTTATAAAATGAACATTTTATGGAGGGGTGATAAAATGGAATTGTTTTCCCGACTGATAAAATGTAGTGATTTTCCTATAAATTTTAGGAGGATTTTATGAAAATCTCATTAAATCACTTTTACATTTTATGTGTTGAGATTGGAGTACCATAAAATGTGAGATTTTATGAAATAAAAATCTGTTGAAGAACGAAGTCTTCTTCTTTGTAAATGTCCGCTGAAATTTAGAATGTAAGGTCGCTTTCCGTCCCATTTACATTTACGAGGAATTGGATAGCACAATTAAGTCTGGATTGGGGGTATTTTTCAAAGGCGCTGTGGAGTAAGATGATTAGTCAATTACTCAACAAACAACTAATTCAAAGAATGTTGTGTCCACATTGGTCGGCAATATTACTAATCAGAACCAATACAAAACAAAAATAGGAAGTTGTAAGCAGTGACTGCTCTAGAAATTTTTGATAGAGAATTTTAATTAGACATCATGTACAAAAAAGATACTTATGATTTCATTATATGAGATTTGAATACTTATGATTTTGTCTTATAAATGAATAATCGGACCACTATGCCCTTCTTAGTGCCATTATTAGTATATATTATATGGAGTATCTTTTAATTATATTTCCGTAATTGTGGAATTGACTAATTAAATATTCCTTATTAGTTGACTAATTAGTATTTCCGTAATTGTAGGATTGATTAATTAAATATTCCTTATTAGTATTTCCGTCATAGCCGACCCCAATTGATTGGGACATAAGACTCGGTTTTGGTTGTTTGGTTAGTATTTCCGTCATTGTTACGAGAAAGCATTATGGGGTTCAGTTTCTATTCAAATTTCAATCAAATAAATTTCTGAAACTCTCTCTCTCTCTCTCTCTCTCTCTCTCTCTCTCTCTCTCTCTCTCTCTCTCTCTCTCTCTCTCTCTCCCCCTCTGGATTGAGATCTGTGAACTAGAGTAGTGGGTTGCGGATGGGTGGCAGAAACGATGGGTGGCAAATGCTTGGCTTTGGCAGTCAGTTGCAGATTGTGTTGGAGACGATGGGTTGCAGATGCTCGGCTTTGGCGGCAAGGGATGTGATCATACTCGTCAAAGTCGTCGACTTCGTCGCCTCTATCGCGATAGAAGGCAAAGGATCAACATCGGAGAGTAGAGAATCGCGACGTAGAACAACGCGGTGGATGTACATGCCGCTAATTTTGATATGCTGTTGTCTTCTTCTTGCATGAAGGCTTCAAAAACCTCCTTTCTCAAATCCGATGATGATAGGTGTAAACGGCCGTATGCGTACATGATGCATATACATACGTATTATGAACGAAATTTCAAGTGAAGTCTTTTGGTCGTTGACTTGTGAGTGTTAACTTTGGTAGAAATTTAATATGATTTCTAAGTTTTTCAAAATATTCCATGATTTATGGTTTATTGGTTTGCTAATTTGTGTTATTTCGTTAAACATGGTTAAATATAAAATCATGTTCCCTGCATAATCATGGTTAATCAATAATCCAACAATGTGACGATAGAGGCAACATGGTTAATAAATAATTCATGTTCCATGCATGAACATTTGATTATAGTAACCATGGTTTATCAATAAATCATGTTCCCTGTGTAATTTCTTGTTTGTTTGTTTCTGCCAATTATTTCCAAATTTCTATTTTGGTAATTTTGGTTATTTCTTTGATTTCGGCTTGATTAGCAAGTCAAATATTTTGTTATTTGATTCCTAGTTGGATTAGGGTTACTTTGGCCCTATAAGTATCATTGTAAGCCTAATGGCGGAATTCAGTTGTTTATGAAATAAAGAAAATGAGTTTATACTCAAAATTGGTTGTTCAAGGAGAGAGTATCTCCGGCTCAATCGTTGTTTGTGATTATCCTCGTTCCACATCATTCTTAATCATACGCTTCGCTGCATCAAAATAGGACACAAACTAATTTCTTAATGCTAAAAGAACAAATCACCTACACATTCCAAAAATGCCCCCACTAGCCCATGAAAGTGCCCAAACCCTATGAAAGTGCCTAAACCCCCAAACCTAATGAAAGTGCCTAAACCTAAACACTAGGGGTACCCTATGAAAGTGCCTAAAATCCTAGGGTACCATATGAAAGTGTCTAAACCACTAAAACCCTATAATTGGAAAGTGCACCCTAAAAGTATACCCTATGAAAGTGCCTAAAACCTTAGGGTACCCTATGAAAGTGCCTAAACCACTAAAACCCTATAAGTGGAAAGTGCACCCTAAGTGCTTAAACCCAAAATATCTAAACCCACTATAACCTACCTCAAAGAGCCTAACCCCCAAAATTGAATCCTAAAATTGAACACAATCCCAAAATTAATTGTCCCACGCAGGATCCATGCATGAGAGAGAGAGAGAGAGAGAGAGAGAGAGAGAGAGAGAGAGAGAGAGAGAGAGAGAGAGAGAGAGAGAGAGAGAGAGAGAGAGAGAGAGAGAGAGAGAGAGAGAGAAAGAGAAGAAAGAAAGACGGGGCAGTAGTACGTAGGACGGGGCAGTAGTATCTCGAAAAGTGTTGTGTGACCTTTAAAAGCTATTAATGGAAAAGTTAAAGGTATACCTCAAGCAGGCGGAAACAACGGGGTGGCCAGCTATTTTTTTGTAATTTTTTTATCATTAAGGTTATTGTGGACGGTGAGATCCACGCGGCTCGCTCGAAGGTTCGGATATGAAAAACAAAAAAATATGTGAGTCGCCACCCGGGGTTTAGATTTGGAAAATGCTTGGCACCCGAGAAACCATTTTAAGAATAATTGTTGACTCTCATGCTGTTTTGGAAAAGGGTTTGATCCACGAAAAGATTCTTTTGGATTCGGAAGCCAGGTTACGTGCGGGGAAGGTTTTATTAAAAAGCACCCCGCTCGCCCAGGAAATTCCCAGTCTCTACTAAATAATTTGTGGGATTTTTGTAGAAAATATTTTATTGAAAACCTTGACAATTAAAGAAGCAAATAAAGAGATAAATTAAAACCATAACAGAAATAAAATTTAGACTAAGAGGATTAAATAATAATAAATAGAAAATAAAAGAGAAAAAGTGTAATAAACAAAAAATAAAAGTTGCAGAAAGAGAACAGAGAAACAGGGTACGAACAGGGGAAAACAGAGTGAAAATTTTGGTTTTAAATGGGAGCCGCGCGGCTCCTACACAGGGGCCGTGCGGCCTGCACTACAAGCCGCGCGGCTTGTGTACAGCCCTGTTTTCAAAAATTTTGTTTCGGGACCAGTGAGTCCAAAACCCGTTCAAAACTTGATTTTCTTCTTCAAATCTGCTCCAAATAAGTTGTTTTTACTTGAAAACAGGTTGTTTGAGGCGAAACTTATTTCCGGTAAGGATCGTACCGTGCGTTTATCGAGAAAAATCGCCCGGTACGGCTCCGAAAAGCCGGTCTTTGTTTCGAAAATGGTTTACCGAATTAAGATACGGTTGTTGAAACCGTTATTAACTCGGGGATGCCCTCAGAGAGCAGCGATTGAAAGTCGAAGTTCGAAAACGAATTGTACCTTTCTGGAACTCGAAATAGAGGTTGAAAACTTCAGATTCTTCGGGTTAGGACTTGTGAGATCAATATTCGGTATGAGTGGGAATGGTATAGGGGGATCAAAAGGGAACGGAAGGTGTGAAGTTTCGGGAATTTTACTGGCGGTTTTGAACTAGAATTTCGTCGGAAAATCGAACGGAAATTCTCTCTGGGAATGGTTTTTCGGTGTGTCCCTTGAGAGGAGGAGGATGCTCCTATTTATAACCGGTTTTGAGGGAATAACATGATGATATTCGGCGGTGGAGTGATGATGATATTCCTGAACTGGTTTGTCAGGAATTTTTCAGAGGATAACAACACCAGCCGTGCGGCTCCCAGGGGGAGCCGTGCGGCTTGTAGGGGGGAGCCGCGCGGCTCGTGAGAAAAAAGGGGAACCGTACGGTTTGAGATAGGAGCCGTGCGGCCTGTGAGGCTGAGTTCTCAATTTTCTGGACAAGTTCCAAGGTAGTCTGATCGTTCATTCGTCATCGGGCATGCACGGGTATCCAAAATTGGGGTGTCTACAGTTGCCCCTCTTTGGCGAGACTTGGTCATCATTCTGAGATGCAAGTCACGTCAAAGATATAGACATCCCAATTTTGAACGCCCAAGTATGTGTTTCAAAATATGATCGAGCAGAGAGCTTCCTACGTACCCTGTTTGTAGGGATCAGACCGATCGTAGTTCGGGGCTAACAAATTTAACAAATACCATCGAGGGATTTTGGAAAAACTTGGATCGCCTTTTGAAGACATCAAATGATTTCTGAGTAATAAACAATGACGTGACGGACTTTGGAAAGAAATTCAATCCGGTGCCATCGAGGACTTTAAAAAATGATTTTTTTTTTATTTTTTTTAGAAAATCAAAATAGTACCTGACGGATTTTAAAGTGACAATGATTTTTTAGAAAATCAGAATAATACCTGACGGATTTTAAAGTGATTTTTTAGAAAATCATAATAGTACCTGACGGATTTTAAAGTGACAATGATCATAATAGTACCTGACGGATTTTTAAAGTGACAATGATTTTCTTAGAAAATCAGAATAGTACCTGACGGATTTTAAAATGATTTTTTTTAGAAAATCAGAATAGTACCTGACAGATTTTAAAGTGACAATGAGCATAATAGTACCTGACGGATTTTAAAGTGACAATGATCATAATAGTACCTGACGGATTTTAAAGTGACAATGATTTTTTTAGAAAATCAGAATAGTACCTGACGGGTTTTTAAATGATTTTTTTTTAGAAAATCAGAATAGTACCTGACGGATTTTAAAGTGACAATGAGCATAATAGTACCTGACGGATTTTAAAGTGACAATGATTTTTTAGAAAATCAGAATAATACCTGACGGATTTTAAAGTGACAATGATTTTTTAGAAAATCAGAATAGTACCTGACGGATTTTAAAATGATTTATGAAAATTAATTGATGCCATGACGGACTTTAAATGTTTTCTGAGACTTTGAATATTTTTTGGGAGATAATTGGTGCCTTTGAGGGCTTTTAAACGCGGGAATTTTCAAAAAGTTTAAGACGTACTAGGCCACTTTTTGAAAGTATGAACGATCAGGGGGGCAAGTGTGATACCCATTGAAGGAGGTGAACCGTACGGCTTGTCTATTGAAGCCGCACGGTGCATAACACGAGCCGCACGGCTTGTGTGTTGCCCAAAACCGACTTTTCCTTTCGGATAACCGCCATAAACTCTGATTATTACTTGTTCTTCATTCGAGACTTCAGTCCGTTACCCTTATAGAGAGCCGATCCGACATTCCCTTACTCTCTTTGTCGATTTTTCTTCAAAAATCCCCAAAACCCACAATCAAAACCTTGAAGTTCTCGGTTATGGCGAGTTCCGGTGAACCCGTGGCCCATTCCGGTGGTCTCGACGATCGAGGGAGTGGCTCTTCTTCGTCTAGTGGCCGTACATTGCCGCCGCCGGCAGAGGAGCGCCAGAGGGCGGCGGATCTGACCGTGGGTGATTCGGTCATGATCATTCTGAGTGAGGGCGACTCAAACGCGACCATTCCCATCGATGTCGAGCAAAATCTAGTACTGGTTGGTGACGAGGGGGCCCGTGCGGCTGAGGGAGGTTGCGAAGAAGGAGGCCGTACGACTGGTGACGAGCGCCGTACGGCTGGCGTCAGCGGTGCTTCGCGGGTAGGGTCATCAGGGGATGCTCCGGTTCAGACCCATGAGGAGGGCAGTGGTAGTGGTATTCCTGACCCTGAAAGTACGAGGGTCAACCGGGTTGAGTCGCATGGCGACATTGGTGGTGATCAGATTCTTGCCGTCGCTCAGGTAAGTACCACGTTTACTCAAAGCGCTTCGATACCTATGAATTTAGATTTGAATGTCTCTATATCTGAAATTGAGATGACGGTGGGCGGTGTGGATTGCTTGGTTGATCAGAGGGTTGTTGAGGGTGCTGTAGTTGGGGAGGTTGAGGTCCCTCAGGAGGTTATGAGTGCAGTTTTGGGAGGTGACACACCGGTTGGTGGAGACTTGCCCCCGACTGGTGTTCCAGAGATTGTTATTGAGCCCGAGGATGTAGAAATGGAGGATTTAGGTGCGGTGGGCGATAGTGACGATGAGGGGAGAGATAGTGGTGAGTTAAGGCAGGGAGAGAGTACGCAGACCGAGGAGGCACGTGTTGAGAGGATAGTTTCTGACGTACCTCTCTCTCGTGTCTTCAGTAGCTTGTCACACGCACTGGGTGAGGAGAGAGGAGAGGGAGCAGGGATAGGTGCAGGGGTTGCGAACCTCGTGTTGTTTCACCTACTGGCTGACTCGTCACGGGCCTTGAGAGCCACTTTGGGAGATACTTTAGAGGCGGCTATTGACGAGTCCTTAGCCCGGAGCGTGCAGGACTTTCCTGAGCTGGAGACTGTCTTGGTTGGTCAGAGCCCACCGGCGATTGTCCAGGACGCCGAGAGAGAGGAGAGACAGGCAGAGGAGGCGGTCCATGTGACCATTGTTGAGGAGGTTCGACGGGCTCTGAGGGATAGACCACCTTTCACCCCTGAGACTTACGTGTTTCGGCTTCACTTCATCATACCGCTGGGGTGTGAGACTTACGAGCCGCATTTACCTTTTTACCCTGAGGACCAGGTTCTGGTATGTGTTTGAACTTGAATTTGAACTTTGTTTGAACCTGATTTTGCTCTCTGTTTATTGCAATTCCAGTTTGTTTGTACTGATTGAGCGAGTTTGTGCTTGAAACAAGTGAACATGGGATTGTTCGCATATGGTGGTTCTTTAGATTGCTTGGAGCAGTATGGCTTGTTACCGGTGAGAGTGAGGTGGTTCGTGGACGCCTCAGGTTTTACCCCGTTTATCAGGACCTTGATGGAGACTCGGGGGAACAGGCAGGCGACTACGGGTTTGAGAGTTGGAGGAGATCTGATCCCTTTTGACTCGGGTTTGTACTTGGACAGAGCAGCGATCCGGCACTACTTGGGCAGAGAGATGGGAGATGAGCCGATGGTGAGGTGTGACCACTTGCCAGCCCTGTGGGACCACGTGCCTGAGACTGATCTGGAGGCACGTCAGATGGCCAGAGCCTACTTGTTATATATGTTCGGACAGTCTCTGTTTCTGAACCGTCAGCACTCCACTGGACTTTGCAGCGACTACGGGACGATCACTCCACTGGACTTTGCAGCGACTACGGGTTTGAGAGTTGGAGGAGATCTGATCCCTTTTGACTCGGGTTTGTACTTGGACAGAGCAGCGATCCGGCACTACTTGGGCAGAGAGATGGGAGATGAGCCGATGGTGAGGTGTGACCACTTGCCAGCCCTGTGGGACCACGTGCCTGAGACTGATCTGGAGGCACGTCAGATGGCCAGAGCCTACTTGTTATATATGTTCGGACAGTCTCTGTTTCTGAACCGTCGGCACACGGTTCACTTAGGTTGGTTGCCTGCTTTAGGAGAGTTGGAGACGGTTGGGCGGTTTGACTGGGATGGCTCTGCCTTGTGTTCACTTTACTGTTTCCTGGGTTCAGTAGTTCGTGGTGCGGCGAACACCATTGCTGGTTACTGGAGGATCCTGGAGGTAAGACATCGCATATTCTTGCTTCATACACTTTGCGCTGTATTTGGTTGTTTCTGCTTCCGTTACTGATGAGTTTCTTTGAAAATGCAGATATGGGCTTACGAGGTGTTCGGAGTACCGGGCCCGGAGAATTCTTACCACGACGACCAAGTGCTCCCACGTGCGATGAGATGGGGAAAGGTATCCCTTGGCAAGCAAGCAGAGAACAGGGATTTGAGGTTCTGTCGCCTCTTCTTTGACCGGTCTATGGGTGAGACGGTATGACATCACAAACCTTCCGAGATTTCATTTCAAACTTTTCTGTTGGTTTTCCAAGAATAATCCAAAGTTGCTTGCAGGTGCGCTGGGGTGTGTGGGACAGGCTGGAGCGTCCCTACTTGGCCAGGAGCCGTACAGTGACACGGGGGCGTATACTGTTCGAGTCCCCTTTCGGCTGGCAGTGGTACTTAGGAGACAGAGTGGCACGTCAGTCCTGGGGGTTGGGCCACTTCAGAGTACCTGTTCCACTTCCGTCGCGTATTCTGCGTACGCACGAGTATACTCTGGCTGAGATAGAGGCGCACACTGTGCTGGACACGTCCTGGACTTTTCACCCTTCTGTGGCTTATGATCACTACGTGACGACCACACTTGCTCATGACTTGCGCATGGAGGCTCGGTTAGCTGGGCCTGCTCCAGTGGAGGATGCCGCTTTGCCTGTGGCAAGGAGAAAGATAGAGGTGATGACAGCTGGTGGAGTCATGGGAGTGATAGACATCCCCCGAGTGACTGACCCAGTGGTGTTGACAGCGAGAGAGGTAACCTGAAAAAGATAAGATAGCAATAGTCAGTTTTCATTTCAAATCTGAATTTCTTGCTTTATTACCTGCTAATGCCTTTTATTTCTTTCTTGCAGTTTCCTGTTGAGTGAGTCACATCCCAGGTCGAGCTAGTACGTGACTTGGAGGCCTTGGTTCGTCGCCTTATGATAGGCAATATACCGGAGGAGCGACCCAGAGCAGAGCCTGGCATTGTGCCACAGGCGGGTGATGACGAGGATGGTGGTGGTGGAGATGCCGGAGCCGGCGGTGGGCACAGAGGTGGAGGTGCCCGTAGAGGTGGGCGTGGCTCAGGAGGCAGAGTGAGAGGTGAGCGTGGAGGTGAGCGCAGAGGCGGCGGAGCTGGAGTCGGTAGCCGTGGGGCTAGTGGTAGTCGTGGCGCTGGCGGCGGGTCCGGGAGTCGCCGCAGGTCGCGATGTGACCGTTCTGTAGGCAGCGAGACAGACCAGTCTGGGCGTCGCATTAGGCCAAGGCGGGGGAGTTTAGCTGGCAGCGAGGCAGACCAGGTATGCTCTGTATTGTGGCTTTTGAGACTTGAATGCTTGAACTGTTTGTTTAATAAATTCTTTCCTTGTGCAGGATGTGCTTTCTTCTCCACCACGCCGTACCATGCATTTGATGAAGAATGCCGGTGGTGGTCCAGTGCATATCCAGCCTTCAGCCCCAGTTTCTGACAGGGTTTTGCAGAGTAGCCGCTCTTCGATGGAGGGACCCGAGGGGTGGCGTTTGCGAGTGAGAGACTCAGAGGGTAGCAGTGACCATGATGAGGACCAGACTGAGAGTGACCACCCGAGTTCTTCTGACGAGTAGCAGTACCTGACAGTTCGTTTTAGATGAGGCCTGCGCGCCAAGCTATCTATAGATGTTGGGTCTGTTTTGCCCCGGATGGATGTATTATTACCTTTCATGATGCATATGTTACTTTTGTACATGTTGTCTTTTACATTGGTATTTTCTGAGTTCAAAGCCTGAATTTGATGCACAAACGACTGAAACTGACAAAACATGACAAACGCCTTCGGGGCTTATGAGAATGTATGAATGTGGAGTGAAGGTACAAACTGACTCGACAAACTTGAATTTTGTATGTGAAACGAAAAACTGAGCGATACAGGGCTTGACATGCTCAAACTTGCAATTTGCACGATAAATGCCAAATGATACTTCCAACAAGTCATAAACGTGTCTTGTAACTTGCTTGAACCAATGAAACAAAGAAAATGTTGCCTGAACAAATTTCAACTCGTCGACGCCCCGTTTTCGCAAATCTCGTGCCTCGGTGCTTGACCGAAATCCTATACCTAATTTAATGGGTTGCCCCAAGCGTAGGGCGGAGACCGGTGTAGCACAATACCCGGTAAAACCGGAATCGAATCCACAGAGAAGGTGGAAAGTGCTTACTAAAAACTTGGGTTGCTAACGTTTAACACGGCTCTTAGGTAGCCACCCTTTGCGATTTGATGGGAGAATTAACTAAACTAGAGGAAAACTGGTTTGATTAAACTGTTCCAAAGAAGATACGGTCGTAGGGTTCATAACACCAGTGACCAGGCCCAGACAGTTCCGCTCCGTTCGGTGTTCTAAAAACGTTTGATTTTAGAGAGAAAAAGGTACCCCGAAAGATGCGAATCCTCGTGGTCGACGTTTACCCATGTACAGCGAAGAACAAGTTTTGGTCCCCCGTTCCCTGCGTTACATGGGCTCCGACAATGCCCGGATACGTCTGACAGAAGCTCTTTAATAACCTAAAATTGCTTTTTCCTTTGTTAATTTAGAAAATAAGAGCAGAACGAATCCAGCCCTGGCCACGGCGTGTTAATCACCCCGCGACCATACCTAATGAACTACTCACTCATATTAAATTGAACAAATAACAAGATTCTGAAATAAAGCATGCTTGAATAACTAAATATGGATTAAAACAAAGATTCGGAAGCAAAGCGCGGACAAACTCCCGCGAACGAAGATTTAATGAAAATAAAACAGAGAGTTACCGAAGCAATATCTGAATCTGCGAACTAAACACCAAAACTTCAATGCAAAAGTCTCCGGAAAGTAGAATCTCCAGAGGAAAAATCGGCTACTACTTGGAAGCAAAAACAAAACAAGGTTCGAACCCTAATTCGACCTAAAATCGGAGTATTTATCTTCCCCCGAAGTCAACACATGTGGCAAGGTCAACCGCTGCTTTTAGGGCCCTCGGTATCGATACAGGGAAAGACCTGTATCGATACCCAGACATTCTGTTCGCGTTTGATCACTCGGGTATCGATACAGGACAACCCCTGTATCGATACCAGCACCCTTAAAATGACTTTCAAGCTTGTTTGGTCGTCCTCACTTGGGTCCCACCGGTTCCCAACACGCCCAACCGCCATGTGTCCACTTTACGCGCTCTTTCCGACCTGTTCCCTACAAAACAACCAAAAACAAGAAAAAGCAAAGACAACACCGCATCAAGTGGAAAATGGAATAAATCGCGCCTCTAACGCGCTAATTCGCCCTACTTAGGCGCTTATATCTATGACATTGCGTGCCTATCACTCGGAATGCCCGAATTTCACACTTCATATCAAACTCTTCCAATGACCTTGCTTTAATGTTGCAGACATGTATTGTGACTCGTGGGAGTCATCGGTGCCCCAGAAATAGAAACGACGGTGTCCCATCCGCTGATTTTTGCCGGTTTTGCCGTATCCGAGACTTCAGAGTACCCAACCACCCAAATTCAACCGAAATCTTCAAATGATCGTTCCGATAATCTTAAAACATCTATTATGACTTGAGTGAGCAAGAAAAGTGCCAAAAATATGTCTGAAATGGTCCCGGGAGTGCTAATCTGGGATTTGTTCTTGAGAACCTCAAGGGAGGCCGCACGGCTCCTTTATTCAAGCCGCGCGGCTTGTGTACGTGAGCCGCACGGCTCACGTATGCAACTGTCATAGTTCTAGCCCCTGCTTTCTGACTTCTGGACTTCCGCTTGGCTTCTTGCTTGCACCTGAGCACACTATAGTCTTGATGAGCCTAGGGAAGGCTTGTTTTGTAGTTTTTCATTATTGTTGTGCAATCCTCACATCGTCCAATGATGGCACGCATCCCGAGGCAATTCTTTCTCTTTACAAAGGGCTGGCCTTTGTTGCA
The DNA here is from genome assembly GCA_963854785.1 of Vaccinium vitis-idaea. Lineage (NCBI taxonomy): Eukaryota > Viridiplantae > Streptophyta > Magnoliopsida > Ericales > Ericaceae > Vaccinium > Vaccinium vitis-idaea. The sequence goes on along the minus strand of OY978223.1, from coordinate 5,388,676 downwards.
TGCTCCTTGTACGTACAATTTTGAGCTTCCTTCACAGTACCAAAATCCAATACTCCCATACTTCTCCCATGGCAACTAGCATTTCAGCCTTAATTCGCCCATGGCTCGACGAGCTCGACGGTATGGGTTGGTTAAACTTCCGGGATCATAGGCTTCATTCATTGCGCTATGTTCGAGATGTAACGATTCGTCCGGAATTGTTGCACGCGGCCGTTCAATTCTGGGATCCTGAAGTTCATGTGTTTCGCTTCGGTTTTCATGAATTATGCCCGACAGTGGAAGAATTCCATGCATACCTTGGCGGTTTTGACTTGGAAATCCCTGTGGTTCCTGTCCATGGGGTAGGCTACGCCGAAATCTTGTCCCAAAAACTTGGTTTGAGTAATAATGCCGCACGGTCTATGATGGATGGAGGTGTGATAAATATCCCACGTCTTATCGGCCAGTTTCGTCCCGAGGGTTTTGCACTGTGCCTTACAATTCTTGCAGCTTTCTTGTTTGTTCGAACAGACTGTCAGGCCAACTCTGCACTTGTTGGGGTGGCCATGCAAATTGAAGAACGTAAAGACGTGGCTCCCATGGTTCTTGCTAAAACTTTGATTGGTTTAGACAGAGTTCATGCCGGTCAGACAAACGTTTTCGAAGGAAGTGCCTTGCTCTTACAGGTAGGCTTCTCACTCAGCTCTCCTTTTCTGGTTCATCACTCGTTCTCATTTTACCTCAACGCTCGGGTTTAGGCTTTCTATGGTTACTGACTTGTTTTCTCTCTTTTGCAGACATGGATTTGCGACAAGGCTAATTTGTTGGAAGCAGTGCCGAGAAATAGCATCCACGAAACACAGGGCTTTGTTCAAAGGGATTTTCAGGAGTTTTATGGGAGTGTCCAAGGTTGGGTTCAGGTGTTTTCCAGGCTCACTGAGGAGACAATTTCTTGGCGTTTGTCTTGGCTTGACCGTCCGACCATGTCTTTGAGCAATATGGGACGTCAGCGAATGGTTTTGGTTGGTCTGACTGGCTGGACCTTTTACATTCCCTACCGCATTTTTCGCCAACTTGGTGTCCGTCAGGTAGTTCCGTCGGCCAATTCTGAAAACTTCATCATACCAAACTTCAATCATGCAATTGTTTGAGCTTACCAAAACACTTGGAGGGAGCGAGTGATCATTCCAAGAGACGACTACCCCACTGTTCTGCTCACGAGGCCATACATAAAATTGCTGCTGAAAGATATTGAAGAAAGAGAAAATGGACACCAGATTTGGCTTTGACTCAACCTTAATGTACCTGAAATAAATTGTGGACCCGCAGGGGCCAATGCTTGTGTTATTTTGTTTTTGAAAGCTTCATGCTCAGCCTTGTAATCGAAAAAAAGTTTAATAAATTGAATTATGAGAGTTCTTCCGCTTTGATTCTCAATGATTGTGCATGTAGATGATAGCTTTGGATCAACTCAAGAGATTTTTTTTTTGAAAAGTTGTGACCGGTCCTCAAGGTGAGGATGCTTACGTATCCTTGAAAAGGAATCAGGTCATGACGTAGTTCAGGAGAACAAATTTGGCTAGGGTTCACTCGTGTATTAACACTCTCCTTTTTTTTTTTGCTCTTAGTTTTGCCTGGTACCGCCCTTTCGGGTTTTCGGTCTAGCGAGCTTATTTGAATATTTCTGCCTTTACTTTTGCCTAGACCGCTCAATGTGGGTTTTCGATCTAGCAGGCTTGCTCTAAATTTTGCCTGGCACTGCCCGCCCTTGCGGCTTTCAGTCCAGCGAGCTTCTCTCATGGGTAGTATCTCTTGAGCTGGTCCATGTTGACCAAAGTGGAGAATTCGTTACCGTCAAGATCGATAAGCTGAGTTGCGCCTCCAGATAAAACTTTCTTGATAATATATGGCCCTGCCCACTTTGGTCGGAATTTCCCTCGAGGATCGAAAACCGGAGCTCGGACCTCCTTTAAAACCATGTCTCCTTCTTGTAAGTTCCTGGATTTGACCTTTTTATTGAATGCCCGGGCAATTCGACGCTGATACCCCTGAACGTGATACAAAGCCTTAAGCCGCCTTTCGTCAAATAACATAAGCTCCTCGAATCTCGAGCTCTGCCATTCTGCTTCGCTGATTTCTGATTCAATCATGACCCTCAGGGATGGCACCTCAAGCTCAATTGGGAGGACGGCCTCTAAGCCATAAACCAAGGAGTATGGTGTTGCCCTTGTCGGAGTACGGATAGATGTCCGATACCCCCACAAGGCTAATGGCAGCTGTTCGTGCCAATTTATTGCAGATTGAGTGGTTTTCTCAAGTATTGTTTTGAGGGTTTTGTTCGCTGCTTCGACAGCCCCATTAGTCTGTGGCCGGTAGACGGTTGATTTATGGACCTGAATTTTGAATTCTTCAAGTACTTCAGTTGCTCTCCCCTTGAAATGAACTCCGTTGTCTGATACAAAAGCTTGAGGGACACTGTACCAGTAAATGATGTTCTGTTTGATGAAGTGAGCGACCTGGACTGCTGTGAGGGTAGTGTACGAGGTAGCCTCGACCCATTTTGTAAAATAGTCGATAGCAACCAAGATGAATTTGTTCCCGTTTGATGCAGCCGGTGTAATTTTGCCGATGACATCAATCCCCCAGGTAGAGAAAGGCCAAGGCGAGGTCATAGAGTGCAGCTCAGATGGTGGCACATGCATGAGATTGGCATGAATTTGGCATTTATGGCATCGTCGCACATATTCGACACACTCGGTTTCCATGGTGGACCAGTAGTATCCTTGACGAAGAATCTTCTTAGCAAGCATGATACCGTTCATATGAGGACCACAGACACCTTCGTGGATTTCTTCCATAACCGCAGTGGCTTCTGCACCGTGCACACAAAGTTTATGTACCCCACAATGCGATCGCCGATACAATTTCCCTCCACAGATGATGTACTGAGAGGCCAATCTTCGAAGAGCGATTCGATCCTTCTTATCCGTTTCTGCCGGATATTCTCCTTTCTCAATAAAGTTCCAAATGTCATGATACCATGGCAGGTTGTCATTTGGTTCGTCAACCACCATGACATACTCGAAGACGGGCTTGTCCCTTTGCTCAATCGTGATTGGTCTCAGCTTAACTCCATCTGGTATCTCCACCATTGAGGCTAAAGTAGCTAAAGCATCTGCAAATCGGTTCTTCAATCTCGGCACATGAGTGAATGTGACCATCTGAAATCGTGGAATCAGATCTTCGAGATCCTTATGATAAGGTTTGAGCTTGTCCTCTTTTACTTTCCAATCCCTGTTGGCTTGAGATACAACCAAATTAGAATCACCAATTACCTCCAGTCTCTTGACTCCGATTTCTAGGGCCGCTTCCATCCCGACGATGCATGCCTCGTATTCTGCCTGATTGTTAGTGACTTCAAAGTTCAGCTTGAATGCAAGTGGAACATGTGATCCTTCCCGCGAGATCAGCAATACCCCAATTCCGAACCCCTTCTGGTTAGCGGCTCCATCAAAATATAGCATCCAGGCATCGTTGGCTATTGTCATTACATTCTCATCCGGGAATTCGAATTCTACATCCTCAGGGCCTTCCACAGGACGGTTTGCTAGAAATTCTGCCACAGCTCTTCCTTTTACAGACTTCCGGGTGACATACTTAATATCGAATTCGGCCATCATGAGTAACCACCGTGCCAGTTTACCAGTGAGCGCTGGTTTCTCAATCAAGTATTTAAGAGGATCCATCCGGGAGATCAACTTTACAGAGTAAGCTAGCATGTAATGTCTAAGCTTTTTGGAAGCCCAGACCAGTGCCTAACAAACTTTTTCTAACGGAGTGTAGCGCTCCTCACATCCCATCATTTTCTTGCTGATGTAGTACACGGCTTTTTCGCTTCCCCCTTCTCCTTCTTGTGCTGGCATGCATCCCATGGCTGATGAAGTGACGGATAAGTATAGAATGAGAGGTTGCCCCAGGATGGGCGGCATCAACACTGGAGGGTTTTGAAGGTATTTCTTGATGGCGTCGAAGGCTTTTTGGCACTTATCATCCCATTCGAATGGTACACCCTTCTTTAATAAATGAAACATCGGCTCGCAAGTTGAGGTCAACTTGGCGATAAATCTGCTGATAAACTGAATTTTCCCCAAGAAGCTGCGTGTTTCCTTCTCCGTTCGAGGTGGTTCCATTTCCAAGATGGCTTTGATTTTTGACGGGTCTACCTCGATTCCTCGTGTGGTGATCATGAACCCAAGCATTTTCCCAGCGGTGACTCCGAACGTACACTTCTCGGGATTGAGACGTAGTCTGTACTTGCGGATGCTTTCAAAAAACTTCCGGAGGTTAGGTAGATGTTCTTCCCTTTCTTTGGCTTTGACGATCATGTCATCCACGTATACCTCTACTTCCTTGTGAATCATGTCGTGTAACAATGTCGTGGCTGCTTTTTGATAGGTAGACCCCGCATTTTTCAAACCAAACGGCATGACCCTGTAACAGTAAGTGCCCCATTCTGTGGTGAAGGTGGTTTTCTCACGATCTTCTGGAGCCATGAGAATTTGGTTGTAACCCGAAAACCCATCCATGAAGGAAAGTAGTGCGTGCCCCGCGGTGTTATCCACTAAAACGTCGATGTGCGGCAAAGGAAAGTCATCTTTTGGACTAGCTTTGTTCAAGTCCCGGAAATCCACACAGACTCTGATCTTCCCATTCCTTTTAGGGACGGGAACAACGTTTGCAACCCACTGGGGGTATTCTGTTACCATGAGAAAACCTGCATCTATCTGCCGCTGAATCTCTTTCTTGATTTCCAATACCCAATCTGGCCTCATTTTCCTTAACTTCTGCTTGACAGGCTTTGCGTCAGGGTACAATGGGATTCGATGCTCCACTATCTCGGGATCAATACCGGGCATATCCGCGTGTGACCATGCAAAAACATCTTCGAATTCTTTCAGGAGATCCGAGTGGGCCTTGAATTCTTCTGGCGACAATCCGGAGCCGATTTGGACCATGCGCGGATTATTCTCATTTTTCAAGTTTATTGAAATTACTTCTTCTTTTATAGGCTGAGCATGCCTTTCGTTTTCCCTTTCGATTAGGGATCAGAGCTCTTTTGGAATTTCTTCCTTAAACTCAATCCCTTCATCGTCAGGGTCAACACAATTTATTTCAGATACAGCAAGGTAAGCAAAGTTGATCTCATTTATTGCCAGAAAGGGGGCCCCAGGGGCATGATACATGAGTGTAGACTCAAACTCAAAAGAGAAGTGATGAAGCGGAATGATGACAGACTCATGTTCCGACTCAATGCTGGACTCAGACTCAGTGCTAGACTCAGACTCAAACTCAGAATTAATGCCAGTGTAAATGATCTTAGGTACAAATGTGCAATTTTTATAAGTTCCACAGGCATCAATGATGAGTGCAGTGACATCCTCCAGGGCTTCCTGTCCCAGCATCATTAGCTTCATATCCATAATAGGCTTTAAACCAACGAACGTTGCAGCGGGCTCGTCCTTTCCCATACTTGGTAGACTCTCTTCCCTAAACAGCGATAAAAGATTCCCTGAGTCAAAAACCTCAATCCAGTCAACATCGGGCATTCTAGCCGGTGCTTTCCATCCTTCTGTTTCACATCACTATCCCAGGTGTTATCAGCAAAGATTTCGAATCCTGGCAGCTTGGTTTTTGTTTCCATGTCCTAGAATGGCTCTGGGTCCCCCTGATAAATAGCCTCTGGAGCTTTCATGAATTGGATAGGTCCTTTTTCGGCATGAGCTTGTACTTTCCTACCGCGACCAGATTTGTTGCTAGTTAAATCATAACCAAGGCTGAAACGGTGATTGTTTGTTAGAAACTCAGGGAATTCTGCTACCCCCTGATTATTGCGACCAAGCCCTAGACCAGGCAGATACTCCATTTTCAGCATCATGTCAAGAGCGGTTGAACTTATCGAGAAATCCTCGTCCATTTTGATAGTAAGTATGCCGTCAGAAGTATCAAAGGAAAACCCTCCAAGAGTGACGTCTTCTTCTCCGTGAGCAATCTCGAGTAAGGGAGCATTGTCAGGGACATGCGGGCGGATTCCATAATCTCCATAGATGGCCAAGGTTCCTGTGACCAGTCCGAGTTGGACCTTTTGATGTAGAGAGGAGGGTACAGCCATGATGTCTGATCGGTGAAGCCATGGCCTTCCTAGCAGCAAGTTGAATGATGAGGGAATGTCGAGCACATGAAACTCAACATTGGTCTTAAAATCTTCGATTACTATTTCCATCTGAACTGTCCCAATCACGTCTCGTCGGGTATTGTCATAGGCGCGCACTCCAAGATTAGACGGCTGGAAATCCTTATTCTTGAAACCCAAACAATAAGCTGTACGCAGGGGACAGACATTCAAGGCAGATCCATTATCCAGTAACACGACCGGGACCCATTTTCCCATGCATTTCAGAGTAATGTGCAATGGCTTGTTGTGACCAGCCCCTTCTGGTGGCAAATCTTTCTCAGTGAAAACCACAACATGCTTCGCATGGGTTGGCGTAAGCAGAGCTATCATCGTTTCAGGAGGAGTGTCTAGTGGCACCTCCATGTTTGAAAGAGCTTTGATTAGCTTCTGACGGTGTTCTCGAGATGAAGAGAGCAACCCCCAAATGGACACTGAGGCTGGGGTTCGTTCAAGCTGTTTCTGAATCGGATCATTGGTTACCGGGGAATTCTTTGGGGGTGGCCTGGCAGCCGAGTTCTGTTGGATGATAACTTCTGAATGATTAGGAACTGTGTCCTCATGGACAGGATCGTCCCAAAGGAAATCTTCCGTTGCAGCATGGTTGGAGGGATTCCCACCTTGGAGGTGGGCCGGCTGGTAGATTCGACCGCTTCTAGTTATTCTATTGATTGTTTCTTCCCATAACTCCAGATTTTCACCCCAGAAATTCGTGTATTCTTCATCAACCTTTTGTTTGCCAGCCCTGACGGCTTCCCTTTTCTGCATGGTTTCTTGATCTTCAGTCCAGAAGTTTATTAGATCTTTTTTGGCCCTCTGTTCTTCGATTTCAATTGCTTCCATTTTTGTCTTGAGGTTACCCACTTCGGAGTCTTGCCAAAAAGATGGATCCAGCATGGCTCTGTTGACAGTCCACACTTCATCATTGCTTACTCGGATATCAACTACTGCTTCTTCATCCCAGAGGGTAGCCATGGGGTCAGTGACCAGTACTGATACATCGAATGACGGCGAGAATGGAACTGACGGCCGAGGTAAAGATCCGTCATTGATGTATGATTGTGGGAGCCAATCTTGGTTTCCAAAGGCGGCTTCTATGACAGAACGGCCTTCTTCTCTGAAATGCGCGACTGGTGAGACATGATCCATAGGATGCCTGTCTGGAGTCATTATTCCTTCTAGGGGATTTGGATTCCTTTCTTCTTTGCCTTGTTCGGGAATGCTTCCTATCGTATCAATCTGATAGACATAGGAATTTTTTGTAATAGGCTCATCAAGGAATTCGGGGATGATGAATTGGCTTGGGTTCCCAGAGATTAGCAAAGAACCAAACAATGTTTGTCGGGATTCCTCCCAATCTTGATCGTTCATGGACCATTCTTCATCCTCCACAATGTCGCTCCATCTTGAATTTTGAACTGTATCGGTATATGAAAGGATATGGATCCCCAGATCTTCTGGTAGGGGGACAACAGGCTTTGGTTTGGTGGTTGTGATGATATAGAGGCTAGGGTCAAATTTAGTGGAGGTAAGGTCTTTTGAGGCGAAAGATACCTGGCCGACCTGGGTGTTTTGCTTGTAGTTAGGTAAGGGATTGGAAATGGTGTTGGGCTTTTGATTAGGGAGTGGAAGGGTTCCGTCGTCCACAAGATCTTGAACTTTATGTTTGAGACGGATGCAATTATTGGTATGATGGCCAGGCATCTGGTGGTAGGCACAAAAGGTGTTTGGGTTATGATTAGGAGGAAGTTCTTTGGGTGGTTCTCGAGGTTCGAGTGGTTGAATGAGATTTTTGTGAAGAAGTTTTTTGTACACTGTGACAAGGGGGAAGGGGAGTGGATGAAATTCTCTTCTTGATGGGGGAGTTGTTTGTGGTAATCGTGATTGGGTTGCAATCTGGTTAACTGGTTCAGCTTTGGCTGGTTTGGGGTTGGAGGAGCTTGCTGGGTTTTGATTGTAGCTGCTGGGACCAAACAAGGCGTTGCTGTTGCCAGAGTAAACTCGTCTTGGTTTAGGGACAGATTCACCTTTCTCAAATATGCCGCTTCGGAGGGCATCTTCAACTGCTAGGCCGGCTTCATAGAAGGTTTTGAAGTCAGCGGTGGTCTGAAAGACCACCAAGTGTTTGGCAAAATCTGGTTCTAGGTTCCTTGTGATAATTCTCATCTGTTCCTTTTCTGAAGGCCGTTCCATCATCTGAGAGGCTTTCCCCCTCCATCTTTTAACAAAGTCAGCAAAGGACTCATTCTTTCCTATCTTGGTCGACTCCAATTCCCGGATAGTCATTTCGAGTTGAATGTTGTAATTGTATTGGGCGACAAAGGCTACCCCAATATCTTCCCAGGTCCTTTTCTTGGAGATGTCCAGATTCAGAAACCAGCGCAGTGCAGGCCCAGTTAGAGTTTGCTGGAACATCTGGCCCATTGCATCCTTTCCAACGTCATACATGGACAAAGTGCCCACATATGTCTGCAGATGAGATTTCGGGTCACCACTGCCATCAAACTTGTCCCAGTCCATCGGTTTGAACTTGTCGGGGAGCTTTGCATCCGGGAAAAGGCACAACTTCTCCATATCAATCCCTGTAGCTGCTATTTTCTCCTGTTTCTGAACAGACTCCTCGAGCTTGGCTAACTTGGTCAGTACTGACTCCATGTTCTGACTGCTTGAGCTTCCTGCTGGTGGAGGGAGCTGAGCAGTCAATTTCTGAATCATGAGCATCATCTGGGCCATTTGCTTGGCGTTGTTGGTTTTCTGTTCCTCTAAAGCATCCTTGAGAAGCTGAATTTCATCTGTTTCTTCTGCCATAGTTGAACCCCCAGTTGACTGTTCTGTTCCTGACTCAGTTCGAACCAATCGCTGTTCGGGGATTCGGGTCCAACCTAGTATGAGGTTTTTCTTCTTTTTGCCAATGTTTAGTACTGATGATATGTGTAGACACCCCAATTTTAGACCCGAGATACGCTCGTGCATCTCCGATGATGAAACGGATCAATCACAATTACCTAGAATTGGTGAAAATGATTTGAGTTTGACCCAAAACCAACCAAACACTACCCAAGCAATCAAAATGTGCCAAACCAACCCAAGCATTGTTGAACCAAGCCAAACCATTAATCTGCCATCTATAGCCTTGAGCGCTCAAGCCCATGGCTTTGAGCGCTCAAACCCCTGAGGAGCACCTTGAGCGCTCAAGTCCACAGCCTTGAGCGCTCAACCCCCGTCCAGTCAGCAATGTGCAGAGTATCTCATCATGAGATTTCCTGCATGGGAGCGTCTGTGGTTGATCTTATACGATCCCTATACGTATAATACACCCCACCAACTCCGAAAATACACAAAAAATACTCCCAAACACCCAAACCCACTTCTCTCTCTCTCCTTTCTTCTCTCCCACTCACTCTATAAAACCACCCATTGCCCCCTGGTTTGAGGGACGAATTCCACCACTCTTTACCTTCAGTTTCTAACCAAAGAACCACTGCTCTCCCTCTCTCTCTTCAAAACCATCCTTCTACCAATAAAACCACCTACAATACCATCCACAAAACCCAGAAATTCGACCTTTGATCATCTGTCAACCATCTACATTGTCCAATTCGTACAGAATACAAGCCAAGAACACCCATAATCAACCTCTCAAAGTCCAGAATCAAGCTCAAGTCTCAAACATTTTCCAAAAGGTAGTAAAAAATGTGATCAACTCACTGTTTTGGTCTTTCTGAGGAAGGCTAGTGAGTTTAAGCAAGTTCTCTATACTTGCATTGAACTCACAAAGGCCAGAAAGTTGCTTAAAAACCTTTTTCAAATTTGCAGTTACAGCAGGTTTGAGCGCTCAAGCCTCTGGCCTTGAGCGCTCAAGCCTAGTTCTGAACAGGCCACTGTTTTGCTAACTTCTGAGCTTCCTTTTGATTTTGATCACTATTTAAGAGTTAATTGCGTTCAAGTAGCTCTTAAAACAGTTTATTCCTACACCAAAACTATATGCATGAATGCAAATTAACCATTTTATGATGATTAAACATCAAAAACTTCGAATTCCTTATATTTGATTGCAAAACAGTGGTTGTCAAACCTTTTGAAACTTTGTTTTCTGTCTTTGGTGGTCCTGAGGAAGTATGGAAATCAGTTTAAAGGTCAAACAGTGGAAAGCCATGTTATGGCTTGAGCGCTCAAGGTCAGATCTTTGAGCGCTCAAGCTGTTCTTGGCTTATTTGCAGTTTTCCAGCAATTCTGATGATGGCTTATGGTTTAATTCTTTGTTAGTGTGTATAGGTTGTCAATATAGTGTTTGTGGTCAGGATCCCTCTGTTTTGCAGAATTGGTTTGAGCGCTCAACCCATGATCCTTGAGCGCTCAAGCTGGTTCTAAAGCAAAGTTTGCTTTAAGCATTTTCTGGTGATTTTAAAGAGAGGTGATGCTTGTGTGATCTTTCTGTGGTGTATTTAAGCCTTAAAGCATCATCAGATATCAAAAACCAACAAGGAAAATGTTCGGGTGGAATGAGGGTTGAGCGCTCAAGTCACCACCCTTGAGCGCTCAATCCCCATTCTGGAATCCAGATTGCAAACAGTTTAATAAGTCTCATGTCCATGATTTCTTGGGTTATTGTACGATTTCTGTTGTAATTTATTTCTGTGAATATTTGTAGCATCATGTTCATCATCCATGTAGATCGCACGCACAAGCATCCACAGTAAAATCGTATCTCTTGCATGTTTTGTTGCTATGTGATTCCCATCCCCGATTCCCATTTATGTGAATAGATTAAATTTTAAACATTTCCAAAATCCCACAAAATGTTGAGTAGAGACCGGTTCACGGACCGGGCGAGAGGGGTGCCGTAAAACCCTTCCCCTCTCGTAACCAAACCCCCGAATCCGAGAAATCTTTGGTTCCGCCATGATCAGTGAAATCTTTTTCAAATGGGCAAACAAGTCATATTTTTTATTGGTTTCTCGGGTTCGGACCTCAAATCCGGGTGGCGACTCTAACAAATCACAATCTTTTTCGAGCAATCTCGGTGGGCCGTCCACAATATGCACAGACAGAACTCAGGGATGGAATGTGTAGTGTATGTGCAAAATGGAAAAGAATGTATATACAAGAAAAATGATGCATAATGCATGAAAGGATTGCCCCAATTTCCTCGCCTGATTATGTAGGATATATTCAAATTTTCATGGTTTTTGAAAACAACGGCCGGACCGAAGGTTGCCTACGTATCCCCATGGAAAGGAATCAGGCCATAACGTAGTTCAGGACTACAAATTTGGCTCTTTTTCTCAAAAGGTCTTTTCATTAAAAACATGGAATTTTTACAGACTGACACGACAGACTTGACAATAGACTCGATGACAACAGACTTGATAATCAAAGGTGCTAAGAATCACAAGCTGGCTTGATTCTTCAAAAGAAGCCCTGCTGGCTGGATTAGGTCGGTGGATATTCACATCTGGCAACAGACTCGATAATTAAACAGCAACAGACTCGATAACAGACAAGAATCACAGGTTGACTTGATTCTTCAAAAGAAACCCTTGTTGGCTTGATCTGATAATTACTTCTGGCTATGAAAGCTTGTCCTTAAGAGGAGGGATGATTTGGAGATGTTGACCCTGCGGAGGATCCTGTTTCATCAGCTTTCCCTTTTCCCTTGGGGTCTTCCTTCTTCTCCCACTTGCACTGATCCTTGAGCTGCTGCGGGGTCATGCCGTCATTATTGAGAAGGCAATCTGCAAAGCAAACATCACATTCGCAATCGTCCCAATACTTGTGGCCCGTGACTGGGTCTTCAAAGTAGTAGACGGGCTGGCCGTTGGCATCAAAGTATTTCACGGGTGGCATGGTTGTGAGCTCCCCGTCGTCCTGTTCCATCATCAAGGTGATCTTTTCTGGCATTGGCTCTGGCTCTTCTGGAAAGCAAAATTTCCATCCTTCGTCCACATCCCATTGGAGAGACACACCTGGCAAGTTGGCTTCGGCCAGCAAACTAAGTTTTTGATCGAGTTCTTCCGCCATATGGTCTTCTATGTTGAGCTTCCCTGGCTGAGGCTTTTCTGGTTTGCACAGAGGCTGCTCCAGCTGAACTTCTTCGATTATCCACACGGGTGCCCCTTGGTGGGTGGTGAGGGTAGACTTGAATCGCTTGTATGGTGCTCCAGACATGATGACTCTACCACAAAGGAAATGTGTATTTCATTTTGGGAAACAGAGCCAGTTGCAGTATTTTTTTTGATTTTTTGATTTTGTGAATTTTTTTTTTATTTTAATGAGGAATTATCGTATATCTGACACAACGCGTGGTTGTCGGGGCAATCCTTACGAATGCGGACATGATGTGATGACCTAAGGCAAAGCTACCATGTGTATGCACGTAAGATGGAGCCAACATGTTGATGAGTGATATATACAAGAATGGGTGAACAGTTTAACAGATAAACAAGATATATACAAGACAGTTTAGATAACACGTAAACAGGATATAAAAAATAGTCCTACCCTGTGGGCCCTATCGTAGGTTGGAAGGTACTATGGCTTAATACATGAAAAGGCTGGGTTTTGGTTAAAAGGGGGTTCCCTAGACTAGAGTCAATATTTGCCTCCCAGTGCCAAGTGTACTGCATGGCAAAGGTGAAACGGCAGGCTGACTCATCATCGTCCGGGGTTGCCGAGAATCTTGGGATGTCCTAACACCGGCAAGCCGGGTAGGGTAACCAAGACGCAACGGCGGGGCTTATCCAACATCAATGCACGTGCAATGCAAAAGTTTTGATAACAAAATATTTTCAAAAATCCCACAATTATTTTTCAAGTTTGGCTCACCAATAAATTAATTTTATTTTGAAATTTCACACAAGCGAACTACTGGGAAAGCTCCAGTCCGGATTGGTCGGGCGTAGCCCTGTTATTGCACCATTCCTTTCTCGATTACGCTTGGCGTGTTCGTTTTGTCAAGCTTTCGGGAGTAGTCTTTACATGTGTAAAATGCCGAAATAAAATTAATTTAAAAATCCCCAGCGGAGTCGCCATTTTGTGGACGGTGAGATCCACGCGGCTCGCTCGAAGGTTCGGATATGAAAAACAAAAAAATATGTGAGTCGCCACCCGGGGTTTAGATTTGGAAAATGCTTGGCACCCGAGAAACCGTTTTAAGAATAATTGTTGACTCTCATGCCGTTTTGGAAAAGGGTTTGATCCACGAAAAGATTCTTTTGGATTCGGAAGCCAGGTTACGTGCGGGGAAGGTTTTATTAAAAAGCACCCCGCTCGCCCGGGAAATTCCCGGTCTCTACTAAATAATTTGTGGGATTTTTGTAGAAAATATTTTATTGAAAACCTTGACAATTAAAGAAGCAAATAAAGTGATAAATTAAAACCATAACAGAAATAAAATTTAGACTAAGAGGATTAAATAATAATAAATAGAAAATAAAAGAGAAAAAGTGTAATAAACAAAAAAAAAAGTTGCAGAAAGAGAACAGAGAAACAGGGGAAAACAGAGTGAAAATTTTGGTTTTAAACGGGAGCCGCGCGGCTCATACACAGGGGCCGTGCGGCCTGCACTACAAGCCGCGCGGCTTGTGTACAACCCTGTTTTCAAAAATTTTGTTTCGGGACCAGTGAGTCCAAAACCCGTTCGAAACTTGATTTTCTTCAAATCTGCTCCAAATAAGTTGTTTTTACTTGAAAACAGGTTGTTTGAGGCGAAACTTATTTCCGGTAAGGATCGTACCGTGCGTTTATCGAGAAAAATCGCCCGGTACGGCTCCGAAAAGCCGGTCTTTGTTTCGAAAATGGTTTACCGAATTAAGATACGGTTGTTGAAACCATTATTAACTCGGGGATGCCCTCGGAGAGCCGCGATTGAAAATCGAAGTTCGAAAACGATTTGTACCTTTCTGGAACTCGAAACAGAGGTTGAAAACTTCGGATTCTTCGGGTTAGGACTTGTGAGATCAATATTCGGTATGAGTGGGAATGGTATAGGGGGATCAAAAGGGAACGGAAGGTGTGAAGTTTCGGGAATTTTACTGGCGGTTTTGAACTAGAATTTCGTCGGAAAATCGAACGGAAATTCTCTCTGGGAATGGTTTTTCGGTGTGTCCCTTGAGAGGAGGAGGATGCTCCTATTTATAACCGGTTTTGAGGGAATAACATGATGATATTCGGCGGTGGAGTGATGATGATATTCCTGAACTGGTTTGTCAGGAATTTTTCAGAGGATAACAACACCAGCCGTGCGGCTCCCGGGGGAGCCGTGCGGCTTGTAGGGGGGAGCCGCGCGGCTCGTGAGAAAAAAGGGGAACCGTACGGTTTGAGATAGGAGCCGTGCGGCCTGTGAGGCTGAGTTCTCAATTTTCTGGACAAGTTCCAAGGTAGTCTGATCGTTCATTCGTCATCGGGCATGCACAGGTATCCAAAATTGGGGTGTCTACAGTTATTTTTGTCTATTATTGTCCTTGAACCCTCAGAAATTTTACACCAATGTATTGGAAGCTTTAAAATAAGTTAGGCTGGACTAAACACCTTTTAAAGCCCTAAACTTGACCTTTAGGCCAATTTTCTATAAATTCTACGAGTGTGTCAAACTTTCACATGCATGTTACTATATTTTTCGTTACTCGTCACTCGTTTCACATGTTATTGTTTTCGTTACTCGTCACTTAATTCGCTACGTAAGAAATAAGATTGGTTTTCCCAGCCTAACCCTTGAAAACTCTCTTAGAGCAAATCCAGTATAGTGCTATCGATCCATGGTTCTATAGTCATAATTTGAAACCAATTTTACAGCCAGAGCATCCAACGCATAGTCAAAACTAGATGGAAAATGGAAAAAATCTATAGGTGGTTCTATATTTAGAACCAAGGATGGCCATCCTTGCCACATCATCAAATCTCAACTGTCATTTCAGTTAATGTACCGGAGATTACTTGAAAATGGCCAGAGAATGCTGCCCTCGCGGAATCTGGCTGGAATTGAACCGTACTATATCACATGTAGCCGGAATAAGCTCTCACCGTGAGCTACTCCAATCACTTGAATCTGGAAGAGGGGGCTTGATTGAATGGAATCTGGTTGGATCTTGAGGGTTTCATGGTGAGGGTTTGAGTGTGGGGCTTTAATTGGACAAGAAGAGCGGCTTTCATTTAGCAGTTTCAAAGAAGGGGAGGGGGAGAGAGAGAGAGAGGGGGGGGGGGGGGGGGAGGGGGGAGTTTGATCGGATTTGGTCAGATGAGGAGAAGAGTTTCACCTCTTTTTTTTTTATCGGCACAGAGGTGTTTCACCCGTGGGGTGAAATCGCTTTTTAACAGGATGAGAGAGAGAGAGAGAGAGAGAGAGAGAGAGAGAGAGAGAGAGAGAGAGAGAGAGAGAAGAAATGGAAATAGAAAAGGGTTAAATGGTGTGGAAGGAAAAGTTGGTTAAATTTGGAACTGTTTGGTTCTAAAATAGAACCAACTGCTAGAGAGGCAGTTCTATAATTTGGCCCAAAAGTACTTTTTGTTACAAAATATGGCAATGGCTATAACCATTTTTCATTTTGCATTGGATTTGCTCTTAGATATCATACTTGTTTTCAGAAATTGGGCATTGGATTCTCATAAATTGTTGCATTAATTACATTTCCAAGAAATGAAAAGGCATGAAAGTGATGGTCGAGGTGCCTATTTGTCCGCATGACATAAAAGTTCAATGACTCGCTGGATGGAGTCAAGGGTGGCTAGTAGGAGCTGTCGCCCCTGTTTAAATTTTGAAAAAAAATTCTACTATTGCATTGAAAAATAATTTATACACACACACACACACACTCTCCCTCCCTCTCTCTCTCTCTCTCTCTCTCTCTCTCTCTCTCTCTCTCTCTCTCTCTCTCTCTCTCTTTTTAAGTGATCTCTATCAGAATACGTGTAATTTTAAACCCCAAAAAAAACATATTTCTTTATGTAATTTTTTAACTTTTTTTTATACCAAATTAAAGTACCCATTGGTGCAAAAAAATTAAAAACGTTCTACGGAAGTACATTTTTGAACGTCTACAAAAATTACACGTTTTCCAAAAGTATCACTTAAAAAGGGACGGATGAAATATATATATATGGGTAAATCTTCTAGTAAGGACTCCCGTAAATAAGAAAAAATGTAATTTTTTCACGTTAAAAATTGTTTTTGGGAAATCCGAAGTTCAAGCCTTTCCCGGTATTTTTTTTTTGAAGATTTTTCGCGTGGACCCTTGAAAACACCTTTTGAACACATTGGACGGATCGGATCGTCAAAAAAATGTTTGGATCATGGAGGTCCGGAAACGGGAATCCCGTTTTAGAAGTGGACTCTATATCATCAAATTATATGAATCAACCACTATTCCACATATATAACCCGCTTCTGCTACGCAAAAATCCTAACTCAGTCTTTGTTCATTACAGCTTTCAAATCACTGCGTAGGATTGTCCTCAGTTGTTGGATCGGCTCATCAGTGAAGTGGTACTAGCTACTCCTAGTTAAAAGCTTTTTTTTGTTTTGTTTTGTTTCTTCTTATCTGCTACATCACCTTGGTGTGCATGTAGAGTGCAAGTTAGGTGTACCCATATCATTGTTGTTGTTTTATCATCTAGTTAAAAGCTCCCAAACGTGTGGAAAGGGAATCCAAATCATGCAAGTATCGTCTTCATTCCCATGTGCGGCCATTATTGTTTGTACTTGTGTACGGAGGACTTGAACTACACATACCTCATAGCGGTATACGGAGGGAGAAAACCTTTTTCACGGATGAGCAGTGGAAATGGAGTTTGCATTGGATAAATTCGGGCTGTGGATTTTGAGATTCAACAACTCGGATCAATGCACACTCTCTCTTCTCAATAAAGAATGCAGCAAAAAAAATAATAAATAAAATCACGCATTAATTCAAGCCGTTGGATCTTTAAATTCATGGCCCGAATTTATTCGGTACAATCTCTTTTTACAGCTCATCTGAGGATTCCCGTGAAAAATACTTGGAGTACACATACCTGTAATAAATAATACTTCGTCCATCTCGTTTTGTAAGTACTTTTTTGGGATTCTGATTTTTTTAAGGGAATATGTGTTTAATGTATATTTCCTCAAAAATTTGATTCTGATTTTTCATTATTGTCCTTTGATTCTCACTTTCACAATTACTTACTCCATTCATCTCATTTTGCTTGTTCATTATTCATTTTTGTTTCTTTTGTCTATATCTTTTATGGATTTTAAAAAATATAAGATCCATATTGCATATAAAATGCATTATAGAATGAAAAGTACAACAATTTTAAAAGGCACGAATGACCGTAAGGAGCAATTATATTGGGACGGAGGGAGTAACATTTTTCAAGAAAAGAAGGCCTACAAGCTATAAGAGCAGACTTGTCATAAGGGAGAACATTCTTTACACCGGCGGTGTGAACCAAAGTTTCCTCCAAATCTATTATATATTGCGTCATGTGTCCAAATAGTGATCCCAAAAGGTAGAACACGGACACATGGCGCAATGCAATTGATTTGGAAAAAAACTTTGATTTACACCGCCGGTGTAAAGAATATTTTCTTTTGACATAAAAAAGAAGTAGAAACGCATTCATGCTGAAAGGGGGTAGTGCAGGTCCAGCAGGGCAGGGGTAGAGGAATAAACAACAAAATATTGGTTGCACAAAAATTTAGGAACACCTATTGGGTGGTAAATAGCGGGACCCTTTAATTAATACTCCATTCGTCCCAAATTGATGGTTCTTCTTTTCATTTTGAAATGTCCCAAAATATTTATCTCATTTCTAAAAACAGCCATCAAAATAAAGTCACTTTCCAGTTTTACCCTTAAAAATTACTTTTTCTATCTCAATTGGCTTGTCCATTATCTTTTATTTCATAATGGTTCTTATGATTTTGAAAACTTTGTATAATAAAACTAATTGATATCTATCAAACAAGATTCATATTGCATATGTTTTGAGTTTCATATAAAAAATTAGCCCCACAAAATTGGCCACAGTTGTAATATCCCAAATTTTTTAAATTTAAAAATTTGTGATATTTAAATATTAATTTTCCCTAATAAGATTTTTAATCCAATTTTTACTTTTTAATTTGTAGACTAATCTAATGTTTGACTTACTTTGACCTAGTCCTAATTGATTTTGACTCACTTATTTAACTAGACCTACACCCTAACATCTAACCTTAGTTGACTAACACTAAACTAAGATTAGTGCCTAGCCTATATACATGTGCATATAGCTATAGGACCCCCTTCTAATAAGGGACCCTTATTTAAGTTTTCATTCGGACCTAGGGGTATTTTCAACTTTCTAGACCAAATTTCGACGATCTGAACTGCTCAATGTTTTTAAAATGTGTTTTCAAAGGCCCCCGCGAGGAATCATCAAAAAAAATAATCGGGAAGGGCTTGATCCAAACAGTTATCGATAAAAATTATATATGTATAACTTTTATCAAAAACTGTTTGGATGAAGCCCTTGTTGGTTACTTTTTTTATGATTCCTCGCGCAGGCCCTTAAAAACACGTTTTAAAAACAATGAGCGGTTCGGATCGTCGAAATTTGGTCCATAAAGTCGAAAATACCCGTAGGTCCGCATGGAAACTTAAATAAGAGTCCCTTATTAGAAGTTTATTGTATATCTATATATGTGGTGTAGTTACAATTTTTCTTATTTATCTATTTTTGCATGTAGCAAAACCATGGGCAATAAAACCCAAAACCACCCAACCCCCACTCTTCTTCTTGAAAGGACTTGTCATGCATGCTCCCACATGCTCTTCCTATCTCTGCAGATTTTGCAGCCACCATCACCTCTTTTCTCTCCCTCCCAAGCCACCTTGTACATCACCCCCCTTTACACTTGTCAACTCTAAGCCATGCAAGACCACTAGTTCTACCATTTAAAGTACCCAATTTCATGCTCCATATTCACCTGCATTTTCAAATTCACAAAAAAAAGATAGGTTAGCAAATGGTAGAGAATTTCTAGAGAGAGAGAGTTACATGCAAAAACTTGGGTTTTCCTCTCACACTTGAAATTCACACACACCACATCAAATTCGTGATACAATCCTACTAAGGAGCTACTGGAGAATCATATTCGTCCATCACAAGACACCATTGGAGCTCAAAGCCAAAGAATCAACTTCATCTTCTTCCTTTGATCAAACTCACCAACTTGCAAATTCTCACTCCTCTCACCAAATTTAAGGTAGATAATCCTCCCACTTCTCTTTCTAAGTATATTGGAGTAGTTTAGTGTAGTTTTTTGGGCTTGAAACGAGCCCGACCGGAGAAACCGTAACTCAATTTTGAGTTCGCTGCCAGAACCACTGAATCAATATTATTTTTGGTCTCGACTATTGATTTGATATTATTAATGTTGAAGATTAGCTTTATGATATTATTGTTGATGTCTGAATGATATTATTGTTCTGGGAAATCACCTCCTTGATATTATTTAGTTCTGTCAAATAGCAACTCAGTATTTAACGAAAATATTATAACAGTTTAATTTTATTGTTTAATAAAGTAGGAAAATAGGATTATTTTGGTAGAAATTTAGATTTAATGGTACAAATAATTGGCTCTTTCATATTAAAAGAATATTTAGCACATATCTATGAACAAGATTAATTTTGAAATATTTATAATACTAGGACTTCTTTTATTATTATTATTATTTTCTCTAAGAAAAGAAATATAAACCATGCAATGAAAGAAATTGAATTTTTAAAATATACAAGTCTATCTAGTTGATTATTAACAATGTAAACTTGTACATTTATATTTGGTGGAAAATTATAGGGCAATTTATCGAAATGGTCCCCCTAGTTTCACCCTCGTCTCGAATTCATCTCTCAGTTTCAATTTCACTCTAACGAACCCTGAAATTTCAATTTTGGTCGAATTTGGTCCAATCGATAATAAAACAGACGTTATCAAAATTGACGGAACTCCCAATTTGGGGATTTTTTTTAGGGGTAGACATGACTTTTCGCCCACCCTTATTCTTCCCCAACTTGAAACCCTAACCCTAATCCTCTCTCTCTCTCTGTGGAAGAATGGAATTGGTGGTAATAAAAGAGAACCAGGTAGATCCCAGGGCTCAGATTTGTTGAGATAAACTTCACCAATTGTTTTCCAAGACCTTCTTGAGAACGTAGCAGGTGATCAGCTCTTCATCTGTCGGGTGGAATCTGAACCCAGGTGGCAAATGTGCTTCACTGCTGCCGAAATAGTAAGTTCCCATCGAAACCAAGTTGAAGAAACAAGTAAATATCAATGTCCACAGAGAACTTTCTAATCTATTTTGAAAAAAGACTTGCATTTTGAAATAGAGCAATGGATTGGATTCAAGGATGCGATTTAAACCCAGTTGCAGAAACAAGTAAAAGAGACAAAATGCGAGTGGATTTCAAGGTTTCGAGTAAAACCCAGATGGAAAAAGTTTAAAAGACCACATTTTTATGCAAGATGAGGGTTTATTTTGGAAGAGACAAATGGCTGAAGTAATTGATGAGAGCAGAGTAGTTGGAGAAGAAGTAGAGGTACGACTTTTTGCTGTGTGTTTTGGTGGGGTGGAGAAAAGGTGGTGGCATGTCCGTGTTTATATTCAGGAGGGAGAGAGAGAGAGAGGATTAGGGTTAGAGTTTCAAGTTGGGGAAGAAGAAGGGTGGGCAAAAAGTCATGTCTGCCCCTAAAATCCCCAAATTGGGAGTTCCGTCAATTTTGATAACATCTGTCATCAATTGGACCAAATTCGACCAAAATTGAAACTACAGGGTTTGTTATAGTGAAATTGTAACTAGAGGGACGAAATCGAGACATGGGTGAAACTAGAGGGACCATTTCGATAAATTTCCCAAAATTATATTATTATATATCATTTTTGGTGTGAACTTATAAGTTATAAACTAGATATATATGCTATGAGTAAATAAATAAAACTTTATTAAATTATCATTACTAGTATAAATTTTATTTTATAGTATCACAGTATGATGTTAGTTCATAAAAATCAGACTATATAAGTATATTGATGTATTAGAAAAATTTGTTTATTACTGAAATTTACTAGAATTTATCATATTGCCCTTTGAGTTTTACAAAAACTATTAATGACCCTAGATTTTATGAAATTACCACATGGACTTGTTTCTAAATTATAGATCAACCCCATAATTTTATGAATTACAGATTTGCCCCCTAGGATTTGTAAACTAGTAGTTTTACACCTAGATTTGGAAAGATTACGTTTTTTACCCTAAACTTAGTAGATTACTACTCAGGCCTTAGACATAGTTAAATCACGGTTTTAGCATTAAAATTCATAGAATGATATTTTCGACCTCAAACCTTCATAATATTACAGATTGACCCATAAAAGCGTAAATTTACGAATATGCCAACTTAGTTAATTTACGAAATTGCCCTTCCACATCAATTTTTAGATTTTTTTACATGATAAGTTGGTAATCGCACTTAGACCCGTTAAATCTCTTAAATGTGAGAAATCGCCCTCAAGTTTTGCTAAATTACACTTAGACCCCAAAGTTTGGATAATTACATGATGACCCCTAGACTTTTATAAAAATTAATTGGACTCTATGACTTATGTAATTATGTGATTTCTGTAGGACTTTAAATTGAATCATGGAATGAATGGATTATCATCATGTTATGATGTTCTTTGGATTTATTTATGATGTTATACATGTGTTTGGTTTATCATTGTTTAGATTGGACATTAGGCTTGGGTGGTTCTCGTGGTTGTGAAATGAATTAGACGTTAATAGGACAACTGGATTAATAAATGGAGAGATGAAAAGTAAGGGCAGCCTACCAGGACTCCAGGGAATGGAGCGGCCTGAGGGGACCCGAAATCGTTGTGGGCAACCTACCAGGACTCCGGTGAATGGAGCGGCCTGAGGGGAACCCACATGCGTAGTTTTGTGAGTAGCACAACAGAACCCTAGGCCAAGGGCGGCTGACGGCACTCTGAAACATGTGTGATCGAAATTCTGGTATGACACGACATGGTTGACATCGGTGGCTACCTTTACCTCTTGTTATGGTCGTAAATGAAACATGCTAGGTACATAACCTAGGTGGATTCATTTAGGACCCCGGTGCAGGACGAACAAGAGGGGCGTTAGACCATGGGACGGTCATAGATGGAATTTATGGGAGGAAAGGGTTCTCGAAGGAGGAGAACCTTAGAATTCACATAGGGTGAACTAGTAAAAGAAAAATGACATGATTGCTCCTTTTTTGTATTTCCATATATTTATAATGTTCTGTTTTGCTACATGTAATGTATGGATTAGAAGGGGTAGGGGTTATCTATTGGGTGAATCTCATCACTCACGGTACGGTATACCCTGGCATTCATGCCAGGTTTTGCAGAGAATCTTGGAGGAAGCAACAAGTGACATAGCAGGAAGAAGCTTGGAACCCTTATCTACATTAGAGCTCTATTATCTTTTCTATTGTACTTCCATTTTCCATTTTGTAATATCAGACTTAAACTATGATATTTTGGAAATGTAATGACTGGATCTATCTTTTGTCATATTGTAATCGATTAACCAGTTTTATTAGCAAAAATCAGTTTTAATTAACTTAATTATTTTCTAATTAACGCATCCGAAAAATCGGGGCGTTACAACAGTAATATTGACTGGACTTTGGGACAAAACATAAAAGACAATACAAATGTATGATGATTAATTCCTACCGTCGTCAACCGATGTAGGATCAACTACGCTTGGCACTACGTATGATGATTCCTACCGAGCAAGCGGCCACCTTCATGGGCCTTCGACCGTGTGGGTCCTCTTGGGAATCATCCTGTCGGCGAAGAGATCCATTGCGGCATTGATAAGCCCCAAATATTGTAGATATCCGGGCTTATCTATCTCATTTTTATCACACACACACACTTGCATATTTTGGCTTTATACAATTGATTTGTGCGAGGTGTATTTTTTATGAGTTTCAGGAAATAGAAGCTAAAAAGTGTGTCCAAAGCTCTAAATAATTTTTGGTTGTATCCAGAAGTACCCAAGGACCCTCAATGCCTTGGAGGACATTTACCGAAGCTTAGATGTCAATTCAAGGAGCTTTGGAAGGTCCAATGAAGGCCCGGAGCAAAGGAACATCAAAATGGAGCTATGAGCCTCGAGAAAATCCGACACACTGATAGGAAAAGGCTCATTTCTCTCAAAATACAAAGGCTATGAATATGAGATCAATTGGGTTTGAAAATAGACTCATAGAGCTTTCCAACAGTTTAAGAATCGCCTCATTCCGAGTTCGAACGAAGATGGGGCGTGCCCGCGAAGTTGGGTAAAAAATCTACCTGAATAGACGGAGTTTGGATCGATCCACTCTTACAAGTGGATCGATCCAATCTTGTCCAGGCAGCAAATTAAAGCACCTTTTTGGACTTTTCTTTTATGGAATGAATTGGCTCTTTGTGAGAGTTTTTTGGATATTTTAGTGGAGAGCTTTTTGGATATTTTAGTGGAGAGAGAAAATATGTATATTGGCTATCTCTCTTCTCTCCTTCTCTCTTCTCTCTTATTTTTCACTGTAAGTCTTTTATTAGCTCCTCCCTCTCTCCTCCATTGGAGAGAGTTCAAGCTCTCTCTCTCTAGATTTCCCGTGTAAGTACTCACTTTCCGTTAATTTCACGTGTATTAAACTTGCTCCTCGTGTTTAGATCATTCTATAAACCTAGTTTATTTTCGTTTTCATCAAGTATTTCATTTTCGTGATTTTCTTGTTGTTTGCTTAGAAAACCCTAGTTTCTAAGTATTGTTTGTGATTTTCTTGAGTATTAAAGTTGTAGGCAAACCTAGGATTAATATCAAAAATCAGTTTTTAAGTTTATAAATCATGTTTTTAGTTTCCTTCAAATTTCTAGATTTGTTTTCTAGTATAATGAGTGAGTAGTTTTAATAAGCTTAGTCATGGGGTGATTAACACTCCATGACTCGGGTTTAATCCATCCATCTGGTTCAAAAGGCATAAATCTCTGGTTTATCAATGATTTAGGATTTCATTTTTATGTACCAAAGTTTGGGTTTGTTAACCCCTTTGATCTCACGTAGCAAAGGGTTTCACCACTTGACAAGTGGGATGCATTGGGCGATGTCAAACAAAATACCGCTTTTCACAAACAAAATTTCAACAAAACTTCTAAATTCATGTTTTAAACATTTCACCATGTTCTACTTGTATCACTCCACACAGTACAATCCTATCGTTCCCGTATCCCATAATAATACATGAATAAAGATGTAAAGTTACAAAGTCTGAACAGATCAAAGGTTAAGGTAATTACAAGTTCCTGTATCAGAAATACATTCCACTAAATGGTCAAATGTTATCTTTCATGTATGCCTTTCAAAAAGATGCAACACATTTCATGCACTCCACTTCATGATCCTTGGCGCGTACCTGAAAACAAAAGGGGTGAGCATTCACTTCGCCCAGTAGAGGTTTCTTTAAGCAAAATATTTATTTAATTATTTTTTAAATATATACATACATATACATATACATATACATATATGTGTGTGAGTGCGTGTGAACCACAGACAATGAGGAATGTGCATAAAGTGCAAAAAGGTAGTAGAACAAAATTCAAGACCCAAAATATTATTGCAACTCTATAATTTACAGCACTTATCTATCCACACACACACATCCATACGTCATTGGTTTCAAACCTTTAATTTACTGAGTGCTCTTCACATCACCTGTAGTGTTATAACACATCCACCATCCCCAAATTTGGTAAGTATGCATTTACACATTTATGTTCAGTGGTTACCCCACCGGTTCCGACACCATTTACAAAAAAAAATTGTCCTTACCATAAGACCAGGTTCTCACAAAAAGAAAAGAATCAAAGTGCTTCAAAGGTTTTCCATAACATTTCATAGATCATGTACCCCGTAAATTGCTCAGCTAAGACCCCAGTATGTGTGACCCAAACTCTTCTCAACAAACATTCAGCATATGCACAACTCCGTACTTTGTCAACCAATAGTGTATATATATATGCAAAAATACATATGTATGGACTCAACAAATTTCTCAAGTGTCCATATAGCCTATTCATGTCTAAGTGACCCACTAATACCCAAGTGTGCCACGTATCCCACCAATATCCCACGCAAAGTGCAAGTATCTCACCAGCCTTAATGCGTCTTGCAAATACTCTCATGTCCCGCGGGCATCCGTTTATCAACTTCATAATCAATTCATTCGTTTAACCACCCCTTCGTAACCCAAAAAAAAAAAAAAATGCATAATTCCCTCCTGAGGTCTTATGATTTCCATAGGCCCTTCCTAATAAACATCGGTGGATAGCCCTAATGACTTACCTTATTAATTTAATATTTTGTTTTGCTTATACGTCCCAGTCTACCCCCTCTCCGTTCTCGTTGTTTCGATTATATCTAGAAATGTTCATCAAGTGCGGGCATATTTAACCAAATCCCCAAGGTCGAAATCACATAGTTACGGTGAACTGTACAAACCGTGACTAAATGAGTCTCGAGGGAGACTCAGGCTCAAAATAACATGTCAGATGCAAGCTGACAAAACCGCAATGGTTTGAGTATGCACAAAAAAATGCAAGCTGTTATTTAGTTCTCAATTAGCACTCAAAGAGAGACCAAATCAGTCAAGTGCTTCATCTAAACTACTTGTAAACATTAGATTATGGATGACTCTCAATGAAATTAAAATAAATGTAACCAAGAACAAGATTGAACATCAAATAGCTCACTTGAACACTAAAAACATGGGTTCTATTGAATGACTTCCAAATTGTAAAATTAACACCCAATATTAAGAGTATATATCATAAATCAATTCATAACACTTAGAGCTATGAGAAAGGAACCCCTACCTCGTGGATCCGACCTCCTTCAAGCTTTAAATCCGAAACCCTAGCCCTCTCCAACTTGCAACCCACCCAAAAACGAGTCTCCAAGCAAACCCACGCAAAACCCGTGCTTGAAACAGTGAATACACGTTTGTTGATGAAGGATATAGGAGTGTGTTGTGGATTTGGGACTGATTTTCGGTGGGTAATGGAGGGAGTGGTTGAGCCGAAAGAGAGAGAGAGAGAGAGAGAGAGGATGAAAATCGGCTGGGTAGGGGGAGGAAAAAGTGGGCTGCTCTCTCTCTCTCAATCCTATTTATATGTTGTGCAAAATGCACCCCACACCCCTCAACTAGTTAGAGTGCTACAATTAAGTCCCAAATGAAACTATTTTACGCATTAGACCCACACCAACCACTTAAATGTGTTTACATGAAACCTCAATTAAAATTTTAAATATCTTGGAAAATTTACGGGTCCTTACATTTTTCTAGTTAAATGGTTTTTAGCTCTAAATCTTCCGCTCAGGAGCATTTGACGATGTCCCGAGCCGGTTATCAAGAGGGGACGGATTAACACGAGTCATGGTTGTTAAATACTCCTAGACTTTGCCTTAGTTTAATTAGTTATTTTTTTTAATCTTTCCGAGTCGTTCTCGAAGTCGAGAAAATTCCACCAAACAAACTACAAAATTTCAGTTTGCCTCTTTAAAGCTAAAAACCCTCATTCGCAAATAAACCATCACGCGCGGCGCATTCGGTCTCTGTGGACTCGACCCGGTCTTACCGGTTATCATGCTAACGCCGGCCTAACCCTATGCTTGGGGAAATACATTTCACATCACAATCCAAGGTCGCAAGCATTTTTGGCGCCGTTGTCGAGGACCCAATGGTCCGCCAAGCGTGAGTTTGTCTCGCACCACGCTACTGTAAGTATCCCGTTTTGGTAGTATAGTATAATTTAGTATAGCTTAGTTTAACTTTGTTCAACTAGTATACATCCGAGAGCGGATACCTCCGACCAAAAAGTTACTTTTTTAACCGTGAGGTTTAACGAAGCTCGAGGAAGTATATCGTTTTTTAATTTTTTTGTCATATATTTAATGAGGCGGCGGAATAGCCCCTCAAAACTGTTTGTGGTGAGGCGGTGGTATAACCCCTCCTGTCTGCTGTTTTGGTTTATGCAATACTACATTCGAGATCCTCACCATAGAATTGTAGATTTTGATAATCCGTCCGCCGAAATGGATGATCGTGAGGAACCACCACCACCACCACAAGTGTTGTCCATGCGGCAATATCTTAACTCCACACGCCAAGTTCCACCATCACCAATAGCTTATCCCACACCCACCGCCGATAATGTTGTTTACACGGTTAGGCCCATCACGATACCCATGTTACCAATTTTCTATGGGATGAAATCCCAATGCCCTTACAATCACGTGAGGGAATTTGAGGATATTGTGGGTACGCTTGTCACTAATCTGGCTAAGCTTGAGTCCGCGCGCATGAAATTGTTTCCTTTTTCTCTTAAGGACCAAGCCCGATCTTGGCTTGCGAGTTTAAAATCGCGTTCCATCACCACATGGGAAGAAATGCATGATGAATTTTTCAAGAAATATTTTCCCTTGCATAAAACCGTGGAGTTGAAAAGCGCATCTCAAACTTTGCCGAGAAATCCAATGAACCATTTTTCACTGTCTGGGAGAGGTTTAAAAATCTTTTGAATGCAGGCCCACATCATGGTTTTTCGGTAAAAGACAAGATCACATTTTTCTATGAGGGCATTTGTCAAAACACTCGTCAATTCATTGACACCATGTGTAATGGTGAATTTTTAAACAAGAATCCTTCCGAGTGTTATGATTTTCTTGACCACCTCGCCGAGAACAACCAGTCGTGGGATTATTCGGATCCTTCGGACAAGATGTACCAACCGACGAGTGGTAGTCAAGGTTCGGGTGAGAGAGGGAAGTATGTGCTAAAAGAACAAGATGATCTTAATCTTAACCTTTCCCAAATCACTAAAAAGTTGGAAAATTTGGAATTGAAAAGTGTGAAGGAGGTGTCGTGTGTGCTTTGCTTGACCCTAGGGCATTCAACCGATGAATGCCCGACTCTTCCAGATCTAAAAGAAATCCTTCATGGTGGGGTAGTGTCACAAGCAGAGGTAAATGCCATTAATCAAAGTCAGAACCAAGGTTGTTCGGGCTATCAAAATCAACCCCAACATTACCAAAGCCAACAAGGGCAAGCACGACCTCGGTATGCCCTGAATAAACAACAGTCGTACCCTCCGCAAGGACCTCCTCAAGGTCCCAATGTTTACCAACCTCCTCATAGGAGGAGTGTGGATGATGTTTTACGAAGTTTCATCGTAGGCCAAACCGCGATCAATGTGCAAAATGTTCAAATGATGAGCAAAATGCAAAATCAAATTTCTAAGTTGACCAATGCCATGGGGGTGCTTCAACAAGAGAGAGAGAGAGAGAGAGAGGGAAGTTTCCCTCCCAACCTTGAGCAAACCCCAAAGGTCAAAACTTTGTTGGTAGCTCATCGGGACCTAATTCTAACGTGGAGCACGTTAAATCGATAACCACTTTGAGGAGTGGTAAGGAGCTTGACAAGTCCATTCCTCCCAAGCCCACTCCTCCCATGGTCCAACCTACTCCCCTCATTGTGGAACCCTCCCCAAGTGGCGTGACTTTGCCGCCCAAGGTTGTGGAGCAAAGTGCTCTTGTTTGTCATTTTCCTACACCATACCCTCAACGGTTGAGGGCACCACCCAAACCTAGCACGAATGATGAGGTCTACGAGGTTCTTAAGCAAGTTAAAATCAACGTCCCTCTCTTAGATGCTCTCAAAACCATTCCGGGCTATGCTAAATTTCTTAAGGACTTGTGCACCATCAAGCGCAAGTTGAAAGTGCAGAAAAAAGTCTTCTTGATGGAGCAAGTGAGCTCCATTATCCAAACCAATGTAGCTCCAAAGTACAAGGACCCCGGGTGCCCTACCATTTCTAATACTATCGGGGGTACCAAAGTTGAATGAGCGTTATTAGACTTGGGGGCTAATGTGAATTTGCTTACTTACTCCGTGTACAAACAATTGGGGCTAGGCGAGCGAATCGTAGTGCCCGGATACCAAGAGGGATGGTGGAGGATGTGCTAGTCCAAATAGACAACTTTGTCTATCCTGGGACTTTGTGGTGTTAGATACTTGTTTCGTGCCCCATACCCAAGCTCAAACTCCTATAATTCTTGGGCATCCCTTCTTAGCAACGTCCGACGCAATCATTCATTGTAAAAATGGGTTGTTGAACATGACCTTCGAAAATATGAAAATGGAACTTAACATCTTTAATGTGGGGAGTCAAATGGGGGACAAGGAGGATGTTCAAGAGGTGAGTGTGATAGACACGTTGGGAGAGGACTAAGTGTTCTTTCCTTTGTGCGAGGAAACATTAGAAAAATCTCTCACTGCCAAAGAGATGGATGCGGAGGTTGATTACTTATACTCTTTGCTTGAGAGACAAGACAAGTATGGGCCAGGGTATATGTCTACTATTCTTGAGAAGTTGCTGCCCATGGAAACCGAGATTCTCCCTTCGAATCTCCCAATTCTTGATATTCCTTGGGGTGAGCAAGTGTTTGAGGTGCCGAGTTGCCGATGATTAACCCACATTGATAATTATTGTGCCACACTTGAGCTTCCGAACCAATGGAATCCCCAAGAGAGGAAAAAAATTCTTAGTTGCGATGGAAAGGGTTCTCTTTGATGCTCCTTATTTGTTCAAATATCATCCTCCGAATGACCCGTCCGCTTGTTTCTTGTTAGTTCCAGTGTTGATGGTCTGGTATAGCCACCCGTCTCTAGCTTGGAGTGTTGTATGACTTGTTCTACAGCACTTTGAGTGGGAGGCGGGGAGAAAAGTAGTACCTGTGTAATCGCGTGAAGATTATTTGGTTGGTTTATTTATGTACATATTGTTGTTGTTGGAGCCCAAAAAACACGAGCCAGACGGTTCTAATATTGCTCTTTCTTAGTAGGTAGTTGACAATTAAGTCTTTTGCAGGGTGACCATGCTACCGTACCAGCCTTGATAGTTTGGGTCCAACTTGGCGGCGAGTGCGTCATTCAGGAGCCCTAAGCATGGGTGCGACGAAATGTCGCGGTTGTAAGGCCTCTAAAGTCCTTGAGGACTATCCTGTACGACTAGTTATGGTCCCGGATGGGGCCGAAGGAGGAAACCTTGGAAGCATAATGGAATGACAAAAGGAGCGAGTGATGAAAAATCCTCATCATTGGTTGAGGTATTGGGTGGTTGACATTCCACCCCGTCGGTACATTTTTTATCTTTATACCTCCTTATTTTTGTTTCTCATACATTGAGAACACTGCACATTTAAGGTTGGGGGGAGAGGATTAGATTAGTTTAGTACACTTCGCACTTTGCACTTAGAAATTTTTAAATTTTTTGTGTAGTTCTCCCTTTACTTAACGTTTTAACTCGTAGTTACGGTTCATATGCTCAAAGGTTTTCTTAATAGCAAGAGTTTGTATGAATGCATATCTAGTGTGCTAAACTCATTTCATGAACATGTACATGAACTTTATCGAACAAATTTTGACAAGTACTTACGAGTGCGTCACCACTTTGAGTTGAGGTTCATCTTTGTAATATCCCATGCTTTTTGTCTATCGCTTTTTTTTTTTGAACGGGAAAAAAAATATGTTATTAATCTTTGGAAACAAATTACAAAGATTAAAAGGACCCTAGGCACAAAAGCCACCAAGGACCCGAAGGGAAAATAACAATAGGTTAGCAAGAGACCAACCAAAATGGGGATGTGCCCAACATCTAACTGCAACAAATTTTCCTTCGAATTAGGCTCAGCAGTAGCACCAATAGATGGATTGCAAATACCACAAAACTGACTGGAAAACCATCCCTAAACTCTCTAAAATGCCAGCTGCAATATAACCAAGCTAAATGATTGCATATGCCAAGTCAAACAAACGCAGCATAAGCGTTATAGAGCTACAAATTATAAGATCAAATGCAGTAGTAGCCAGATTCAAACCAGATCAATTGCAACAAGATCTTCATAAGCAGCAGCCAGATTCAAACCATCCAATAGCAGCCAATATAACACATTTTTCAGCGTAAGAGAGACCCAGATAATGACCACCAACTCCACTCCTCTAAGAATTCTCCTCAGAAAATGAAAGCCTTAACACCAGAACTTGATCATAGCATATGGAAAAACCTTTTGAGGACACGCACAACTGAGCCAACTGCAACCATTATCAAGAAGACACGACCAACTTCCCACTAAATAACTTTAACAACACACGTCAGATTTCCTTTTGATTAGATTACAAAAATGCATCAAGATTGCACCCCACCTTCAGCTCTCACCTTTTCCTGTGCTTCCAATTCTGCGATCTTGCTGATCACCTCATCATCATCACCATTATAATTATACCCAATAAGTTTGTCATCTGCCTTATTGTTTGAGCTTCAGTGAGGAGAATTTTATTTCTGTTAGTAATACCTTCAGTTGAGATTGATGCCAATAGGGCAGCAGCTGCTATTGCTGATCTTAGAACGACACATTTCTTTTTTCCCTTCCCTCCCTTCTGGTTGCCTTTGTTGACCTTTGAGTTTCCCAAAATTTCATCAATGTTTCTCCTCTTGCTTTTCCCCTGAACCCCTTTAACTGCTGCTTTAATTGGGATTTGATGATCTTCAAAAAAATCAGCTTGAGGACATTCCTCCTTTATTTCAATGTGGTTGATCTCTGTTGAAGTGTCGTCTAGTAAATGATCGGAAGTAATTCTCATGCTTTGGTTTGCTGTGGTCAATACTTGTTCCTTTGAGGTGGCCGCCATTACCACCTGATCACTATCAAACTTTTCTTGATCTTTTTCATTAACATTAAACAACCTGTCTTCATTCTCTTGATTGCTGGACCCCAGATTAGGGGTTTCACCCACAAAAGACTCCTCGGCTTCTTCCCTAATTACATCCAAATTGCTTCCAGCTGCCTTAAGGAAACACATGTTTGTTGTTCCATCCATAACATTAATGGTTTAGTAGTCATACAAACCAAATTATCTGAATTCCCTTCCTTGTGTTGTAATTCCACCTCGGAATTGCCATTTGGGATTAACACCACATCATTTGTACCCCCGTCAGTATTCCTTAGTAGTTCAGTCTCTATCTCATGGTTAGGCTCAAGGCTGTGATGAACCTTAAGCAGAGAATGTTGTTTGGAGACCCAATCACTTATGGGTTTCTCGTTGAAAACATCATCACGGGCCTCTTCCCATACTCTCACTCTATGATTTTTTCCCCTAACATTGATATTTATCCACTCAATTTTCTCAGGGTGCTCAGTCGCCATCAGAATTCTGCCCACGTCAAACGATTCCGCTTTCATGGTTTCCACATCAAGGGTAATGAAGTCACCCCATAATTCGCCCAAACATTTGAATGAAGCAACGTTCCATACGCTTAGCGGCATGCCTCTACATTTAAGCCATATTAGTCTAGATTCACCTGCCACTTCTCCGTTCCACGGCTTAAATAAATTGAACCAATTGATAATCACAGGGCTACTCAAAGCAGGATCACGATCCTCTTTTGTTTGGAATGGGATGATAAATTTCAGACCCCCCATTGATTTTACCTCAGCTTCATTGAAATTAAGCTCCCTTAAAGCCTTCTGAACCAATTCTGGAGTAGTTAGGGCTTTTAATTTTGCTATAGCACTTCTGGTAAGCCATTCCACATCAACCGGTTGTAGATTCATTGATAACCTCATTCCTACTTCTTTAATCTCCTTTTTTGGACCCATTTGTCTACCATCGTTAAGCCCCTTCTCAATAATTGATTTGTTTCCTCTAAACTCAGAAAACCCCAAATCCTTATCATAAGTAGCTTTTTTTACTATGATGTTTCTTTTCCCGATCCAAAAACCATTTACTTTTTCAATAGCGAAAACAGCCCCCTTACTGGATTCATACCTGATAAATCTGAATCTATTGCCCATTCGCTTGCTTCTCCTTGAAGGTAGATAAGCATCTGTCACTCTTCCGAAGTTGGAGAAAATTTTCCGAAGCCAAGGGAGACCCACTCTGTTTGGGAGATTGTCGATGTATACCGTGAAAATACCTCCACCCTTCGATGATGAAGAAGAACCAGGGAAGAAGAAGGGTCCCTTCATCCTAGATAAATTTTGCCTCTCTCGCTCTTGGTAACAAGGTTGAATGGAACAATAATAGTACTCAAACAGAGGATGAAAACCTGAAGTAAATGGGTAAGATCAACCACCGAAGATAGGGATGGAAGAATACAGAAATGCAAGAGGACAGGGACGGAAAAAACGCAGGTGGATGAGAGGAGTGAGGAGAAACGGGGAGAGAGGGATGGAGGGGAAGACGAAGACGGAAAGAAGGGGTAGCGAAGAGAGGTGGAGATGTAGGGAGAGGGAGGAGGGAACGCAAAACTACATGACTTAGTTTAGGTATTTTTCATCCTTTGTTCATATTAGAGTCTTTTGATATCTCTTATGCATCATGTTGGAGTCTATGGCGTACTTAGGAAGTGATTCAAGGCAATTTTTGTTATGAAACCACATATGAGTCACCTTGATCCTTATTTTGAACCAAGCCCGTAGCCAATTTTTTGCTAATCTTAGTGAGCCGGATGTTTGGAGGGATGTTAATGGAGTGTGTTGTGATTTCCTAATGTAATTGGGGTTGATTTGAATGATGTGGAAGTTGGTGGGCTGAGAAAAAAATATGAAAATCTTGTGTAATCTCTCTCTCTCTCTCT
The DNA here is from genome assembly GCA_963854785.1 of Vaccinium vitis-idaea. Classification (NCBI taxonomy): domain Eukaryota; kingdom Viridiplantae; phylum Streptophyta; class Magnoliopsida; order Ericales; family Ericaceae; genus Vaccinium; species Vaccinium vitis-idaea. The sequence goes on along the minus strand of OY978223.1, from coordinate 5,354,702 downwards.
CTCTCTCTCTCTCTCTCTCTCTCTCCCCTTCTAATATATAAACTCAAATTCCCCAAAGTTTTATCTCTCACGTCTCTAATCCAAAATTGACCTTCTTTTCTCTCTCACACTGCAAATGTTACCTTTTATGGCTCTAATTCTTTAAAATAATAATAATAATAATAATAATAATAATAATAATAAAGAAAAAAGAAGTATATTGTGAAAGAGCCAAAGAGGAATTAGAATAGAGTTGATTACCGTGTTGTGAGCTTTGGTGAGACATCCAGGAAGTTGAATAATTTGGATGAGGAGGACGACAAGGAAGATGGCAAGTGATGTTGGCGATTCTAGTAGTTTAGGCATCTCGTGGGTAGTTAGGATTGAAGTGGTGGCCAAGGGGTAGGGATCCAATCTAAAATATGTTGTTTTGTATTCCCATTTTCTTGTACCCAATGTCATTATAAGCTAATAAAATCCTTAGTTGATCTTTTGTACGCTTGTGACTCCATGTCATGCATCTTAGATAGTTTTTGCACTTTAGTTATAACTTGCTCTTTACTTGTGAATAATAGTCGTCAATTGCTCTCCTAGCTCATTATCAATAGCATGAGTAACTTATTTTTGTCTCCGGTTATCGCATTATCCTTTCAAGCTTGTCATGGGATATGAAACCTCTCTTGAGTGTTATCTTTTGTTGAGCGATCAGCCTTGCAAGTTGTTGGAATCGAAACTCCTTGCGGTGGCTTTGCTCGTGCGTTCCTTTTATAAGAGTGTAGACACCCCGATTTTGACCCAAGAAACTTGTCAAGCATACCCGATGATGAAAATGCCCGATAAGAGCACGCGAAGCTTGATTGTGAACTTGGAAACCCCTCCAAAACCTCCTCAAAATAAACTCAATCCTACACCACCTTCTAGTACATTCAAAACCCTCTTTTTTGATATATAATATGTCCCAATCCATTTTGAAATGAGGGAGATATGCCTGTTTTACCAAAACGACTTGTTTTTCCAACCTTCTGAGGGTAAAATGGTCACATATTTTTATGTACAAATCATCTTGGGTTCAAACCACTTGGGTTAGAAAGTAGACTTGATACGCTTTCCAACGCTTCAAACCATGCACAAAACGGAGTTCGGTAACACCCGGAATGGCCCCGCAAAGTTTGGAATTTTGTGCTGTCTCCTAATCCAGGCGCCTGGATTCCCCTATTCCAGGCGCCCGGACTCAATCCAGGTTCCTGGACTCTCCAATTCCAGGCGCCTGGACTCACTTCAGATACTTGTTGCCCAAGGTCAAGTTAGTGGGGAGGAGCGTCTTGGGGGATTCTTTGGGGATTTTCTGCAGAAAAATAATGGAGGGAAGATAGAGTGTAATAGGTGGACCCCTAACTTGAACCCTAAAAGGTCCAAGTGACCCATTTTGAACCTTTGCCTATTTATACCACCTCTCCTCCTCCATTTGAGAGGATCAGCTCTCACCTCTCTCCCTTACTGTTATTCTGCCCAAATATTTCCAGAAACTCATCCCCAACTGATCCCTCTCAATTCCATCCATTTTCAACCATCAAAACTCAATTTTCCCCCATCCTAAATCCACAAACTCACTTGATTCTACCCTTTTTTCATCATCCACAATCAAGCCCCCAATTAAACCACCTATAATCAGTTTGATACACTTCCAGTAATCAAAATCCAGTCCATTCAACTTCCAAAAATCATCCCAAATAACTCTCCAAAGTTCACAAATCAAGGTTTCAAGGTAGTTTACCTGCCAAGTTGTGTTCAAAGGCCCTGAGGGGGACTCAACTAAGTTCTCACTGGTTTTCTATATCAATAGAGGGCTTGGGAGAGGTTTGAAAATCATCAAGAAAGAAATCTGTTTTGTGCATCAGTGCTCAATCCAGGCGCCTGGATCATCACATTTCAGGCGCCTGCATTGAGTCCAGGCGCCTGGATTCACTCAATGTAGGCGCCTGGATTCCCTTCTCCCTTATCATATTTTCTGCCTCTTCTTGCATTTTAACTAGTTCATGGTACATCATTTGTATACATTGGTTCTAGTTTACTTATGTCTTATATTCTGATCCTCATGTTGATGAATATTTGGGGTGTTTTCAAGGTCATGATCATACTTCGTGGAAAAGTCACATGAGAAAGAAGCATACATGTGAGTTTCACTTGTCATTTATAGGTTCTGATCAATTAGTTTTGAAAGTGTCAAGATAAGCTTTTATGTTACATAAGCATATTCCCATTGTAGGTGTTCAATATAAGCACATTGTAGACACCCCGATTTTGAACCCGGGACGCACTCGAGCATTCCCAATGATGAAACGGACCAATCATGACTACCCGAAAATTGTGAAAATGGCTGGAACTTGATCAAAATCAACCAAACACCACCCAAGCAACCAAAACAGCCCAAACCAACCCAAGCATTGTTGAACCAAGCCAAACCATCAATTTGCCACCAAGAACCTTGAGCGCTCAAGCTTGAGGCCTTGAGCGCTCAAATCCCTGAGAAACACCTTGAGCGCTCAAACCTACGGCTTTGAGCGCTCAACTCTGATCCCAGTCAGGAATCTGCAGAGTATCTCATCATGAGATTTCATGCAGAAAGGAGCGTCTAACCACCTGTATACGTCTTGTACGTGTATAATACACCCTACATTGTCCTAAACTACTCCTAAAACTACCCCTAACCCACTTTCAAATACAAACCCACTTCCTCTCTCTCCTCTCTTCTCTCCCAATCACTCTATAAAACCACTCACCACCCCCTGGTTTTGAGGACGAATTTTTGATACTTCAGCTCCCCCAATTCCTCCAAAAAACCGACCTCTCTCTCTCTCTCTACAAAACCACCCATTCATCCTCTAAACCATTGGCAAAAAAACCACTCTTCAAACTCAAAATTCGATCTTTGATCATCAATCAACCACATATATGGTCTCGCTCATCCAGAATACCAACCAAAAATGTCCAGAATCAACCACCATCAAGCCCAAAATCAAGTTCAAGCTATAATCCTTTTCAAAAGGTAGTTAAACATGTGATTTATTCACTGTTTTGATCCTTCTGAGGAAGACCAGTGAGTTCAAACAAGTTCTTTATACTTGTATTGAACTCACAAAGGTCTAAAAGTTGTTTAAAAACATCTTTCAAATCTGTAGTTTCAACAGGGGTTGAGCGCTCAAGCCTCATTCCTTGAGCGCTCAAACCCATATCTCGGTCAGTCACTGTTTTGCTGATTTTTGTGCTTTCTCCTGGTTTTGATCGTCATTAAATGGTTAAATATGTTCATATCATTCTCAAAACAGCTTATTTCTACCTCAAAATCATATGCATGAGTGTAAGTTAACCATTTTATGATGATCCAACATCAAAACCTTTGAAAATCTCATAGTTAAGAGTTAAACAGTGACTGTTCAACTTCAAACATCTTTAATCTATATATTTATGATCTTGAAGAGGTATCAAAAGTTTGCTTGAATGTCAAAAACCAGAAAGCCAGATTATGGCTTGAGCGCTCAATGTTATGTCTTTGAGCGCTCAAGCTGTTCTTGAAGGTTGAGCGCTCAAGCCATCACTCTTGAGCGCTCAACCCCTATTCTGGGATCCAGGTTGCAAGTCAGTTTATTAAGTTTCATGTTCATAATTCCTTGAGTTGTTGTACAGTTTCTGTGATTTCTTTATTCTGTAAATATTTGTAGTGTTTTCCTTCATCCTTGTCATCATCACTCATGTAGATCACGTGCACGTGCATCCACCGTAGAATCGTATCTCTTGTATGTATTGTCGTTATGCGATTCCTGTCCCCAATTCCCCATCTACGTGGATAAATCGAATTTCAAACATTTTCAAAATCCCACAAAATGTTGAGTAGAGACCGGTTCACGGACCGGGCGAGAGGGGTGCCGTAAAACCCTTCCCCTCTCATAACCAAACCCCCGAATCCGAGAAATCTTTGGTTCCGCCATGATCAGTGAAATCTTTTTTTCAAATGGGCAAATGAGTCATATTTTTATTGGTTTCTCGAGTTCGGACCTCAAATCCGGGTGGCGACTCTAACAATCACAATCTTTTCCAACGCGAAACCGCACAATCTCGGTGGGCCGTCCACACACATTTCGTTGCATTCTTGATATACTATCTCATCGTCAAATCATCAAAATCAAGGCTTTGCTAAGTTCATATCATGCATTTGGGTGGAGTTTGAGATTCATGCTTGCTACTATGTTGCCAAACATCATTTAGAGTGTGTGTGAATGGGTTAAAGGCTTTTCATTTGGTGTTGACTGTGAAAAATGAAATTCTGAAGTTTCTGTCTGGAAGGCCATCCAGGCGCCTACATTCAATCCAGGTGCCTGGATCTGCCTAATCCAGGCGCCCAGATTGCTATCCAGGCGTGATGTGTTTGGTATTTGTGATCAGTTCCTGGGACATCCTAAGGCAGTTTGGGGGTGATTTAGTGAAATTTTAGCATCTTTATACCTGAGTCATTCACTCATAACATCTTGTACAAGCATCCACCCATTTCTCATTGATCTTTTTGATACATTTTTTTTGTGCTTTCACATGAATTTGTATACGAAGTCCATTTAAACAATATTTTCAAAATCCCTTTAAACATTTAGTAGAGACCGGTGGTCATACCGGGCGTGAGGGGTGCTTTAAATTCCTTCCCCTCACGTAACCTAGCTCCCGGACCCGGGAAATCTTATTTTGTGAGGCCGGTAAAGCATTTTCCACTTCAAGGGCAAAAGAGTCATTTTTCAAATGGTTTCTCGGGTACGGTCCTCAAACCCGGGTGGCGACTCCATTCAATCAATCAAACCGTTTAATCAAAACCATTCTTCAAACCAACAACCGTTTTTGTGGACTTACCTCCGCGGGGTGTTCACAAAGAGTTTGTTCAACTTTTTTCATGAGATGTGTGTGAGTTGAGTTGGCACCGTGTTTCTTGGAATAATTTTGAACTCTTGCTAATTTACTAAGTTTTGAACATGTGAACCGTTCCTTGATTGGTAGTGGAGGTGTGAACTCTTGCTAGGGACTAGCAAAGTCCAAGTTGCGAAGGTGTGATAAGCTCCTAATATTGTAGATATTCGGGCTTATCTAGATCATTTTTGTCACACACACTTGCATATTTTGGCTTTATACAATTGATTTTGTGTGAGGTGTGTTTTTGATGAGTTTCAGGAAATAGGAGCTAAAAGGCGTGTCCAAAACTCCAAATAATTCTCGGTTGTATCCAGAAATACCCAAGGACCCTCAATGTCTTGGAGGACATTTACCAAAACTTATAAGTCGATTCAAGGAGCTTTGGAAGGTCCAATGAAGGTCCGGAGCAAAGAAACATGAAAATGGAGCTATGAGCCTCGAGAAAATCCGACACACTGACAGGAAAAGGCTCATTTCTCTCAAAATACAAAGACTATGAATATGAGATCAATTGGGTTTGAAAGTAGACTCGTAGAGGTTTAGGTTTCCAACGGTTCAAGAATCGCCTCATTCCGAGTTCGGGGTGGATCGATCCAACCTTGGCCGGGCAGTAAATTAAAGCACCGTTTTGGACTTCCCTTTTATGGAATGAATTGGCTCTTTGTGAGAGCTTTTTGGATATTTTAGTGGGCACCGGATCAGCTGTCCCAACAGCCTGTCCCGACTCCCTGTCCCCAACCCCAAACGACGCGGTTTCAGCCACAAAGCAAGTGTTTTGCCAAATGCAATCTTGTGGGGCCTATTTTTGGGTCCTATACAAACGATCCGAACCATTAAATAATTTTAAAATAATTATTAAGGTGCTCTCGGAGAAAATCAGGTCCATTGGATATTTTTACGTTACTCATCTAATTATTTGATTTTCATTCAGAATTCAGGACCCTACCAGTTTGAAAGAATCTTCAAGAAAAGTTATATTTTTTATATAAAAAAAAACTCATATTTTTAGTGTTTTGATACCTATCGATGTCCGAACAAAATAATTTTTTTACTGGATGCTCTTCTCAACGAGCCCTACGACTCTTATGGTTCAGATCAATGGGTTTCCGAGCCCATAATTTGATAACTTTTCTTGAAGATTCTTTCAAACTGGTAGGGTCCTGAATTCTGAATGAAAATCAAATAATTAGATGAATAACGTAAAAATATCCAATGGACCTGATTTTCTCCTAGACCACCTTAATAATTATTTTAAAATTATTTAACGGTTCGGATCGTTTGTATAAGACCCAAAAATAGGCCCCACAAGATTACATTTGGCAAAGCACTTGCCTTGTGGCTGAAACGGCGTCGTTTGGGGTTGGGGATAGGGAGGCGGGACAGGCTGTTAGGACAGCTGATCCGGAGCCATTTTAGTGTAAAGAGAAATGTGTATATAGGCTATCTCTCTTCTCTCCTTCTCTCTTATCTCTCATTTTTCACTTTAAGTCTTTTATTAGCTCCTCCCTCTCTCCTCCATTGGAGAGAGTTCAAGCTCTCTCTCTCTAGATTTCCCGTGTAAGTACTCACTTTCCGTTAATTTTACGTGTATTAAACTTGCACCTCGTGTTTAGATCGTTCTATAAACCTAGTTTATTTTCATTTTCATAAAGTATTTCATTTTTGTGATTTTCTAGTTGTTTCCTTTAGGGTTGAAACTGGTTTGGTTCGGTCCGGTTCAAAGACGTTTTTTAGTGAACCGGGGCAAACTGGTTTGGTTCGGTCCGGTTCAAAGACGTTTTTTAGTGAACCGGGGCAAACTGGTTCGGGAAATGCACTGAACCGAGAACCGATTTCTACGGGTTGGTTCGGTCCGGTTTTAGTTCGGCCGTTTCTGTTCGGTTCAGACTTTGGTTTGGTTCGTCAGAGAGAGAGACAGACAGACAAAAATGCAGATCTACATATTCACATACACACACACACACACACATATACATACGTATACACAATATATACATATGTGTATACACTCATATATATACAAACGCATAGACAAAAACCCAGATCTACAAACGCAGAGACAACATAGATCTAAAAATGTAGATCTAAAAAACGTACGGAGAGCGATGGGAGTCGCCGTGTCGCCGATCTTGGTGTGAGAGAGAGAGCCGGGTGGGAGTCGCCAATCTCGGTGTGAGAGAGAGGGGTGGGAGTCGCCGTTGCCGTCGCCGATCGTGAGAGTGGGGTGAGACTCAAGTTGGGAGTTTGAAAAAGATGACAGAGGGAGAGAGAGAGAGAGAGAGAGAGATGACAGACCGAGGATAAGAATCAGAATACACATTTTAGTTGTGTAGATTGAGTTTGGGGATTTTTTATTGGGCCTTGGTTAAAATAATGTAATAAATATATTAGTTATAGACTATACTTACAAGGTGTTGTGCATTGCAGTTGATGAGTGAAGTGTATATAACCAAGGGGTTGGGGGTTCGGGACCCTCCCCCATCACTTTTGCACAAATCTGGTTCGGTTCGGTTCGAACCGGCTCTGAAATCACTTGAACCGAGAACCGAACTGGGAAAATTTTCATAGAATTTTAGAAATCGAACCGGACCGATTCCAATGAAAAATCGAACTAAACCTGCAGGTTCAGTCCGGTTTTCCGGTTCGGTTCTCCGGGTTTTCTTTACACCCCTAGTTTCCTTAGAAAATCCTAATTTCTAAGTATTTTTTTGTTATTTTCTTGAGTATTAAAGTTGTAGGCAAACCTAGGATTAACATCAAAAATCAATTTTTAAGTTTATAAATCATGTTTTTAGTTTTCTTCAAATTTCTAGGCTTGTTTTCTAGTATAATGAGTGAGTAGTTTTAATAGGCTTAGTCATGGGGTGATTAACACTCCATGACTCGGGTTTAATCCATCCCCTTGGTTATAACACTCCATGACTCGGTTTTTAGTTTCCTTCAAATTTCTCGTTCAAAAGGCATACATCTCTTGTTTATCAAAGATTTAGGGTTTCATTTTTATGTACCAAAGTTTGAGTTTGTTAACCCCTTTGATCCCACGTAGCCGAGGGTATCACCACTTGGCACATGGGATGCTTTGGGCGATGTCAATTCAATCGTTTGCAAAATGAACCGAAAACCCTAATCTTTGTTAAACACATTTTTCTAGTTAAATGGTTTTTAGCTCTAAATCTTCCGCTCGGGAGCATTTGACGATGTCCCGAGCCGGTTATCAAGAGGGGACGGATTAACACGAGTCATGGTTGTTAAATACTCATAAACTTTGCTTTAGTTTAATTTGTTGCTTTTTTTAATCTTTCCGAGCCGTTCTCGAAGTCGAGAGAATTCCACCAAACAAACGACAATGCTTTCGGCTAATGACTTTTTGAACGAGAAATTATATGCTAATGCTTTTGGCTAATGACTTTTTGTAATTTCTACCTCTTCTTTTTAGCTTTTGGGTGTGTGGTTGTCAAATGCCAAAACACATTTTTAGATTTTGACATTGAAAGTACAAAGTGAAAAAGAGCTCTAGAAGAGTTTTTCACTTCTCATTTTTTTTTAATTTTTATAAGGATGGGGGATGGAAAGTCATCATAAGCTCCACCCATATCTCTTCAATTATTTTTTTATTTAATGTAAAAGAGATAATTATAATTTGATAATTATCCTTTTTTTATTTTACAACAATAACATAACTCATCTAGTCCACAATCCTTCTTATTATTTTAAGAAGGAATAATTATATATGAAGAAAAATATTACTTTCACCAAGTGGCCTAATTTGATTGGAAGGACTTGATAAATTAATAACTACATCATTTTGACACGTGGCTCCATTTAATTGGTCCCTCCACATATCTTTGACGTTAGACATATGGACACTTGGTAGTATTTTATTGGCCATTTATTGTACCCTATTTGTTCCACCCTGCAACATGTGGCAACTTGTGATAGACCAGACATTTTACATGCCTACACAATCCTACCAGATTCAAAATACATTTTGACCATAATTCAAAAAGCCAAAAAACTAAAAAATCAAAAATAAAAAGTTGAAAATTAGGATCTCAAATAGGGGTGCACACCGGCCCGGTAGCCCGCCCAGTCCAGCCTGTTTTTTTTAGGGCTTGGGATAAATTTTTAGGCCCATAGGGCTGGGCTGATATTTTAAGCCCGTTTACTAAATGGGCTGGGGTTGGGAAATTGCTTTGAGCCCCGGCCTGATTATTTTAATACTATATAATATATATATGTTACAGCTCCTAGTTGTTTAGGGTTAGAAATTAAAAAGCAATTGTAAAGAAAACTTTCAAGTTTTTTTTTCCCTTAAACTATTGTCTTATGGTAATAATTCATTATTTTCTTCCTTTTATTTTTATTGTACTCTACGGGATCTGTTGTGAAGAAGTGTGCTTTTAAAGGAGAGATACCCACAAGAAGTTTTTGGGTGTTAGAGATTGATGGATGTTGGAGAGTTTCATCATTTTTAGCACTGCAATTGCTTTTTAATTTTTGGAGTTTTTTGTTACTATTTTTATAAGAACTTAGAACTTTGAGTTTGAGTATATTATTACGGTTGTGAATTGTTATTATAGTTGATTAATTTATATTTGTGATACCGTGTTTTAAAAATAAAAAAAATGGGCTTATTGGACGGGCTTGGGAAATTATTATTTTAATTGGGCTGGGCTTGGGCATATTAAATGAAGCCCGATCATAAACGGGCCGGGCTTGGGAATGCACAAACCTCGTTATTATCTAGTATAAGCCCGGCCCGAACCCGGCCCAGCCCGGTGTATGTGCACCCCTAATCTCAAATACCCCTAAGTCATCATTTTACTTGCTCCGCGATATTACTAAGCAAAAATAGCCAAGTTGTAAGATTCCTATTATTCTGTAATTAATGATCAATAATTCTGAAGCAACGTAGTGTTTTAGATCATATAGGACCCCGATCAAGCTAGGACGCCTGGTTTTTTTTTTTTTTTTTTAAATTTGAACTTTTGATGTAGGCCGTTCGATCTCATCCAATCGCTGATAAAAGATGGGGAATCTTGCTAGTTAACAAGCAGGTAAAAAGAAATCGGGTTAGGCCTATCGGGTAATAACTTGTTCGCAGGTCAAAACACACCCCCCCTTCCCATTCCACATTTCACGTTTATTTCAAACAAGAGAGAGAGAGAGAGAGAGAGAGAGAGAGAGAGAGAGAGAGTGAGTGAGTGAGTGAAGAGGCAATCTGTAACAACTTGCCACCACCTTACACAATATGGTCCGCTTTGGTTGCCCAAGCTCCAAGGACTTCCCAGTAGGGTCACCCATCCGTGGATTGCATGCTCTAGGTGAGCACGCTTAATTTTGAAGTTCCATTGAGCTTTGACGCTTGCACGGCTTTAAAAGGCCTTATGCAAGTTAGGGCATGATCTATTCTCTTAAATCATGGAACTCCGTTGCATCCAGGTGGGTCTTGGGCTATCACATTCTCCCCACCTTCTGATGCAACGTCCTCGTTGCATATTGGCCCAACGACCTTCCCCCGGGAGGTATAGCACTTAGTTCTGCGTAGCACTTTGTTCCCATTCTAGGATTCAAGAGGTGGCTCCTGCAAATTCTAGAGGTGGCTCCTACCCCGTAGTCCGGGGTTGTGCTCTGATACCAACTGTAACAACCCGTCACCATCTTGCACAGTATTGTCCGCCCAAGCTCCAATGACTTCCTAGTAGGGTCACCCATCCCTGGATTGTTCCAAGGTGAGCACCCAATAAGCTTTAACACCCACATAGCTATAAAAGGCCTTGTGCAAGGTGGGGGCGGGTCGTTACACGATCAAAGGAAGAAATCACACCAAATCATTGGCGATCCAACTACAAATCGAAGACGAAGAGGGCTAGATCGAAGGTCTCTCTCTCTCTCTCTCTCTCTCCTGCCTATTTAAAATGAACGTGAAATCTGAAAGGGGGGGGGGGGGGGGGGGGGGGGGGGGTTGACTCGCGAAAAGATTATTACCCGATAGACCTGACCCAGTTTCCTTTTACCCGCTTGTTAACCCGCAAGATTCCCATCTTTTATCAGCCGTTTGATCTCATCCAACGGCTGATAAAAGATGGGGAATCTCGCGGGTTAACAAGCATGAATCTCACAAGAATATGTGGTATTTGATTGTTAAGAAGGCGTTTGGTAATGTTTTTATTTCCTGTTTTTTGTTTTTGTTTTCAATTTTTTTCAAAACTAAAAACAAAAATGTGTTTGGTAATTTATTTATGTTTTGTGTTTATTAAAAATGTTTTCAAATTTTCTAAAATTTTTCAAAACACAAAAAAAAGGAATAATTAGTCATAAATACACAATATTTGGCCTATTTAAAAGGAAGGACAAGGAACATTTGCAATCAAACATAAAGACAAGAAACATTTGCAATCAAACCTAAAGACACAATATTTTGCCTATTTAAAGGGAAGGACAAGGAACATTTGCAATCAAACATAAAGACAAAAACATTTGCAATCAAACACAAAGACACAATACGTGGCCCTATTAATTATGCCATTATAAATTGCAAAATACGATCAAAAGGGTTATCATGTACGTGTACTATACTTTTTTATCAACCAATACATGCAATTATAAAACTATGATAGTAGTATATAATTACGTAAATGCATATTGTGCATCTGTAACTATTTTAAACGCAAAATATAAAACCTATCGTGCTATCACCATAAAAGTCGTAATCTAAAATTGCAGGCGACGTTCTTTTATTCTGTACAATAAATTTTTAACGAAACTTGGAATGACCGGTATTAGGTTTTAAACTAAAATACATTGGATGGACAAACTTACATAGTTGTTAAATTAAAAAATAAAAAAACAAAAACTCTATTCCACTTATGAAGATAATTTGAAATTTGTATAGGGTGGTTGTCCGGGCTCAACCACCACTCGGTCCCTCTTTGGTTATTATATCTTGGCTTTGACCATCAAGAATTAGAAGACTGAATTGGGTTGAATTAAGACAAGTGATTTTCACACCCCATATTTTGATAACTGCACCCTCTTTCTTGTCATGTAATGAAACTTTTATGTGTGAAATTTTTTGCTATAGGATAAGAAAGGGGGTGCAGTTATCAAAATAGGGGGTGTGAAAATCATTTCTCTAAGTTAAGGATCATAATACATGCATATTATGCAAAAAAATACTATTGACAAATTAAAGCGTATAAATCGTATTCAAGTTTTATGAAGTTATTGAGTTGTCAATAGTTTCAGGAGTTGACTCATTCGTCATTTTTTTTTAAGTTTTTGTACAAAATTAAAACTTTTAAAAATTAGTGAAATGTCACTAACTTTTTGGGTCACCGGAATGTCAGAGTGGGGAGGTGGTCAGAGGTATGAGTTTTTTTTTTTTGAATTTCCTATACGAAATTACAAGTTTTAAAAATTAGTGAGATGTTACTAATGCTTTGGGTCGCGGGAAGTGGTCGGCAGGAGGTGGGGTGGTGGTCGGCCGGATGTGGGATGGTGATTTTTTTGAATTATATGTTCGAGAATAGAATTTTTAAAAATTAGTGACATCTCACTAATTTTTTTTGGTTGCCAGAAGTGGTCGGCCAAGAGGTGAGGTGGTGGTCCGCCGGTGTGGGGTGGTGATTTTTTTGAATTTTATGTTCGAAATTAGAATTTTTAAAAATTAGTGAGATCTCACTAATATTTTTGGTTGGCAGAAGTCGTCGGCTAGTCAGCCAAGAGGTAGGGTGGTGGTTTGTCGGAGGTTGGGTGGTGATTTTTTCTGAATTTTATGTTCGAAATTAGAGTTTTTAAAAATTAGTGACATCTCACTAATTTTTTGGTCACCGGAAATGGACGACTAGAGGTGAGGTGGTGGTCGGTCGGATGTGGAGTGGTGATTTTTTTGAATTATATGTTTGAAATTAGAATTTTTTAAAATTAGTGACATCTCACTAATTTTTTTAGTTGCCAGAAGTGGTCGGCCAAGAGGTGGGGTGGTGGCTAGCCGGAGGTTGGGTGGTAATTTTTCTGAATTTTATGTTCGAAATTAAAATTTTTAAAAATTAGTGACATCTTACTAATTTTTTTGGTCGCCGGAAGTGGTTGGCCAGAGGTGGGTGGTGGTCGGCCGGATGTGGGGTGGTGATTTTTTTGAATTATTTGTTCTAAATTAGAATTTTTAAAAATTAGTAACATCTCACTAATTTTTTTGGTCACCGGAAGTGGTCGGCCAAGAGGTGGGGTGGTGGTCGGCCAGAGGTTGGGTGGTGATTTTTCTAATTTTATGTTCGAAATTAGAATTTTTAAAATTAGTGACATCTCACTAATTTTTTTGGTTGCCGAAAGTGGTCGGCCGGAGGTGGGATGGTGGTCGGCCGGAGATTGGGTGGTGATTTTTTTTATTTTATGTTCGAAATAAGAACTTTTAAAAATAAGTAACATTTTACTAATTTTTTTTTGTCTTTATGTTCGATTGCAAAAGTTCCTTGTCCTTCCATTTAAAAATGTCAAATATTTTTTGTTTTTATGTTCGATTTCAAAAGTTCCTTGTCCTGCCCTTTAAAAATGTCAAATGTTTTGGATTTTTGACTAAGTGGACCAAAAAAAAATGATTTGCCTTGTTTTTAAAAACAGAGTCCTTTAAAAACAAAAAATAGAAATTTTTATTACCAAACATATTTTTTTGGGCCACTTAGCCAAAAATCCAAAACATTTGACATTTTTTAAGGAAAGGACAAGGAACTTTCGCAATTGAACATAAAAACAAAAAATATTTGACATTTTTAAAGGAAAGGACAATGAACTTTTGCAATCGAACATAAAGACAAAAAAAAATTAGTGAGATGTTACTAATTTTTAAAAATTCTAAATTCGAACATAAAATTCAAAAAAATCTCCACCCCACCTTCGGCCGACCACCACCCCACCTCTGGCCGACCACTTCCAACGACCAAAAAATAAGTGAGATGTCACTAATTTTTAAAAATTCTAATTTCGAACATAAAATTCAAAAAAAATCACCACCTCACCTCCAGTAGACCACCACCCCACTTCTGGCCGACAACTTCGGCGAACAAAAAAATTAGTGAGATGTCATTAATTTTTAAAAATTCTAGTTTCGAACATAAAATTCAAAAAAATCATCACCTCACCTCCGGCCAACCACCACCCCACCTCTAGTCGACCACTTCCCGGCGACCAAAAAAATTAGTGAGATGTCACTAATTTTTAAAAATTCTAATTTCGAACATAAAATTCAAAAAAATCACCACCCCACCTCTGGCCCCTTCCAGCAACCAAAAAAAATAGTGAGATGTTACTAATTTTTTAAAATTCTTAATTCGAACATAAAATTCAAAAAAATCTCCACCCCACCTCCGGCGTCCAAAAAAATTAGTGAGATGTTACTAATTTTTTAAAAATCTAATTTCGAACATAAAATTCAAAAAAATCACAACCCCACCTCCTGCCGACCACTTCAGGCGACTAAAAAAATTAGTGAGATGTCACTAATTTTTAAAAATTCTAAATTCGAACATAAAATTCACAAAAATCATCACCTCACCTCTGGCCAACCACCACCCCACCTCTAGTCGACCACTTCCCGGCGACTAAAAAAATTAGTGAGATGTCACTAATTTTTAAAAATTCTAATTTCGAACATAAAATTCAAAAATATCACCACCCCACCTCCGGCCGATCACCACCCCACCTCTCGCCCCTTCCGCCGACCAAAAAAATTAGTGAGATGTTACTAATTTTTTAAAATTCTAATTTCGAACATAAAATTAAAAAAAAATCTCCACCCCACCTCCGGCTCACCACCACCCCATCTCTGGCCGACCACTTCCGGCGACCAAAAAAAAAAAATCAAATATCAACAAAATCAACTCCTACCTTTGGCTGACCACCAACCCCACCTCCAGCCGACCACTCCCTTTTCAAAGAGATCAATGATGTAAATTATTGGGATTCACGCCTAAGTCTCAAACTTTTATTGTGTAAATTCAACTTCAAGCATGCAAAGTAGCGTGTCCTTCATCAAAAATTGCATAGGGAGAACACCAGAAGATTAAAACAAGGAAAAAAAAAAGGGGGGGTTCTTTTAATATTATTTGAAGATTCTTCTTGTCTAGTTGGGAATTAGAAATGGCTCGAACAGACCGATCCACAACGACAACAACCAACACCGCGTTACTATCAGGATGAAATAGTGGGTCTAATTTCTTCTCAAATTGTTTCAAGATTTTTCTCGGGAACCATATAAATTTTTGGAACAGACACAGCCACGAAAACAAAAAAAAAAACCAAAACAATGTTACAACCAAAATCAAGCAAGAAATAATGGGTCTAACCCTTCTCAAAAAAATTCAAGATTTTTCGTTGTCTAGTTAGGAATTGCAAATCTCTGGAACAGACAGATCTAAAAATGCACCCAAAAAAAATAATAAATTAGAACAATGTTACTATCAAAATCAAACAAGAGATAATGGGCACTACTTCTTCTGAAAAAAAATCAAGATTTTCAATTGTCTAGTTAGGAATTTTGCAAATTTCTAGAGCAGACAGATCCACAAGTGCGAAGGAAAAAAGAGGGTATTACTATCAAATTAAACATGAACAGGAACTGGGTATTTGCCTCACTCACCAGTTGAACAGATACGACGATTGCGATTGGAGATTGATAATTGGGGGAATATTACCAGACTGTATTTCACCATTACTTATCTGACAAGAAAGAGAAGAAACTACCACATGCTTTTCCTCAGACAGCACTTCTAACTCTGGTGTTTGACTCTGAACTTCGGTTGACACAGGCGTCTCATTCTCTATCGGTAGATGATTTGTTAAAGGCTTATCTACTTATTTGGTCCCTACAAAATAGTCTCCGTTTCATTTTCGTCCTCATAAAATATTTTGTTTCAATTTTACCCTTACAGTTTGTGACGCATTTCAATGTTACCCTTTCCATTAAAAATTGGATGGAAAATGCTTAGGTGGCTAACGGAGGCTGATGTGGACAGTAGATCATCTCCATGAAAAATATTATGTCATCACAGACCTCCCCTTAAGTATTAAAAATGACGGTAAAATCCCAATATCCACAACCACGCCAAAACCTTACCTTTCTATTCTACTCGGGTTCTTATTTTTAGTGCAAAAACTATCCGACGAAGCCTCCGTTTTGCAAAATAACTGGTACAAAATGGAATTCATAAAAAAAAAAAGTGGGTTTACAGCAATTGATTTTCGAATCCTCCATCGAAGGTTGGGGCAATTACCAGTATCATCTTATACTTGAGTAACATAATTTGTAATCTGATTTGACCATTCACATTTAAGTAGGTTAAATTTAGTCTTCTTCGAAAAGAGAGTTCTCAGTAGATGATGGGATGCAATTGTAATTGGATTAGGTAGGTTATGTGGAGTGGATTTGGTGTGGGTCTTTATAAATAAATAAAAAATTGATATGTGTTATTGGCACTCTTTTAAATAGATAAAAGCTGAAAAAGAGAGTGCATTTCGATGTAAAGGAGTGAGAATTTATTTTTCTTGATATCATCGTAAAACACATTGCAAACAAGTTTAGTTTTTTGTTATGACGTAGGACAAAAAAATGTTTCAAAGGTTTTAATAAGGGAAAATGCTAACATGTGCCTATTGGGCACATGTTAAGATTGAAAAAATGTATTGAAATGTGTGAAAAGTGTAGGAATATGTGAAAGTGTATTGAAAAGTGTGAAAAGTGTATTGAAAAGTGTGTTTGTTTTGTTTGTTTATGTGTTTATTGTGTGCCCATTGGGCACACATTAGCAAAACCCTTTAATAAGAAGGGCTAGAAAAACTATTCATTTTCCTTGTATTGGAAAATAGGAGTGCATTTTTTTCGCGCTTCCAATATGTTTTAATAATTCTGCAGTTCTATTGTTTGCTAACCTCATTAGTTTTTTCACAATTATAAATGTGTGACAAAGCAATCTTAAGAACTTGTTACCAAAAAATGAACTTAAATAGAGGTTACTGACATTTTTAATACTTAGCTTGGGGAGGTTACCGTCATTTTTAATACCTAAGGGGAAATCTGTGATGACATAACATTTTTCATGGAGATAATCTACTGTCCACGTCAGCCTCCATTAGCCACCTAAGCATTTTCCATCCAATTGTTGACGGTAAGGGTAACATTGAAATGTGTCATAAACTGTAAGGGTAAAATTGAAACAAAATATTTTACGAGGACAAAAATGAAATGGAGACTATTTTATAGGGACCAAATAAGTAGATAAGCCTTTGTTAAAATGTCCTTTTGGCTTATTTGCAAAGTACCGTGTCCTTCATCAAAAAAAGAAAAAGTAGCGTGTCCTTGGGTTAAAAAGGATAAAAAAATGTTGTATTTTTTACTAATTTTTCCTATTTTTTTGTTTTTGTTTTTATAAATAATAAAAAATGATTCTATTTTTAGTTTTTTTAGAAACAAAAATCAAAAAACAAAAACGTTACCAAACGCCCAAATTTGTTTTTCATTTTGTCATCCATCTTTAGACTAATGTCGAAATACCACTTGTTTTCCGCTAAAAATACCATCCACCTCTCCATAAATTAGTTGTTTGGTATTTTTTACTACTCCTATATAATCTTTTGTTTTCGCTGTAATTTTTTGAATTAATTATTTGTTACAATGAGGGGAATAAAAAAGTATAAAAATGCAGATATATGTATAAAAATAGAAAAATACCGGTGGTTTGATATTTTTTCTTTTGAACTTTTTAATTCTAGATTGTAATTTTTGCATTCTTGGGTTGAGCTAAATATTCGTGCCTGGAAGTAATCAAATTTTTTTTTGAATTGGAAAGTGCTCCTTCTGTCCGTGTTTGTTGGTCCTTTTCAAAAGTTTTGTCATTTTTCAATTAATTATATTTTTTAATAGGGAAAATTATCCAAATGGTCCCTGTAGTTTCACCCAAGTCTCGATTTAGTCCCTCTAGTTTCAATTGCACTCCAACGAACCCTGTAGTTTCAATTTTGGTCGAATTGAGTCCCCGACGTAACTTCCGTTAGCAAACTTAACGGAAATCCCAATTTGGGGGTTTTTTGAGGGTCGAACTCGTGTTTTCACACACCCTTCTTCTTCCCTAATTTGAAACCCTAACCCTAAATCGACCCAGTCCATGGCCTCCGGCGCCGGATTCCGCCACAATGCCGACCCAACCTCCCATCTCTCTCTCTCTTTCTCTCTCTCTCCACCGTAGTCCACCTTTGTAAGCCCTAAACTACCATAACCGAAAATCCATCTCATCTTTCACACCCCAATCGGCAAACCCATTATCTTCCCCAACCCGACACCACCAATACCCACACCACCGAGACCTCCATAACCCGACCTTCTATCTCTCACAAACCGATCCCCATATCTCTCTCTCTCTGTCTCTCGGTTCCACAAAACCCACCAAATACTCCTCTCACCCGAACCAAACCACCAAAATCTTCACCAATCGGTCCTGGAAAGGGTGGGTTTTGGTTGGTTTGGTTCGGGTGAGAGGAGTATTTGGTGGATTTTGTGGAACCGGAGAGAGAGATATGGGGATCGATTTGTGAGAGATAGGAGGTCGGGTTATGGAGGTCTCGGTGGTGTGGGTGTGGGTGGTGTCGAGTAGGGGAAGATAATGGGTTTGTCGATTGGGGTGTGAAAGATGAGATGGATTTTCGGTTATGGTGGTTTAGGGCTTACAAAGGTGGACCACGGTGGAGAGAGAGAGATGGGAGGTCGGGTCGGCATTGTGGCGGAATCCGGCGCCGGAGGCCATGGACAGGGTCGATTTAGGGTTAGGGTTAGGGTTTCAAATTGGGGAAGAAGAAGGGTGGGTGAAAAGACGAGTTCGACCCTCAAAAAACCCCCCAAATTGGGATTTCCGTTAAGTTTGCTAACGGAAGTTAACGTCGGGGACTCAATTCGACCAAAATTGAAACTACAAGGTTCGTTGGAGTGCAATTGAAACTAGAGGGACTAAATCGAGACTCGGGTGAAACTACAGGGACCATTTGGATAATTTTCCCTTTTTAATATGAATCTCAAAAAATAGGCAATATAAATCTTCTTTGATAGATTTTAATTAGTTATACTTCAAAGTTTTCAAAATAAGGAAAAACATTATTTATAAATCAAAAGATACAAATGTTTGAAAAGTAACACAAACTCCGAAAAATGACTAACAAACACGGATTGGGAGAGTAATCAAATTGGTTGTGGATCACCCGCCCTTTTTTGTTTGTACACAGCTAGAATGGAAGTGAGAGATTTATTTTTTAGCAATGAAGTGAGAGATTTGAAATAGGCCATTTGTAGTGGTGTAGTTAACACCACAAATTAGTCAGATGCTAACACAGTTGGCTAGCTTTTCTGCTTTTTTTGCTCCTAGTAGTGTAATTTGTGTGTAGCTAATGTGTGTCAGTAGTTAGAAATTGTCACTGTAGGAGTGAACTGTCACTCCCACAGTAGCACCAGCCAAGTGGGGTCCACGGTGAAAAAGAGGAAAAAATTTCGGAGAAAAACAGGGGAGAGGAAGGAATGGGTCTAACATGGGGGGAGGGTGGGAAAAAGTAAGAGAGAGGAAGGAATGAGGAGGGAGAAAAAGGTGGTACTCACACATTTTCTTACACTTTAACAACACTCTAACAATATCACTATAACACTTATTAACTTAACAACACATTTTGTCATAACAACACATAAATGGGACCCACTTTTACCACACATGCTATGAGACTTTTTGATCTTGAAAGTTCAGAAGCACAATTGCAAATTTGGAATACAACACAAAAGGTTATTAATTTCATGGGTAACTCTCTCCGATCAACCGAAGAGCACCATTCCGGCGCATCACAGATTGGGGTTCGACCTCTTCAACAGTGTTGTTCTTTTTCAACAATCCAGTTCTCATCCGTTAGGTGTCTTGATGTCACGGCGGTGGGGTAATGCCATATGGATTTCTGGTTCAGTTGGGTGAAGTTCCAGCCGCTTTGGAGGTTGTCCTCTCCTGTTATGCGGTTAAATCGCGTGTTCTTTGGCAGAAATGGAGTTTCAAGAGGTGAGCTTCAGGCAAAAAATGCGACTGTTATGGAGCTGGGCTCTAGAGTTTCAACACCCAAATACTGTGGGTTTGAGTAGCAATCAAACATTTTGCTCTGGTCTACATCGTCAGAGATGTTGAGCGTGGTGCTCATATTTCTGGTTTGGTAGCTTTTTCAGCAACACATCCATGAGGAAGATGAACAGTACAAAATAGTGGTAAGCGGTATCACAATACCGTTGCTGGGTTTTGTAGTACCTGGTACACCTCATTAAAATTTGGTGGTCCCAATGCTTTCTTGGGTGTGGAAATGTTGGCTAAAGTAGCAGGAAAAATGTAAAAAGGGCTATACGTACAGTGCACTTTATGTGAAGTACGTAATAGTATGCAACTAAAGGCGAGCTGCACACAATGGTGAATTTATCTCAGCCTACTGCTAGTCTGCTATTCTATACGTAAAGTGGGTTTGTGGGGCCCACCACCCTTCATACTCTGCCCCACTTGTATGTTGGATTTTGTGACTACTTTATGATTATTATATCTATCCCAGCGGGTTGTGCTGGTCCTCTTATTTTCCCACCCCGGCGGGTTGTGCCGGGAAGTGTGCAATTTTTTATATCTTTTCTTTATTTTTGTTTTGTCCTCCCTGAGATATGCCCCTGTAGGCTGTATATTCGCTTAACCTCTTTTAATTTCAAGCTGAATTATCCAAAAAAAAACTCCACATTTTTAACTCCACCACTAGAGATGGCCTTATGAGACAAATAAAGTCCTTGTACCACTTCGGCTGCCAATCTAGTGTTGGTGATTTGCACCGTGCACAACATGCGTGTTGTGTACAAGGATCGTGCACAGCACGCAACTGTGCACAGGTTCACAGCACTAACTCTAAACCCCAACCACTTCGAACCCTTCTACTGGTACAGACCAAAGAGCAAAGACCGTGCACAGATGAGTCTCGGGGACCCACATTTGGGTCCCACTCGTTTTGAATGAAATTGGTGGGGGGGGGGGATCAACCACTTACACAAGTCCGATGGAGGTGATTTCTCGCGGGGCCCTTCGAAAAATTATTATAAGATGATCTAATGGCTCGGATCGTTCGTGTGGGACCCAAATGTGGGTCCCCGAGACTCATCTGTGCACAGTCTTTGCACTTTGGTCTGTCCCCATTGATTTACCGAACCACTTCGGCTACCCTTGTGCCCATCCTTTACTCCTCCTACCTTTTTTTGTTTTTTTAACGGATAATGATACGGGTACAGAAAAAAGGGAACCGAAAATGTACCGATCGCGTTCGAGGACCCACTTTTGGGTCCCACACGAGTGATTTTTTTTATTCAAACGGTGAGACTTTGGTTCGAGCACTTCCAACCGTCCGATTGAGCTGAAATTTTGTGGGGCCCCTCGGAAAAATGTTTTAAGAACAATGAACGGTTCGGATAACTTGTGTAGGACCCAAAAGTGGGTCTCCGAACGCGATCGGTACATTTTCTGTGCCCCCGTTCTGTACGGGTAGCACTGTCCTTTTAGGCGTCTACTGTTGTAGCGTCATCTTCAGGGTAGCTGCTGCAGCTTACACGTGGGTGGTAAAAAGTAGGTTAGGGGGTTTGCTACTTACCACCTATTGGGTGATCTAAGTAGGAATAAAAAATCAATCTGTTCCTTTCATCAACCTCGTACGACCCATTCAAAACTTTAAAATCAATTTATTTCTTTCACCGACCTGGTACAACCCATTTTTTTGAACTAATTTCTGTCACCAGCCAGCAGGTACAAGTACAACCCATTTTTTTAACTAATTTATCGGTCTCGCTTTGCACAAATTC